>UESW01001560.1:238316-330511 GCA_900491605.1 Calamus simplicifolius | reverse complement strand
CCAGTATTACCATCCAGCCGATCGGCACAGACCTCCGAGAGTTCTTCCGCGATCGGCGATCGCACTGTACTTAGACTTGATGCTCAGGGATGTAAGTATATACTAATTAAAAATATTTTATTTATATTTTTAAGTCATTTATTTATAAACTTGCATTTTTTTAAGAGATTCATTGAGCAGCATCATGTCTCCAGCCACATCAGCGGCATTTTTTCAGAGGCGTGCAGATCCCAGTGGCTACGATTGGCGCCACGTATCGCCAGCCACGAGGGAGTTTTATTTTTCTGAGTTTCAGGTAAACTTATTAAATACAATTTATCAGTGATATATAATTCTTTAAAGTTAATAAATTCAGAAACTAACTGTTTATTTTAATGCAGAAAAGTTTACGTGGGATGCTGCCACCATGATGCCATTAGGGTAGCATGGGAGGCTCTGACGCGACGCCGATACTCCGACATGCTTCATCGTTGGAGGTCATCGGGTCAGCGTCCTGCGCACGTGCCAGAGGATATTTGGCACGAGTGGCAGCAGGCCTGGGAGTCCGATGGCTGGCGCAGGAGGTCCGCATCAGCCAGAACGAACCACCGATCTGAGAAGGGGCGGTCCTGGCACGGGTCTCTCCCGTCATACTTCGGGCTCCATTTCGATTCAGGAGCACAGACGGCGTATGGTAAGAAAACATAAATATTTTAATTACTATTTTAGTTTTACAAATATTTGTATTAATATCATTTTTTTTTATTATAGACTGACCAGGAGGGCGGAGATCCTGGTGAGTTCCGTCTATTCAGGGCGACACACACCAGGAGGGACGGCTCCTGGGTCGACACGCGATCACGGGAGGTTGCGGTAAAAATTAGATTTATGTAGTATCTGTTTAATTTCTAAAATTTTATTTCGAGAAATTTATTAACTCATTTATTGTTGATTTCATAATTTCAAAGACACGAGTCGAGGAGCTTCGCTCCCAGGCATCGCAGGTCGACTCTACTGATGGGGAGACGCCCGTCGAACTCTCGCAGAGGAGAGTCGACGTGTGTTTTTGGAGGCTGTTGGTGCCCAGCCACAAGACCGCAGGGTCTATGGTATGGGCACTAGAGCTTCTACATTTTTCTCCATCAGGCCTCCAGCTCGCGAGTTCCTGCTGATCTTCCTCCCGAGCGTTTACAGGAGCTTCGCAGATCTATTGCAGAGGAGGTTCGGCAGGAGGTCGAGCAGGATTTGAGGATCGTATGCGAGGCCGGGATCAGGAGGTTGCAGACATGCGAGATGAGATGCATTATTTACGGGATATGGTTAGCCGCTTGTCGCAGAGTCTTCAGCCTCCACAGCCTCCACAGCCTCCACGTGATCGTTCAGATTCTTGATGTTTTTTTTTTTTTTTTATGTTGTAAAAACTTCAAAATTTTAATATATAAATTATTTTTTGAAATATATTATTGTTTGGATTGAGTGAAAATGTTTGTATCATATTTAGATTTAGCGAAATTGAATACCCAATTTAGTGCGTCGTAATATTTAAAATAATTTTTTTAAAATATTAATTTTAAATATTGCGACGCAAATTTTTGCGTCGTAATATTTAATAATATTTTTTTAAAAAAAATTTATTTTAAATATTACGATGCAATTTAGTGCGTCGCAATATTTAATAATAATTTTTTTAAAATATTAATTTTAAATATTGCAACGCAAATTATTGCATCGCAATATTAATAATAATTTTTTAAAAAAATTTATTTTAAATATTGCGATGCAATTTAGTGCATCGCAATATTTAATAATAATTTTAAAAAAAAATTTATTTTAAATATTGCGACGCAATTTAGTGCGTCGCAATATTTAATAATAAATTTTTTTCTAACTAAATTTATTTTAAATTTAGCGACGCATTTTCATGCGTCGCAATATTGCGATGCAATGTGGCGTCGCAAGAGCGTCGTAGAGAGTCGCAATATTGCGACGCAATTGCGACGAAAGGGTATTGGACGGGCAGTTGAGCGACGCCCTTGTTGCGTCGCAATTGCGTCGCAATATCATGTTTAGCGACGCAATTGCGACGCATTTGGGCGTCGCAATATTTAAAATCTCTTGTAGTGAGCGCCAAGACCGGCACCTCCAAGGCCGGCACCTCCAAGGTCGGCACCCTAAAGACCGTCGGCCCCAAAGGCCGACAGCTCCAAGGCCGGCACCTCCAAGACCGGTACCTCCAAGGCCGGTACCTCCAAGACCGGCACCTCCAAGGTCGGCACCCCAAAGACCGTCGGCCCCAAAGGCCGACAGCTCCAAGACCGGCACCTCCAAGGCCGGCACCTCCCAGACCGGCACCTCCAAGGCCGGCACTTCCAAGACCGGCACTCCCAAGGCCGGCACCCCGAAGACCGTCGGCCCCAAAGGCCGACAGCGCCAAGACTGGCACCTCCAAGGCCGGCACCTCCAAGACCGGCACCTCCAAGGCCGGCACCCCGAAGACTGAACCCCAAAGGCCGATAGCTCCAAGGCCGAGGGCTCCAAGGCCGAGAGCTCCATGGCCGACAGCTCCATGGCCAACACCTCCAAGCTGTCAAGCTCCCTCACCGTTAACAGTGCCATGCAAGTGAACAGAGCCTTGTACGTGAACAGTGCCATGCAAGTGAACAGAGCCTTGTACATGAACAGTGCCATGCAAGCTCAATGTCACACGGTCCGGCGCACTCCGCCCATCTCGGTTTTGGCATCAGCCTTGGCGGCATAGGCCGACAAGCGTTCGCTTACTGCAAGGAATTCCACGTGGCTTTACCAGGATCACGGGCGGTCACCAAATAATATGAATCGGCAAATACTAAGGTCGGACGGTTTCCAAAAAACTAAGAGGCGTACTTATGACATACGTTTAACAGTTAATACTCCCACCTACGAAGAACGGAAGATATTACTCGGCTGTTACCAGTGAAGGGTAAGAAGGACCCCCGAACAGGTATATAAAGACCCCAATCCCCTAACGGGAGGGGAAGGGGAAAAACTCAATCTATACTTTCTCATCAAAAAACTATACTGTTCTACAAGTCACTAACTTGGGCGTCGGAGGGTCCCCACCGGAATCACCGGTCCGGGACTTTTCTTGCAGGCCCCAAACAGAAGACGGTGACCCTTCTACATCCTCAAGGTCTACAGAGATCTCAGCTCGCCCGATACTCATCAAAAGTGATTTGACAGCAACAGATTGGCGCGCCAGGAAGGGGGGCACTAGTTCTCCCTGTGACAGACTCCGATTCTGCGAAAGAGACGTGACCACACGAGCACAGGAGGCTTCCATCAGCCAAGCCGCGGAGCGCATTCCGCGGGCTGATCAAACGGAGGCCAACCTCCGTGTTCCATCCCCTGCCCAGATGAGCCAGCCTGACCGGCTAGAGGTTCTATCTCACCAAGTTCAAAACCTAATGGCGGTGGTACGGGGATTGCAGGAACGCTACTTTGCAGCCGCACCTCAGCTCCCTCTATCCGGTGAACGAGTGCAGGGAACGGTTCTATCCCATCAGGGCGGGACCCCGCCCGAGGCCTCCCATCACTCGCTTTTGGGAGACCGTCGTCAAGATGCCTCAAAGCGACGACGGTATCTCTCCCACTCGCCTTCGGGACCTCATCGCCGAGGAGCCTCAAAACGGCGACGGTCCCTTTCCCATCGCTCGCCTCCTGAGCCCCATCCCCGAGAGGCCTCAGGGCGACGGCGGTCCCCTTCTCGTCATTCTGGTCGCTCCTATCGACTACAAGACGGATCCAGACGGGCGCGTTCCTTACCTCGGCGGCCTGCCCCAGCTTCATCTTCTGGTTCTTCTACAGACGACGCCCAGCGGAAGACTACCCGACGGCTCGACGAGTATTACCGACGGTTGGAGGAGCTTAGCCACCGGATCACCAATCCTCATGGAGCGGACTATGACCATCGCCCCCCGCTTTCCCGGCAGATCATGGAGGAACCAGTCCCACCCCGTTTTCGTCTCCCACAACTGGAACCATACGACGGCACGACGGACCCATTGGACCACCTGGAGAGCTACAAGGTCTTTATGCGGGTCCAGGGAGCGACAGACTCCCTTCTATATGTCGCCTTTCCGACCACCCTCAGAAAGGCGGCATGTGCATGGTATTCCCGTACCACCACGCAGCATCGATTCATTCCGTCATCTCGAGCGAGCTTTCCTGGCCCACTTTAATGTGAGCCGGAAGATCCCACGAGTGGCGGATAGTCTATTTGCTGTCCAGCAGAGGAGCGGCGAGACCCTAAAAGACTTTGTCACCCGGTTCAAGGACGCAGCGCTGGAGGTATATAATCTAGACGATTCCGTAGCCACCTTAGCATTAAAGCGGGGACTTCGTCCTTTCAGGTTCGCCTATTCTCTAGACAAGAAGCCCTCGAGCTCTTATGTCGAACTTCTAAGCCGAGCACAAAAATACATCCATGCGGACGAAGCAGATTCCTCCAGAAGGGAGGCTGATAAGAATCCTAACAAGAAACCAATGCCCACCGAGCAGGCCGGAGCGCGACCTTAGAAGACTGAGCCCCCTCATCACCCAGACCGCCGGCTGCAGACGCTTGTTCCTAAGGAGCAATTCACTCCCCTCATGGCTCCGATATCCCACATCCTGCTGAAATTGAGGAAGAACCTTACTTCAAGCGTCCGCTCCCCCTGAGGTCGGGGACCCCCCGCAATAAAGAGCTCTACTATCGGTATCACCGAGATTATGGTCACGACACCGAAGACTGCCACCACCTGAAGAGGGCCATTGAAGAGCTTGTCCAGCAGGGTCACTTGGGCAAGTTTGTCCGAAGGGGAAACCCTCCTATTCCAGGCCCAGCGGTGCCTCCTACACTCCAGGCCGGTGCAGACAATGCCCCTACGGAGAAGACCATAGCCATGATTGCCTGGGGGGCAGGCGGCAGTTCAAAGAGACAGCGGGAGGGAGTAGACCCTGTAATTCCTCCCTTTGGAAAGGACTTAGATGGAGTAGTAGTGTCCCCAGTCCCGGACAGAGCTATACCACGAAGAGAACAACCCAAATCAACTGCGGGTCAATCTAGATCTAGTGGAAGAGTTACGGGACCAGCACAACTTCGCATGGCGGCCTTCCGCCAACGAGCAGCCATATACTACAATGCTCGAATACGGCCCAAGACATTCCGCCCGGGAGACCTCGTTCTGAGACGAGTTGAAGTATCAAAGCCAACGGAAGGAGGCAAGCTGGCACCGAGATGGGAAGGACCGCACACATCAAAGAAATTCTTCACCACGGGGCGTACAGAGTTGAAGAACTAGACGGAAAATCACTCCCACGCACTTGGAACGCTGACAACTTACGCGGAATTATCAGTAATATGCTACTTTCGTTAATTTGAACCCGCTTGACAGATAGCTCTTCAAAGTCTTTTCATTGCTTCCTCGAATGGTCATTCTGTTCAACAAAGACCGACCTTCACGTCGGCACTGAAGACCGACCTCCGCGTCGGCACCAAAGACCGACTCCGCGTCGGCACTCAAGACCGGCTCCACGTCGGCACCAAAGACTGGCTACGCGTCGGCGCTCAAGACCGGCTCCACGTCGGCACCAAAGACCGGCCTCCGCGTCGGCACCAAAGACCGGCTCCGCGTCGGCAACTAAAGACCGGCTCCACGTCGGCAACAAAAACCGGCTCCGCATCGGCACCAAAGACCGGCCTCCGCATCGGCAACTAAAGACCGGCTCCGCGTCGGCACCAAAGATCGCCTCCGCGTCGGCAACAAAGACCGGCTCCGCGTCGGCACCAAAGATCGGCCTTCGCTTCGGCACAAAGACCGGCCTCCGCGTCGGCACAGAAGACCAACCTCCACATCGGCAACCAAAGACCGGCCTCCGCTTCGGCACAAAGACCGGCCTCCGCGTCGGCACAGAAGACCAACCTCCGCGTTGGCAACCAAAGACCGGCCTCCGCTTCGGCACAAAGACTGGCCTCCGCGTCGGCACAGAAGACCAACCTCCGCGTCGGCAACCAAAGACCGGCCTCCGCTTCGGCACAAAGATCGGCCTCCGCGTCGGCACAGAAGACCAACCTTCGCATCGGCAACAAAAACCGACTCCGCGTCGACACTCCAAGACCAGCTCCGTGTCGGCACCCTCAAGCTCAATACCTACGGATTCTAACCAACAGAGTTTCCTGGGGGGCAGATCAACCCTGCAGAAGGAGACCAATTCCTTTAAAGAAAAAGGCACCTGAGCCTGGCCCAAGCACCCTCTGGTCACCCTCCGGGGTTCGAAAGGTTCTCGACGGCCTCAACTTTGCCTCAACGGCTAACTGACGAGCATCCCCAAAAAAGTTAGCGTACGCTGCTTCCAGTGGCGGGCGTGAGGTAATCAATTTGCCACCAAAAAATTTTTGAAGTTCTACACTCCTTTCGCTTAGCTGATGCAGGGCACGTAAGCTCAAGGAGTGTGGGGGGCATTTGATGGAGCCAGTTGACCCCATGGAGAATAAAAAATTTTTTGGACGGCTCCATGACCGAGGCCCCAAGACAGTCGGCCCCAAAGACCGGCACCTCCAAGGTCGGCACCTCAAAGACTGTCGGCCCCAAAGGCCGACAGCTCCAGGACCGGCAACTCCGAGACCGGCACCTCCAAGGCCGGCACCTCGAAGACAGTCGGCCCCAAAGGCCGACACCTCCAAGGCCGGCACCTCGAAGACCGTCAGCCCCAAAGGCCGACAGCTCCAAGACCGGCACCTCCAAGCCGGCACCTCCAAGACCGGCACCTCCAAGGCCGGCACCTCGAAGACCGTCGGCCCCAAAGGCCGACAGCTCCAAGACCGACACCTCCAAGGCCGGCACCCCAAGACCGGCACTCCCAAGGCCGGCACCCCGAAGACCGTCGGCCCCAAAGGCCGACAGCCTAAGACCGGCACCTCCAAGGCCGGTACCTCCAAGACCGGCACCTCCAAGGCCGGCACCCCGAAGACCATCGGCCCCAAAGGCCGACCTCCAAGGCCGGCACCTCCAAGACCGGCACCTCCAAGGGCACCTCCCGGCACTCCCAAGGCCGGCACCCCGAAGACCGTCGGCCCCAAAGGCCGACAGTCCAAGACCGGCACCTCCAAGGCCGGCACCTCCAAGACCGGCACCTCCAAGGCCGGCACCTCCAAGACCGGCACCTTCAAGGCCGGCACCCCGAAGACCGTCGGCCCAAAGGCCGACAGCTCCAAGACCGGCACCTCCAAGGCCGGCACCTCCAAGACCGGCACCCCCAAGGCCGGCACCCCGAAGACCGTCGGCCCCAAAGGCCGACAGCCAAGACCGGACACCTCCAAGACCGGCACCTCCAAGGCCGGCACCCCAAGGCACTCCCAAGGGCACCCCGAAGACGTCGGCCCCAAAGGCCGACAGCTCCAAGACCGGCACCTCCAAGGCCGGCACCTCCAAGACCGGCACCTCCAAGGCCGGCACCCCGAAGACCGTCGGCCCCGACAAAGGCCGGCACCTCCAAGACCGGCACCTCCAAGGCCGGCCGGCACTCCCAAGGCCGGCACCCCGAAGACCGTCGGCCCCAAAGGCCGACAGCGCCAAGACCGGCACCTCCAAGGCCGACACCTCCAAGGTCGGCACCCGAAGACCGTCGGCCCCAAAGGCCGACAGCTCCAAGACCGGCACCTTCAAGGCCGGCACCTCCAAGATCGGCACCTCCAAGGCCGGCACTTCCAAGACCGGCACTCCCAAGGCCAGCACCCCGAAGACCGTCGGCCCCAAAGGCCGACAGCGCCAAGACCGGCACCTCCAAGGCCGGCACCTCCAAGGCCGGCACCCCGAAGACCGAACCCCAAAGGCCGACAGCTCCAAGGCCGAGGGCTCCAAGGCCGAGAGCTCCATGGCCGACAGCTCCATGGCCAACACCTCCAAGCTGCCAAGCTCCCTCGCCGTTAACAGTGTCATGCAAGTGAACAGAGCCTTGTACGTGAACAGTGCCATGCAAGTGAACAGAGCCTTGTACGTGAACAGTGCCATGCAAGCTCAATGTCACACGGTCCGGCGCACTCCGCCCGTCTCGGTTTCAGCGTTAGCCTTGGCGGCATAGGCCGACAAGCGTCCGCTTACTGCAAGGAATTCCACGTGGCTTTACCAGGATTACGGGCGGTCACCAAATAATATGAACCGGCAATTACTAAGGTCACGGACGGTTTCCAAAAAACTAAGAGGCGTACTTATGACATACGTTTAACAGTTAATACTCCCACCTACGAAGAACGGAAGATATTACTCGGCTGTTACCAGTGAAGGGTAAGAGGGACCCCGAACAGGTATATAAAGACCCCAATCCCCCAACGGGAGGGGGGAAAAAACTCAATCTCTACTTTCTCATAAAAAAACTATACTGTTCTATAAGTCACTAACTTGAGCGTCGGAGGGTTCCCACGGAATCACCGGTCCGGGACTTTTCTTGCAGGCCCCAGACAGAAGACGGTGACCCTTCTACATCCTCGAAGGTCTGCAGAGATCTCAGCTCGCTCGGCACTCATCAAAAGTGATTTGGCAGCAACAGCTAACAAAGATACATCATAGATAGTTGTTGCAGCCTCTTTGATTAGGAGGAGGTTCTGCGTTCAAATCTTGGGATTCTTCCTTTATTATTTCTGTGAAATGTTTAGCTGTGATACCATTGTCATTCTTCCAAATCAAAAGAGCCAGATGCGAACTTAGCATATGGCACCTTAGCTGCATGTGGTGGGGTTACCACTATATTAAGTTAATGGGAAAAATTAAATATATTGATGGGTGAAATTTTCCAAGCCATGACTTTTGAATCTAGATTTGCAATATCAACTTATATTTTTTAAATACAAGAGTGGGGTAATTACCAATTTCCTTGCTTGCACCAGCCCACCAGCTAGACATGAAACCATTTTCTCCCTGATAACAGATAAAATATAAAAGAAAATGGGAGGAAGAAAAGGTCAAGACTAGAACATCCCTGGTCTGCGGTGGGTAAGCCTTCCAAAACTTTAGGCAAGTACTTTTAGTATATAAAATAGGGATTCTGTTTTCATTTGCATGTATACCTAGAAAGCATGTATGCGTGCTGAGTTTTCACTGTCATTTGACACTGCAGCGATTTTTAGAGTGCCCCAATATCTTCGAGGTCTACGAAGAATATCACGATAGACTTTTACTCATTTAACATGATATACTCTTTAGAAGCCCATTCGTTTAGTAATAGGAAATGTCTTTGTGCACGTTGCACAGTGTAAATGCATGCATTGTGTGGGATGATTGATCATGCATGTTCAAAAAAATTTTATTCTTTTTTATATTGCACATGCTGTACACGTATGTACACAGTGCCCAAGAATTTTTCTTAGTAATAAAGGAATATAAGTTAGAATAAGGATGATATTTGGCATTTTGCTCTTGTGCTTTAAGGTTCGTGCGTTCGTGGCTTCGGCGCTCTCTGTTAGGGTGTGCTTTAAGATTAGTGTTCTGCGATCGTCTGTGCTTGATCTCCGGTGTGTCTGACTGTTTCTGGCGATCCTTCCCGGGCTGGTCGCCGTGCTCAGTATTTCTGCTCCAATGGCTGCGATTGGAGATTCTGCCATCCCGAAGGCGTGGAATAGGGGCCAGGCGTCTGGATTTGTCTGGGTTTCATCCTCTCCATCGCCGGTCGAGGTGGTTGAGTTGGAAGGCCGCTTCCCGAAGGTCATTCGTATCCCTCTTTCAACGTTGGAGGAGACCAGTGTTTGCTGGAGGGAGAAGGTCGTCCTGGTCCGTACTTTCCAGCGCTGGATTCCCCCTGATGCCTTCATCAGAGAGTTCCGGCGAGCGGGGGTTTCTGGTGACATCCAGCCTTTGAGCCTTGCTCATCGCTGCCATATATTCTGATTCGATGAGCTTGGGGCTAAGGAAATGGTGGTTCGCCGTCCGTGGGTGATCAACGGACAGCCTGTTGCAGTTGAAGAATGGCGGCCGAAGTTTGTTCTGCTCCGGACGCGGTGTCATCTGCCTTCCTCTGGGTCTGCCATCACTTCCTGTTGAATTTTGGAATGAAGAAGTCCTGAGTGATATCATGAAACCAGCAGGAGAGTTTATGTTCGTTGACTCTGCTACCCGTTTGGTTTCCAGGGGAGGATTTGCCAGAGTTTGTGTGAGAGTAGATCTCCGGCGTCCTCTCCGGCCGGGTGTCCAAATCCAGGGATCGGGCCCCCCCTTTTGGCAGCAGTTCCAATTTGAGCACTTGGAAGGTATATGCCCTTACTGCGGATCAATCCATCTCACTGGCCCCTGTTCCCTGTCTCCCCCGTCTCCTGAGTCTCAGAAGTCTTCAGTCGCGCCTTGTTTTGGGCCGTGGATGTCGGCCACTCGCCGTCGACACCCTTCGGGCCAGGATCAGAGGGTCGCTCCTAGGTCTCCTGGGGCTTCCCAAGCTGATCCTGTGCCTCCCTCTTCTGTTGCTCTGAAGCCGGATCAGGTGGTTGCAGGATGGATCTCCCCTGCTAAGGTGGCTCGCCAGAGACCTCTAAAGGCTGGTAAGCCTTCTGCTAGTGTGGTGTCAGCTTCTGGTCTCGCTCCGATCAGATTGGAGTTGGAGCCTGGACTTTCCAAAGAAGGCATCAGTGATGTTAGGAGCATGCCGGTTGAGGGTGATCGTGCCGGTTCCAACAGTGCAGTGGAGGTAGATAAGAATGAAGTTCAGATGGCTGATTCTGAACTCCAGCTTGCTGTGATCCCGAAGGTGATATCAAATAACCCATTTTCCCTTCTGGGGGAGGATAATTGGAAAGGTACGCTCTTAGCCCGGTCGGATGCCAATTCGGGTCCTTTTAAGCGTGCCAGACCGATTGAGTTCCACCCATTGAGAATGTCTTCCAAAAATGAAAATAGGAAAGGAAAAGGCATTGCTTCTATGGCTAAAGGGCCAAAGATGAAGTCTAATCTATCTGCTACACTGAACCCTGCTCAGGCTCCTACTGATGGTGTTAGTAGGTCTGATAAGGAAGCCTCTGGTCGGGAGTCAGGCTGTATTGGGAATGGGGGCCAGTCTTCAAAGGATGTCAATCGAAAACATGATGCGGTCCTATCCTCTCTCAAATTAGCAATCCAGGGTCAGTTGAAGGACTCTACCCTAGGGGTGGCAATTTTTGACACGACACGATAACTCAATACGAACACGACACGAATTATATGGGTTTGTGTTGACTATTTTTGTACAAACCCATGTATGACACGACCCCCAACACGAAATTTAAATGGGTCATGTTCGGGTTCAACCGCTTAACCCGAATTGACCCAAATTGACCCGTGTATTTAATCGGGTTGACACGAACCCGTCTGACCTGTTTTGACCCGAACCCGTCACCCGCTTCGCCCGCACGTACGCCGCCATGATCCATCCATCACCGCTACCCGAGGCCTCTAGATCAAACAAACAAAGCTGACGGTTCCACCAAACGAAGCTGGTTAAATAGTCAAAATTTAGATTATATGAATTATATATTTTAATCTGATTAGATTGATCAAACAGCAATGTAACCAATTTGACTAATCTACATCTTGGGAGCAACTTTTGTGATGGTTGAGTCCAAATATCACAATCCCCTCTAACGAAAAGAAAGTGAAAAATAAAAGCAACTGTCGTTACTTTTTTCCCAAGAAACTTCCTTCACTCTTAAGCAATTACCTTATAAATGATAAAATACTAATAATGACTGTTTAATGACATTTTAGAGAGTTTAAATGACGATAATTTTTACTCGCACCACCGCTCTCTTCGACTCTACCCTCCTTTCGCCGGCTCATTTCCCATTATAAAATCTCATGTGGGTTTTATTTCTTCCGCCCTCTCAGGTCACAGGTCGTGTTAGGTTAATCGTGTTTTGAGTTAGGTCGTGTTCGTGTCCAAATTACCTAACCCGTTTAACTCATAGGTCGTGTTTGGGTTGATGTGTTTTTAACCCGACCAAAACATGACACGATCCGGACACGACACAACATGACACGATTGCCACCCCTACTCTACCCTCCCTGCTATTGGATCTCGGGCTGCTGAAGTTGTATCTGAGGCAGCTGTCTATCGGGCTGATAAACCTAGGATGGAGTGTTCTATACAGTTGGATGTTGCCGGTACTCTATCTTCAGGGTACCTATCTGATTTGATTATGATGGAAGACCAGGGTGGTCACCATCCTTCCCCCCAATTATAAATGAAAATTCTGATATGGAATGTTAGAGGAGCTCGAAAACCATCTTTTCAGTCCTCCTTTGGCAGATTGTTGCATATTCATAATTTTGACATATGTATTTAACTGAAACCCGGTTATCGAAAGACAGCTTGGTCCGCTTTCGGAGACAGGCTACCAGCACTTGGTCTTCATATGCTATTGAGTCCGAGGGCTTATCCGGTGGGATTATTGCTTTTTGGCATCATTCCTCATTTCTGTAAGCACCTTTCACCAGTGTAATCAGCAGATTGCCCTTCTTGTCTCGGAAGGGTCTTCTGACCCCTGGCTCCTTTCGGGGTTTATGCCAGCACTGATTTTAGGAAAAGGCGTGTTCTCTGGGCTGAGATGTTCTCTCTCATTGATCAGGGTATCCCGTCCATTTTGGCTGGTGATTTTAATTGTATTGTTGCTGCCAATGAAAAGAAAGGTGGTAGACGGGTCATCGATTCAGCAGATATTTCTAAGTTTAGATCGTTTATCTCATCTGCTGGTCTGCTGGTCTAGGATTTTCTGGATCCCAATTCACCTGGTGTAATAATCGCCAGGGTTCGCCCGTGTTTGGGAAAGGTTGGATAGAGCCTTGGCGACTGTTCAGTGGACTCAGTTGTTTCCTTCTGCCACTGTCACTCACCTATCTAGGATTGCGTCAGATCATTGTCCCATGCTGATTTCCACTGATTCTGTTCTTCACCACCGGCGACAGTTTAGATTTGAGCAATTCTGGACATCCTATCCTTCGGCTCAAGCTATTATATCCCAGGTCTGGCACTTACCTATGAGAGGTAATGTTATTTACCATCTTTCTAGGCGGCTGGAGCTGGTTAGGCGTCGTCTGTCTAGATGGAATAGACTTGAGGTGGGCAATCTTGTTAGGCAGATTGAGCAAGTTGAAGATGACATTGCTGTTACCCAAGAAAGGGAGGATCGGATGGTTATCTCTCTGATCTTGATCTCTCCTCTCTTCGCTCCAAGCTTGCTCTTCACCACTCCCTTCTATTGCAGCAGGAGTTATATTGGAAGCAGAGATCGAGGGCCCAATGGATTCGGGAAGGTGACCGTAACATCAGGTTTTTCCACCATGCTACTTTGAAGCGTCGGGGCTAATAGGATTTGGAGATTAGTTGATGAGGAGGGCAATCCCCAGGATGATTCTGTCATTATCCGTGATCAGTTACTTCAATTTTTCCAGTCTAGATGGACTGAGTCATTGGTGTTGGGGCTCCTGTGTTCCGGTTCCTCCTTCAAAAAAGGTCTCCGATCATCAGAACGACCTATTTACAGACCGATCTCGGTTGAGGAGATTCGTATGGCATTATGGGATCTCGGGCCTGATAAGGGCCTGGCCCTGATGGCTTTCCGCCATGATTTTTCTATCATTACTGGGACATTGTTGGCCCAGAGGTTACTCAGGCTATTTCAGAGTGCTTTTCTTTCCAAATCTATTCCTACTGATTGGAATCGCACTCTTGTTACTCTTGTGCCGAAGTGCCCTGATGCTTCTTCCCCCCATCATTTTTGACCGATCAGTCTGTGCACTACTCTTTATAAGGTCTGTGCCCACCTTATTGTCTCCCAGCTACGTGTCGTCATTCCTCAGCTCATCTCTGCTGAACAAGGGGCATTTATTAGAGGTCGGAGTATTTCCGATAATGTTCTTATTGCACAGGAGTTCATGCATGATCTACAGAGGGCTTTGGTCAGACAGTGTCTCATGGCAATTAAGCTTGATATGGAGCGTGCCTACAACAGGATGAGTTGGGTCTTTCTGCATCGTACTCTGGTTGAGTTTGGATTTCATGACCTGTTCATTGAGTGGATTATGGCCTACATCCAGAAGCCATCCTTCTCTCTGATTATTAATGGTATGCATACTAGCTTCTTCCACTCGTCTGTGGGTCTAAGACAGGGATGCCCTTTATCCCCATTTTTGTTCGTCCTGGCTGCGGACGACCTATCCCGTGCTTTTCATCAGGCCAGCAGGATTGCCGCATCGCTTCCTTTCTGGCTGGACCTTTGGGACCCTCTATCTCTCACCTTCTTTTTGCGATGACTGTATCCTTTTGGGTAAGGCGACTCTTCATAATGCTATTAGTTATGCTTCTCTTATACAGAGCTACTGTCATGCTTCGGGCAGAAGGTCAATTTAGAAAAGTCCTTGATTTGTTTCAACCCCAAGACTTCCAGATCTGTTAGGAAGCTATTCACCAAGCTCTGGGTATTTTTACCAAGGCTGATGGGCTGTCATATTTGGGTATCCCTGTCTTGGGAGGCGTCCTTGCATTACTGACTTCGCTATTATTGAGCGACGCATTCGGGATTGGATTGATGGTTGGCAGATCACTGGATTATCCATGATGGCTAGGATTACTCTCATCTGCTCTGTCCTTACGTCCCTTCCTATGCATCTCCTCTCTAATGCTGTGGTCCCTATCACTTGTCTGCGGAGGATAGAGCGTTGTTTTAGGGACTTTCTGTGGGCTTCCATGCAAGACGGCCACGGTATTCATCTTCAGGCTTGGGATTTGATTTGCATGCCCTTTCACGAAGGTGGTCTTGGCATTCAGTCCCTGCTTGTGAGGAGAGACGCATTGATGTGAGACATGCTTCTAGGTTTATCCTTGATCCTCACTGTCTCTGGAGTTCCTTTATGCGAGCTAGATATGGAGATGAGAATCTTGGAATGGACTCTCAGCCTATTCGCCGGCATTCTTTCTTTTGGAGGCAGGTGTGTCGTTATATCCGACTATTATGAGCGACACATCTTGGATGATTAGTGATTGATCCTCGGTCGATGTTGTTCAGGACAGCTGGATCACTGATATTCCCTTGGCTCGCTGGCCGTCCTTTATCAGCATGGATATTCCGCTGCAAATGAGAGTGCAGGATCTCATCACTCAGGAGCTCTCGTCTTGGGATACCCCTATGGTGACCAATTTATTCGGGAGGAGCTTGCTCGGCGGATCCTTTCTATTCCTCTTACCTTGGGACATAGTCCTGATATGAGATTATGGAGGAGATCTTGTCTCTCCAAGGCCCCTACCAGGGATCTTATTGATGACTATAGACCACAGCCCCAGGATTCGCGGGATGCGAGTTGGATATGGAAGCTCTCTATTCATTCCAGGGTCCAATTATTCATATGGAAGATGTTGTGGAGCTGTCTTCCTTCTTGTTCTATGTTAGCAAGAAGGGGTCTGCCTATTGAGGCGCTTTATCTGCTTTGTGGGCAGGAGGAGGAGACTATAGATCATGCCATTTTTACCTGTCCTATACTAAGCGGGATATGGTTAAGAATGAATTATGTTTGTAGAGTGGATGATTCAGGATCTTCGTGCTCCCCTTTCCTTGAGGATCTTCGGAGGACTACTAGACAACGTAGTGTCATTTCGGCTATTACTGCCTATCAGATCTGGCTATCGCGAAACTTGCTTATCTTTACTGAGGAGACTATTTCCCTTCACAGATTATAGCGAAATATTAGAGCTATGGTTGCCGAAAGTGCTCCTCTTCTCAATGGTTCTAATTTTTATAACTCTGGCCACTGGGGCTCCCCTGCTGTTTCGACAGCGAACCGTCGTACGGTTTATATCTCTTGGGAACCCCCCTTCAGGTTTGTAAAAATCAACTTTGATGGTAGCGTTCGTGGCAGACTTGCTGGGTCTTCTTTTATTATTCGAGGGACTAATGGAGTCTTGCTGGCGGCTGGCGGATTCGGCTCCCTTGACTCTTCGGTCACTATGCTGAGCTTTATGCAGTGTGGGCAGGTATCTCCCATGCTACTAGGCAGATTCATGCCCAATGCCTGTTTATTGAGGGGGACTCTCTTTCTGTTATTCGGTGGATTTGCAAGGGATTCAGCATTATGGCCCCATCAACCTTATTCTCTGTGATACAGGCTGCTCTGTGGAGTGTCCACAGTGTCCACATCCGGCATATCTACCGGGAAGCTAATTCTGCGGCAGATTGGGTTACGGCTGCTGTGGCCCACACGGAGGATTCTGGAATGGAAGCAGGGCGACCCTGTCCCCCTGCTCTTAAGCAGATTTTGTATTCTGATATTTCTGGACCGACTCACACGAGGATAGTGTGATCACTCGTCTGTACAAAAAAAAAAAAAAGATGATATTTGGCACCAATTTTTTCTCCATGCATTGGTTTGGTACCTATTGTTCAATGCACTTGTCTCCCTTTTAGTTGGTCCATCCATCATGAATGACCATGGATGATAGAAACTTTAGGGAATTGTGAGAGTTAGTCCAACATTTCTTGTGCTTATCCTATCCAATAGTTCAGTGCCTGTCAACTAACTATTATCATCTTCTAAAGAGATGGATGTCTTTGATCTGCTTTAGTTCCCTCATAACGTCTACTTTAAGAAGGGCTATTACGCAAATCATGGGTATCTCGGTTATGGCAAACCGACTTTCCTATCTAGGAATTTCTATTACGGGGAGACGGCCTCGATGCTCTGACTTCAGTGATCTCGAAGGCATGTTCATGATCATCTGGATGGATGGCAGGTTACTTTTCTATGATGATGAGGATTATTCTATTACGATCTGTGCTTTCGTCTCTTCCTCTCTATCTGTTATCTAATGTGGCTATTCCATTGACTTGTTTGAGGAGGATCGAGAGATATTTTAGGGACTTCTCTGGGCCTCTATGCAGGATAGACATGGTATTCATCTTGTGGCTTGGGACATAGCCTGTCTTTCGATCTCTGAGGGGAGGATGGAGATCCAGTCCCTTACTGTTCGGAGGGAGGCCTTGATGGCTAGGCACGCCATGCAGTTTCTGCTTGAACCGCACTGTATATGGAGCTCCTTCATGCATGCCAAGTATGGAGACTGGACTTCTTCTGATGATTCTCTGCCTACTCGAGGGTATTCCTTCTTCTGGAAGGAGGTTTGCTAGCATGCTCATGATATTCTGAACAGCATCTCGTGGATGATTGGTGATGGAGTATCGGTGGATGTGGTTCGGGATACGTGGATTGCATATCTTTCCCTATCTCGATTGCCTACCTTTGTCAGCACTGCCATCCTTAGTAGTATGAGAGTCTCTAACTTAATCACCAAGACCATTTGGCTTGGCGTACCCCTCTGCTATCCACTCTCTTCGGGGATGACCTCTATTGCCACATTCTATCCACTTCTCTCACTCCAAGGTTAGGGTTTGGAAGAGATCCTATCTATCTCAGGTTCCTATTAGAGACCTCCTGAGGATTTATAGGCCACAGTCCCAGCAGTTTTCGGATGTGGCATGGATTTGGCATCTCCCTATTCATCCTAGGGTTCAACTCTTTTTCTGGAAGCTGGCTTGGAACTGTCTTCCCACCTGCTTCCTTCTCTCAAGGCGTGGGTTGAGTATCCAACCCACTTGCCCACTATGTGGTCTTAAGGAGGAGTCGGTTGACCATGCTATTTCACCTATTCCAGAGCCAGACAGATATGGTAGATTTCTGGTGATCGACCCTAGGATGTTGGTACTTCTTCTTCCCGAATCTCTTTTTTGGGGTTGATCAGGCGGGACTTAGAACGAAAAATCCACCAGAAGGTTACTATGAGGGCATATTACTTACCAGATTTGGTTATCTCGGAACCAGCTGATGTTCACTAACGAGATGGCTCCTTCCTTCAGGATCATCAGGATAGCCTTCTCCTTAACGGCGGAGTATACTCTCCATCACACAGATCTTGATTCTACTGGAGCTCCCATGCTGCCCTAGTAGTGCACCAACGTACAGTCTTTATTTCTTGGGAGCCCCCACATCTAGGGTTTGTCAAAATCAATTTTGATGAAAGTGTTCGGGGTAGAACTGTTGGATCGACTTTTGTGATACATGGACCGTTTGGTGAGTTGTTGGCTGTTGGTGGGTTTGGCCTTCTTGACTCATCAGTGCTCCTGGCTGAGCTATATGCGGCTTGGGCGAGTATCTCCTGTGCCACCCGTGTTCTGAGTGCCCGTTGTCTTATTATTGAAGGAAATTCTATCACTGTTATCCGCTGGCTCCGCCAGGACCCCAGCGACTGCTTGCCATCCAACTCCTTGATTATCGACATTCGATCCATCCTTCAAGGAATTCAAAGTGCCCTCATTCGATATATCTATAAGGAAGTTAACTCTGTGGCTGAATGGATTACCGCTAGGATTGCTGACCATTCTGGATATTGAAGTTTGAAGTAGAAAAATATATCCTCTTGATCTAACTTTTATATTTTGATATTTTAAACTTGAGTCACTCTAAAATAATATGATCATCGTCTGCACTAAAAAAAATCGATGTCACTCAGCCAATGTAACACCCATAAAAAAGAAGGAAAAAAAAAAACGGAAAGCCTGCGCGCCTGCCATCGCTAGGCCGGCGGCATGTGGGGCGGATGGGTCCGAAACCCTTCCATTTAAACCGCCGCCCGTGTCGACCGAGCTGTCTTCTTCCTTCCAATAACTAACGCCCTTTTCACCGTCGCCCCTCGCGGGCATCTTCCTCCTCCTCGACTCTCTCTCTCTCTCTCTGCAGGTAAACCCCTTCCTTGCCATCCTCGTTGTTCGACCTCGCTTTTGGTCATGCGGTTTAGGTTGCGTCGCTGGCGATCGCCGAAAGTTGAGGGGGAGAAACGGGCTGCCTGCCCTGTCTTGAGTCGTTGGGTGCCTCCTCCGGTGGATGACTCCGGTTTAGGGGACGTCGCAAGGGGAGGCTGCCAGAAACCCCTGGTCTGCCGCCTCGTCTCGTCAGCCATGGTGTCCCCCGGCTGGACCGGACCGTTGCTTGTCGGGTCTTGGGGAGGATCCATCTAGCGATGGGAGGAAGGGCCTGCGACAACGGTCGGCCATCGTCCGACGGAGGCTGGCCTGTCAGAAGAAGGTCGACGACGCTACCCCTAGTGTCGGCACCGATGGGTGGAGCAGGGGAATTGCTGGAGAGGAAGAGAGAAAGAGAGAGAAGGGTTGTCGTCGGCGCTGTGCCTGCCGGCGGCGACCCTAGGCGGTGAGCACGGGTTTGGGAAGAATCAGGCATGGAACAGGGGAAGAGAAGAGGCAGGGAAGAGAATTGGGCAACCCATTGAGCCCTAGTTGGGCTGGAGCCCAAATTGATCATGACCCAACGTGTGGGGGGTGTAAAGAATTGGATTTGGAATTATTCTAATTTGTGAGCGAATTCTAATTTATGAAAGAATTTTTGATTTGGACTTATGGAGATAATCAAGCCCCAAATTTATTTTGACATCAAAATTTTTAAAAATTAAATATTTAAATATTATATTATAGATGTCAACAGTCTAAATAGTTAATTTAAGCTTATAGATTAGCGAGCTATTTATCATTATTAATTTAATAAATTTTAAGTATATTATTTTAATCAAAATGCTCATTTATGCTTAGATATTGCTGATTATCTGCAAATATCTTGCAAAATGAGTTATGTTGCTTTAATATAAAGTCCTCGCTGTTTTTCGTGCTATCTTCAACCAAATATATAGTGCTTGACAAGTAAGAGCATCTTTGAAAGAGACTGGGTCTTTGCCAAACTACTCTTTTTTCTTGAAAAAGATTTGTCGGCATGCTCCAGTTATTTGGACAGCATCTCTTAGTCACTAGGTGACGGGGCTTCTGTTGATATTGTTCATGACACTTGGATTGCTGACCTTCCACTGTCCCGTTGGCGGACTTTTGTGAGTTCTGACATCCTCAGGATATGAGGGTGATTGATTTATTCGGTCCGGATCGCTCTGCTTGGTCTTCTTCTATGGTCTCTAGCTTCTTTGGAGTTGAGCTTTACCGGCGCATTCTGTCATTCTCTTACTCCGGGTCCACCCTTGATATTAGGGTTTGAAGGAGATCCTGTCTATCCCGTGCTCCTATTAGAGATCTTGTTGAGATTTACAGCCCTCAGCCTCAGCATTCGATTGATTTGAAGTGGATCTGGCATCTCCCCATTCATCCCAGGGTGCGGCTTTTTATGTGAAAACTTGTATGGAACATACTTCAAGCGAGAAGGTAAACAAGTATACTGAGAATTATATTGCTTCAAGCGAGAGAAAACATCTCGATATTCTAAATCAGTATTAAGCATCAAATATATAGAATTCCATTTAGTTTTGCAATCTAAAACTAGTTTCTTAGTACATGCTATATTCAGTGCCTTGCAGTTTCCTCAAAATTTTCTATTCTCTTAGGGGAACTCATCTAAAATACGACACTATCACACACATTTTTAATTCCACTCTCAAACTTGCTAAGTCCCTCTTTCACAATCAGATTTAAAATATGTGCAGCACACCTTATATGAAAAAGCTATCCTCCCAAATAAGTGCACCTCGATCAATCTTACTTTTCATCTTTGAAATCATGCTATCATTCGTACTACAATTATCAACAGTCAAGGTAGAAAACTTACGATCAATATTCCAATCCAACAATGTCTCCATAAGGTTGTCACACAGAACTTCAGAGGTATTTGGAGCAGGCATATAAACAAACCTATCAAATTCAAATAACTACAATATTAACATAACAGATATAAAATTTTAGAAGAAGTGATAAAGAAATAATTAGTACCTCAATATGCAATTTCTTAACACACAATCATCATCAATGTAATGTGTTGTGACCACCATGTAATGCTTGCTTTGATTCAAAGAAGTCCACATATTAGTAGTGATAGAAACTCTACTTTGATTGGTCAAGAAGACTCATTCCTTAGTTTTTTCAAGACGATATATCTTCAAAAATCTTCTTTACTGTATTCTTGTCACCATCTTAAACAACGGTTGCGGATTATGGCAAAAATTCTAAATCCTGTATGGTCAACCATGGAGAGTGGATACTCATGCAAAATTATCATAGCTACAAGGTTTTTTCTTGAAACCTTGGATTGAAAGCATATAAAGCAAGATTAGGGCTACCTTCCATCAACTTACTTGAACTAGCTAACGTTAATATTTATTTTATATATTTTGTGGTTCGATAGAGGCATCTCTTCCAATGTTCATGCAAATGGGAGGTACCATCATTGGTCCTCCACCCAATTTCTTTTGACAGTAGTTACAAATTGCCTTCAAACTTCCATTGATCATTTTGCGTTCAAAATGGTTCCAAACTTCAGACCGTAAAGACCTTGTTAGAGGAATAGAGTCAGTGGTTTGCATTTCAGGAGTTGAAGAATCTCTAATGGAGTCATCTAATGTGTTAGTGTTAGATGTATCAATATCATCATTTGATTGTTCTGAATTAATCTCCATCTTATCCTAAAAAATCAATAAATTATCATTAAGCACATAAACTTCCAAACTGTTAACAAAACAAAGAATATCAACCAAGAAATTTTATTCCGCTTCAACGCTGCACATGGTTAGAAAGAGATTCTAACAAGAAAAAGTTGGGATTTTATTCTGTATTATCTATCCATGTGATAGAGGTATGCAAATAATATTTAAAAAAAAAAAAAATCCACTCTCTATGAGATAAGGAAGAAGAGAACAAAAAAATGAGAAAGAAAACAACTAACAAGGGGAAAAATCAAAAAATAAAGATTTCTAACGTAATAACCGTAAAAAAGAATACATTCAAATTTCAAAGTAAAAATAAAGAGATCTTTCTTTAGAAATAAAAGAAAGAGATAAGCGTACCAAAGAAAAAAGGTGTTGAAGGGCATCGATGGGGCATCGATGAGGCGGCGATTGAAGATGATGGAGTAGATTCAGAACTTCCGATTGGAGACGATGGAGTAGGTTCAGACTTCAAAACTTTAGATTGACTGCGTGAAAGAGGAAGAGCAAGAGACGATGCGTGAAAAAAGGTAGAGCAAGAGTCATTGAGTCATTATATAAAGCTAACGGGGATGGGGATGGGGCGGAGAATACTATCATCGGACTGTTTACCCTTTAGTCAATGAAAAATCCCCATTATCTATTAAGCCATTTAGAACGAGGATTTTCCGACCCATTAAAAATGGTACCGATCGGGTAAACAAAAATCGAAAATTGCCATCCCTAACAAGAAGCAGAGATATGGAGAGAGTGGCATGGAAAAAGAAAGGGTGTTGTCTATTGATCCAGATTGCAATGGGTCTTCTGATGGCTGAAACAAGACCTTTTCTCTGTAGACCAAAGATACTTACCAAAGTCTTTCTGCAAGGGGGTTCAGTGCAGAAAGTATACACTGTGTATGATCATTAGTCGTACGCGCATGCAAGCGCACGTGTGATGCGTACCGTGATCCAATAGATCATGACATGCGCGCTTGCATGCGCGCGTGATTAATATTGGTTGTGCACAGTGTGCACTTTCTGCACCAGACCTGGTGCAAAAAGATTTTTTCAAAGGTCTGGTGCAGAAAGATTTTTTCAAAATACTTAATGCTGAAATTCTAAGGGGCTGCAATACTGATCGACACCTCTGCAAGACCAAGTAACATGATAGCTTTCTCTTCTTCCAATAAACTTGCCTATAACAGCTGCACAATATTGCATGCGTTAATTGCAACGTTGAGTATGTACGAAATTTATTGTGATAATGGTATGGACAAACATGTTATGCTAATGTATCTTGATATGGATAATAAATAAAATAGTTAGAAAATAAAAGTTGGTCCCCAGAGTCTGGGCGGCCCCCAGTTCTGGGCGGTCCCCAGAGTCTGGGCGGCCCCCAGTCCTGGACGGCCCCAGAGTCTGGGCGGCCCCCAGTCCTGGACGGCCCCTAGGGTCTAGGCGGCCCCCAGTCCTGGGCGGCCCCCTGGGCGGCCCCCAGTCCTGGGCGGCCCCAGTCTGGGCGGCCCCCAGTCCTGGGCGGCCCCTAGGGCGGCCCCACGAGTCTGGGCGGCCCCCAGTCGGCCCCCAGTCCTAGGCGGCCCCCCTGGGCGGGTCCCCCAGTCTGGGCGGCTCCCAGGGCGGCCCCCAGTCCTGGGCGGGAGGGCGGCCCCAGTCCTGGGCGGCCCCCAGAGTCTGGGCGGCCCCCAGTCCTGGACGGCCCCCGGCCCCCAGTCCTGGGCGGCCCCAGAGTCTGGGCGGCCCCAGGCGGCCCCAGTCCTGGGCGGCCCCCTGGCGGCCCCAGTCCTGGGTGGCCCCCCTGGGCGGCCCCCAGTCCTGGGCGGCCCCCAGTCTGGGCGGCTCCCAGGGCGGCCCCCAGTCTGGGCCCCCTGGGCGGCCCCCAGTCCTGGGCGGCCCCCCTGGGCGGCCCCCAGTCCTGGGCGGCCCCCCTGGGCGGCCCCCAGTCCTGGGCGGCCCCAGAGTCTAGGCGGCCCCCAGTCCTGGGCGCCCCCAGTCCTGGGCGGCCCCAGAGTCTGGGCGGCCCCCAGTCCTGGGCGGCCCCCAGTCCTGGGCGGCCCCCTGGGCGGCCCCCAATCCTGGGGGCCCCAGAATGGCCAGAAATTAAAAGATAAACCGTCATTCGGAACAGAAATCGAGAGATGCCAAACATCATGCCTTAAATGGTTCGCATAAGACAAACACCCCCTAAAGGGACATTGAACCTCTATTTTAGAGCCAGATCCCTTTTCCCTCACCTCTGACGTCTCCACTACCTCTGACATTCCTTTGGGATAATCAAGATCATCATGAAAAGGATTCCTTCATGAGCAAGTTTCTTAATATCCTTATTAGAATTATCACTGAATGACCACGTAATGCAAGATGAACACTTATCCTACACGTGGACGTCCTGGAATTAAAAAAAAAAAAATAAAATAAATAAAAGAAGGGGAAAAGGAAGAAGGAGGAGGGGGGGGATCTTCTTCCTTCAGAAAAAGAGATCTAAGCAAAGAAAAATCTGGTGATCCAGCATCAACAGATTGGCGCGCCAGGAAGGGGAAGCTTATCGTCGGAGCAGTGAGATACGCCTGTTCTACGATTCCACAAAGATGAGCTCCAGATCTCTGGAAGAAGATCCTACTGATTGGTCTGGGGGGCATCCTTCGCCCCCAATGATGATCTCGCACCTCTTGGCCCTTCTCAGCCGGTGAAGTCGACTCTCCGGCTTCTTCCTCACCACTACCGGCTCCGGCTATTCCCCAAGACCAATTGCAAATCCTTACTCAGCAGGTCCAGACTCTCGTGGGGATGGTTCAGCGGTTGCAAGAACGACACTCTCAAGGGATTCCACAACGGCTCGAGCGGCCTCTATCGCCTAGGTCGGCTACTCCTGTTAGCCGACAGTCAGCTCGGGGAGATCTCCTCCGACGAGGCCTCTCCGTTCTTATTCTCCAGGAAGGCGGCGGTCCCAGAGCTCCGAGACGGTTCCCGCTCTTATCCCATTCCCCCGACGGCCTGTCTACCGGTCGGCGACGGGGAAAGGAACCTTATGGGGCATCGTGGCGCCATCAACTCCTTCCAGTTCTCCTGAACCGGCTGAGGACGTGACCGACAGAATGGAAAGGCGCCTTGAAGAGCAAGACCGTCGGCTGGAAGAACTCAGTCAAAGAATCAATAACCAGCCAGGATCAGATTATGATGCCCGCCCTCCTCTTTCTCGGCGGTCATGGAGAACCCATTCCAAGGAGGTTTCGATTTCCTCAGCTTGATCCCTATGACGGCACCACTGATCCCCTAGATCATTTGGAAAGCTATAAGCTATCATGCAGGTCCAGGGGGCAACAGACGCCCTCTTATGCATTGCCTTCCCGGCCACCCTCCGCAAGGCGGCTCGTGTCTGGTATTCTCGTCTGCCCTCACGAAGTATCGACTCTTTTCGGCAGTTAGAGAGGTCTTTTCTGGCTCACTTCGACGCCTGTCGAAAAATTCCTCGGGTGGCAGACAGCCTATTCTCAGTGCAACAGCAGGAAGGAGAATCCTTGAAGGATTTTGTAACTCGCTTCAAGGTGGCGGCCCTGGAGGTTTATCATCTTGAGGACGCTGTGGCCACTCTAGCTTTAAAGCGGGGGCTCCGACCCTCCCGTTTACTTACTCTCTTGAAAAAGCCTCCTTCTTCTTACGCCGATCTCCTGAGCCGCGCGCAGAAGTACATCCGCGCCGACGAAGCTGATTCATCCAGGAGAGGTGCAGGGGAGGGCTAGCAAAAGACCCGCTCGCCCGGAATTGGTCGGACCTCCTCAAGAAACCTGAGCTCTTGCGCCGACCGACCGATCGCCGCAAGAATCCAGCTCCCAGGGAGGACCATCTTACACCCCTCTTGGCACCTCGAAGTCATATCCTTATGGAGATTGAAAACGAACCTTATTTGCGGCGTCCGCCCCCGTTGAAGAAGGGCACTGCCCGCGATAGAAGTCGCTACTGCCGTTTCCATAGGGATTATGGCCACGATACTGAAGAATGTCGGAATTTGAAGCAGGCCATCGAAGAGCTGATTCAGAGGGGATATCTTGGGCAATATGTGCAGAAGAAAGAAGTTCCTCCTGTGCCGGCCTGATGGGACCTCCTCCTGCTCAAGCTAGCATTGACAACACCCCGACAGAAAGATGGTGGGTATGATTTCCGCGGAAAGGCTTCATCTTCCAAAAGACCAAGGGGAGGTAGAAGAGTTAGATGATGTAATCCCTTCCTGAGGAAATGTAGCGGGGGTAATGTTGTAAAGGATGATAGCGTCGTCGTTTCAATGACGATCGCTAGGCATCCTGTAAAAAGAATCTTAATAGACAGCGGGAGCTCCGCTAATGTGCTTACTTATGATGCATTTCTTCGGATGAGTCTATCTCTGGATTCTCTTCGGCCCGTAGCCATCCCTCTGGTTGGTTTCACTGGAGACTCCATCCGGGTGGAGGGCGAGATTACTCTGCCAGCTACGGCGGGTTCGCCACCATGTCAAAGCACGGTTATGATGGATTTTCTGGTGGTTCGGGTTCCCTTGGCTTACAACGCCATTCTTGGTCGTCCCGGCTTGAACGCATTAGATGCAATTATATCTACCAAGCGCTTATTGGTGCAGTTCCCTACCAAGCAAGGGTCGGTGTGATGCATGGAGAGGTGGACTCGGTCAGACCTTGCTATCATTTAGCCCCTAGTCCCCAGATGGCTAATATTCCTTCGATTGCCGAGTCGTTCGACCCCAGGGAAGCTGAGCGGAGAGGAGAGCCAGCGGAACTTCTGATATCTTACCCACTGGGAGTGACCCCACTAAGATCGTGCAGATCGGCGAGCTCCTCCCCTTGAGGTCCGGGACCAGCTCCTGGCTTTCTTATCAATGAATGCGGATGTCTTTGCTTGGAAAATAACGGATATGGTCGGAATTCCTCCAGAGGTAATTACTCATCAACTTAATATTAATCCAAGCTGCCGCCCTATCCGCCAGAAGAAGAGGAGTTTTGCTCCTGAGCGGCATAAGGTCATTGATGCGGAGGTTGACAAGTTGCTTATGGCCGGTCATATTCGAGAAGCACGATATCCTGATTGGCTAGCCAATGTTGTTATGGTTCGGAAAGCCAGCGGAGGATGGAGAATATGCATCGACTACACAGATTTGAACAAAGCTGTCCTAAGGACAGTTTTCCATTGCCCCGGATCGACCAGTTAGTAGATTCGACTTCTGGTCATGAACTCCTTAGTTTCATGGATGCTTTCTCAGGGTATAATCAGATAAAGTTGGACCCCGCAGATGAAGAGCATACTTCTTTTATCACTGAGAAGGGCATTTATTGTTATAAAGTAATGCCCTTCGGATTGAAGAACGCGGGAGCTACATATCAGAGGCTGATGAACAAAGTGTTTAAAAGCCAACTCGGCCGGAATATGGAAGTGTATGTAGATGACATGTTGACAAAAAGCACCTGCATCACCGACCATGCACGACTGCAGGAAACTTTCCACAACCTCCGGCTCCATAGAATAAAGCTCAACCCCGCAAGTGTGCATTTGGAGTTACAGCAGGGAAATTCTTGGGTTTCTTGGTCACCCGGCGTGGGATTGAAGCAAACCCAGAGAAAATTCAAGCCATCCTCAGTATGAGACAACCTATGTGTAAGAAGGAGGTGCAACAACTCACCGGGAGGATAGCAGCGTTAAGCCGATTTTGTCCAGATCAGCCGAGAGATGCTTACCTTTCTTCAAGGTCTTGCGTAAAGCAGATGGCTTCGAATTGAGAATGATATTCATGCCAAAAATACTAAACATGATAAACCGTCGTATTCGGAACAGAAATCGAGAAATGTTAAACATCATAACGCTTTAAATGGTTCGAATAAGACAAGCACCGAAAAACCGCCGTTTATCTAGAAAAAGGAGACACTGAACTTCTATTTTAGAGCCAGATGCCTTTTCTCTAACTCTGACATCCCCACTAACCCTGACATTCCCTTGAGATAATCAAGGTCATCATGAAAATCCTTATCTTCATGAGCAAGTTTCTTAATACCCTTATTATTAATTATCACTGAATGACCACGTAGCGGAAAAAATAAAAGATGAACACTTATCCTACACGTGGACCTCTGGAATTAAAACAAAAAATAATAAATAAATAAAAGAAGGGGATAAAAAGGAAGAAGGAGGAAGCAGGAGGAGGATCTTTTTCCTTTAGAAAAGAGATCTCATAGCAAGAGAAAAATCTGGTGATCCAGCATCAACATATCTGTTGTGATATGATGTTAATCATACAGAAAAATGATCATGATGAAAAAAGCTTAAATTATGCATGATTATAGATTATATATGCATGCCTTGGGCATAATATGAATTATGTAGTCTATTATAAAGTTGAGTGTTGGATTGCTTGCTCATGTAATTAAGAATAAAATTTTAATTCATAAAATAACTAGAATATGTAATGAAATAGAGTTATAGACAATAGTCTAATCATGAAATTTGATTGTCACCATGGGTTGGAGCGTAGCTTGATTTTGTTTGCCACCCCCATTTGAGACGCTGTTAAATATGGTTGCCACCATGCATTGGAGCGCAACTCGATTTATTTGCTGCCGCAGGCTGTAACATGTCTAGACTTGGTTGCCATTACGAACTAAAGTACGACTAAACTTGATTGTCTACTAAATGTTGAAACATAGCCTTAAATAGTTTAGTTCTTATCTAAATACAAAATTATGATACCAAGTAAACTATTATTCGATAACCCCATGAAATTGATTCTTGTTAACTAATGATGATTTTTATATTAATTATAATGATGTGGCATTACGTTTGATCATATATGGCATAGATAGTGTTAAGTGCTTTGTTAATAGTATTGTTGTTGTATATAATTTAACTGTTGCTCTGGTATGATTTATTTATTGTATTGAAATGACTGGAAAGGTCATAATTACTTTGTTTGGTTGGAAGAAATGTAAAAAAAGAGGGAGAAGAAAATGGGATTAACTGATTCTTCTTGTTTCTCTTTAAATTTGTTAACTCTCAAATCAGGGGTAAACTAGGGAAGAAAAAAATATTTAAGTTATTTTTGGAAGACTAAAATAGCCCTTTAATTTTTATTCTTCATTTTTTCATTCTCACATTTCATTTCCTATTATGAAGGGTATAATGTTCACATAACTCTTTCTTATTTTCTTCCTTCTCTATCTAAACAAGATAATTGATATTTCCTTTCTTTTCCCTTTCATCCTTTTTCAAACAAGAAAAGAAGAACAATCCTTTCTTACCCTTCCTTTCTCTTCCATCTATTTTCTTCTTTTTACTTTTTTCTTCCTTTTTCCTTCAAAGATCCAAACAAAGCTTAGAGGTCGGAGAAGGTGAGAGAAGAGACATAAAAAAGAAGCGAGAATGAGAGAGAAAACAGAGAGCAAGAGGGCACATATGGAGAGCGGGAATATGAGGATTTATTAAGGAAAGATAATATAATGAGTTAGAGCTGATTTTTGTCAATTCTATCCCTATCTTTAACTTTTCATATACGATCCCATGCCTTCCTAAGCTAATAAATTCAGTCCTCATCTTCAAAACTATTGATAGCAATGTTTTGAAGATTGGATTGGACAACGAATAGATTTAACATTTTAAGTTGTGAGTCAATCGGTTCGATCGAATAAATCGGTTTGATTAAACCGAATAATATTATGATTAAATTTTAATTTAATAATATAAAAATAATAAAATATCAATATCAATTTAAATAAAAAATCTAAAAATCGGATTGGATCAATTCAAAACCCGACCAACACAATGGGTTTTTTTAATTTTCATCGGACCATATAAAAATTAATTTTAATAATAAAATCAGACCGAACTAATAATCAATTTTTGATTCGATTAGTTTGATCGATCAATCCGATCCGATTTTCTAAACACATAGAAATCTTTGTTGCCTTGCCACTTACTTTTTTTTTTTTATATATTACTTTTAAAAATGAAAAGTAAAAATGTAATTATATATAAAAAGATTTATGTATAAATGTAAATAACTATGAGACCTTAATCCGAGCTAGATCCATTTGATCAGCTCGGGCTGAGCCAAGTTTAAAAAAAAAATAAAAACCGGTGGGATAAGCCGAACTTGGGAGGAAATAGCCCCTTCCTGGCACGGCTGCGTTGGAAAGGGTAGGGCTTTTCCTAAGCCCTAGCTTAGATCCTCTCTGGCTTGAGCCTTGGTCATCGACGGAGCCGTGGAACTTGGAGAGCTCGCGAACGGAGGAGCGGCCAACTGTGGAGGAAGAGGCGAGTCATCTTCCTCCTTCTAAACCAAGCGACCAATACCTTGAATCAAGCCTAAATCTCTAGGTAAATCCCAAGATTTTAAGTTATTTTCATTCTATCCTGGATCCATGAAGAGTTTGTTATGCAACTATGTGGGGATTATTGGGATTATACGGTTTATTGTGGCACAACTCTGTTCCAAGGAGGAACAAAGCCATAGCAGCAGTCCCATGGCGTCGACGGAAGCCATCATCTACTAAGCGTTTTTTTTTTTTTTCACATTATTGACATTACAATGTAGCTATATCTTCTCAGTTCAGGTGTGGTGTCTGAGTCCTTTAGCCCTCCTCCGTTTCTTTTTGTGCAACTGGAGGCTCTATTTTTCATAATAGATGGGCTTTTGGTTTTGATTCTTGGTTGGGACAGTCAAAATTCCTTCTTCTTCTAGGATAAATCCCTCTTATAGGTAAAAGGAGGCTTGTTGCCAAGATATCACGACGTGTTCTCCCCTGGCAGAGGAGATCCGGTTATGGCCGGAGGTGGGAGGCTGGTGCGACGAGGAGGTGATCCACCGTGACGATTGGGCAGTGGGTGGTTGCTGAAGATGAGGGGTTGCCGGAAACTGCAACAAAACTGGACTTGGAGATGCTCTCTTCTTTGGAAAGAAGCCGACCTTGCTGAGTTCTTGAAACCAGCAACCCATCTTATGGGATGTGGTCAGTGTGTTGCATGGGTGCCGCTGGCACCATGGTCGGCCGGTGCTTGGCCTGGACCCCAACCGAAGCCCTTGAGACTTTCATCTTTCACCTCACGGCAACAGACTTTAACCTTGTTTGATTGAGCTTCACCACCTCCATTGCTGCCGGTTGAGGCGATGGCGGTTTAACTCTGAACCAACCTATTCTAGGGTCAGGATAACGGAGTTTCGGCATCGTCTCGGGTGATGACTCCACGAGTCTTCTGTTATGTTGATAAGTCAGCCAGTTCATTGAACTGAAAGGCTATTCAATTGGATTTAAATTGTCCCAATGGGAGTTGGGTTGGACTGGGATTTGATCGAGGGACATGGCATGTTCAGTTTGTTGGGAAATATTTTTCAAGCCCACATAATTTATAGGCTTTGTTCTTGGTGGACCATAGGGTCTTAAGTCTTGTATTATGAATTATTGAAAACGTATAAATGATGAAGAAATTTTTCTATCATGTAGGTGAATAACATCCCTTAAATTATATTTTGGATTAATGAGTTGAGGTAAGTTGACTAAATATTAATTAATTAATTAATATTTATCTGCAATAGCTAATGACATTTGATTGGAATTATTTCATAAGCTATGATTAATGAATTCGCTTTGTGTCTGCATATTTAATTAATGAATTTTTAAATTTTATTGCTGTTATTAATAGTGTTACTAAGATTGTGGACGTTCTGATAATATAATTGATTCTAAAATAAATAAATACTAAATATATTTGCATAAAATTTAATTATAAAAATTAAACAATAAATATACTCTGTAAAGGAATTAATTTGAACTAATATCTATCTTATAACAGTAAGAATACCATAATCATAGATAATTCAATATATTCATAAAATGGTTAGATTATTGATAATAATGCAATAGATAAATAAATAATAATGTTATAATATATATAAAATAATGATAATTATACTAATATAATAAAAATTTTGGAATACATGCAAAAGCATCAACTATCAAGAAAAGAATGGAAGGTATAAGTTTAACATGAACTCTCGGTCCACTATGTTATGTTTTGATACCATGTGGAAGATACATATCCCCATCCATAGGGTTAAATATGGTGCTCTGGCTCCTATCTACAGGGTTAATTATGGTGCTTTGGCCCTGTCACAGGAGTCTGTGATTGTGAAATATAAACTTTTGATAACATGAATTCCTAGTAACATGAATTTCTGATAATATGAAATTTTGATAGCATGAATTCTTGATAAGAGTGACTAATGACATATATTACTGAAAACATGGAATATTGATATCATCACATGTATTATTGATATCATGAAATACTAATAACATGTGCTATTGATAACATGAAATATAGATAGCATGAATGACCGAAGACATGTACTACTAGAGGACAGTTGATGGTAGTTGCCTAAATTGTCTATAAAAAGTATGACGAATTGGGTTGTGAGTCCTTTTCTTGAAATTCATGTTTGAGTTTATCTGGAGAGAAAGTAAATAAGGATGCGAGTGGATTATCTAGCTTAGCTGATTGGGCTTAGAGAGCCTATGGGTTAGATATGGATCAAAGTTAATGCTTGAATTCCAACTAGGTAAGGTCTGGATATCATGGATTAGACTAGTCAAGCACAAAAATGTTGCTTGGACTTGACAAAATTCATTCAGAAATCTGGTTCTAGGCCCTTAGTATGTAGACTTAGATCCGACACTGACCTAATCCAAAAAGAAACATGGTTCAACCCACCCTGTGAGTGAGTAGTGGACTAAAACTCTAGAACCAAACCTAATTAGCCTCAACTTGAGACCATGCGAGACTTGGACTTTTCTGACTCTCACTTAACTCTTGGATTCAACGTCTATCTGATTGATTGCCCATATTGCAATGAACTGAGTTGGATAGAATCTTATTTTGCTCATTACCCATTGTTTAATCATCATTTTTTATGAATCAGGAATTTCTATAACCAAGAGTTAGATATTGGAGATATAAGCTGATTTGCAGTTCTTCAAGGGCAAATGGTTAATGTAGAAATTTGTAGATCATGCCTATTAATGGGATGGATAACCCTTAGTCTCTGCAAGTCATTCTTTAAGAGTTAGTACCACTAGGGTTCTTAGGTGAATGTACTCTTTGGATATCAAAACAATCAGGATATGGTAGAGAACTACATGAAAGTTGCCACCAAAATAGAGTATTTATCCTCAAGCACGGAAGATGCACTAAAAAGAATCAGGAAATGTGCTTATTTCTTCATGTTTCAAGTAATGACACACGATATTTCATATATTGAGTGTTAGTAAACTGAACAAGAGATACACTTTGAAAGGAGTTACCTTGGATTTGGAAGTAGTCAAGTTAAGACCAGAGTTTGATCGTTTTAATATGATTGTTGACTTTGACAAGGTGATTGCTGTGTCAAATCAACTCGAATTGAATAGCAAGAAGATTGACAATGGAGTAATCAAGGATTCCGATATGTAGTTTTCATGGAACTAAAGAAATATCTATGGCATAGCTTTAAGGAGCTCATGTCTTTGTTATGCAAGCATGAGTTTGTGATTGGAAAAGGTGCTTATCATTGCTTAACAAATGCTGGATCTTAATTTGCAATAACTGCTGAAACTAGGAAATAAAACTGAAGAGGCAAAATCAGGGTGTGCAAAGGATTGTGACTTGATCCATGATATTGGAACACCTTCAACTAATTAATCTGCAATTCTCAGAAAAAAAGGTTATTGTTAGAGAAGTATTTGCATGGAAAAAGGTAGTATTGCCAAAAACAAGAATCGAAGACTGCTCTTATGTTTTGGGTTACTATAATGACAGATTATTGAAAATAGTATATGATCCTTATCTATAGGTTGTAGCAAAAATAACTTATACTGGGAATAGGATTTCAAACAATTTTTTTTACCGGAAATGACAGGAAAAAAAGCTAATGAAAAGGGCAAAATTACAATTTGTTTGTATAATATTGTTTATCTTCTTTTGTATCATAAATGCATAACTCTCAAATAATGGAAAGGGAATGGACTTTGAATCATGACCTGCAGAGAGGAAGCAGAGAGCAAAGAACTCTGAAAGGAGGAGAGAGATGGGTTGGAAGGCAGCTCAGAAGATAATACAACACTGGAAGATCCTCAGAGGAGATAATGTATAGCCTATTGATCTCTCTCTCTCTCTCTCTCTCTCTCTCTCTCTCTCTCTCTCTCTCTGTCTCTGTCTCTCTAAATGTTTTTTTATTGAGGATGTTTTTTTTTTCATTGTGTAGGTTATGATCATAAGAGGGAAGGATAAGGGTGAGACCGGTTTGATCAAACGTGTCATCCGATCTCAGAACCGAGTCATTGTTGAGGGAAAGAATCTGGTCTGTCCCATTTACTAGCATTAGAGGTTTCACAACTTTTTACTTTCTTTCCCTGTATATTTTTTTATTCAAGTTTTTTATAGTGTTTGTATGTTGAGAGTCAACTCCATCACCACTCTTGAATTTACATTATTGGGGAAAAAATGCTAAGTGATTTGTAGTAGATGTTAATAATGGACATTATGGACTTTGCTGCCCATTTCTGATTTTATCTTATTGTAGTTAATTATTGGCATTGGACTGGGGACATTCTTGTTGTCCAAAACGCCCATTAATGGAGCTAACCCTCATTATCCTATGAACCATTTTCTTTGATTTTGTTAATATGGTACTGATCCTAGTTGGAAATGTACTGAATGATTGAAATGTTGTCCAAGTAGTCAGTTTCTTTGCCATTTGATTGGAGGTTTTATCAATTAGTAATTTTTTTCTTGTATATTAATGACTTTATGAACAGATTAAAGGTCTTTTTTATGTGACTTGTTAAGTTCTGCTTTGTTTTCCACATGTTTCTGATATCCCTTGAATTGGTTCTCATTGTCATATCTGCAATATCTTGCTTCTCTGCTTTTTTGCTGATTTTTTAGATCTTTTCTCTGTCCTGTTAACTCTATTTAAAATAATAGTTTTGTTAGCGCTAATGTTGAAATTAGATTACCATGGATTCAATAGTCTATAGATTCAGTCTGTTATCTCTGTCACCAACATTGTAAGTTATGTGATATTAGGTGATATCAAGTGTGATAAAAATGATCCATGTTTACAGGTGAAAAAGCACATCAAGAAAGGACAAGGACATGAAGGTGGGATCTTTTCGATTGAAGCTCCTCTTCATGTCTCAAACGTTCAAGTTCTTGACCCTGTTACTGGGTATGATGCATGTGATTTTGTTGATATCCTGTTGGTCACAGGATAATTTTCTAACAAAGGCATTTTCCCCCTTTTGTCTTCATTAAAATGTACAAGCTTTGCCTATGTATGCTCATGCAGGAGACCTTGTAAAATTGGATACAAATATCTGGAAGATGGAACCAAAGCAAGAGTTTCCAGAGGGCTAGCAGCATCTGGAGCCATAATTCCCCGTCCAGAGATATTAAAACAAAGGAGAAAACCAAGACCTACCGAACGTATGCCCTTTTTTCCCCTCCTTCTTCAAGCAACTTTATGTCTGTCTCTTTGTCGAAGCAGTAGCTTCACGTTATATTTGTATTTCTTCTGAACTAACTTCATTCTATATTGTTCACTTATTTCTTGGATGCCTGGATGGTAATTTTTCTTCTTACATGGTTGTCTTTGTTGTCTGAAAAGTTTAACACAGAGCATTTTTGTGCATGCATATTCTGTTTTTATATCACATGGTTGACACTACATGTCTCTGCATCCAATTGATAGTGATAATGCTAGTTCCTAGTCACATTCTAATCAAGGTGGTAAAATGTGATAAATAAACCTATTGAACTAGGTTTGCAGTTTCATAAAAAAAAACTTTTTTACTGCAATAATGGACTACCTGTTGGCTCTATTTGTATTAGAGATATTAATCTAAGATTTTCTTGTTGAAGGCATTAGGCATTTCACATTTGTTGATCTTTTTCTCTCTCCTTTATGCAATAAAAAGTGTGAAAATGGTTGTCTTGTGAAGAGCAATTTTATTGTTGCAGAGAAAGCTTGCCAATCGGTTGTTCCTAGTCATAGTCTCATCCATCAAGGCATCAACCATTAAATTCCAATCATTTCTAAGTTTCTGTATTAGAAGGTCAATCAGAGGATACTTTGAAAGACCAGATTGAAATGTATGGACATAATTCAGAATAAAATTCATAATACAAGATGTAGAATGCAGCTTAAAGTGGAGATAGAGGTGTTATTCAGAAACCAAAGGCACCATGTAGGTGGGCCTTTGCATTTGCACTTATGGTTAGAATTTGAAAGGATTGTTGATTAGGGTATGCATGTAGGACCATGGCTAGGGCATAGCTTTTGAGAGGGAGAGTTGCTGTTTCATTCACCAACATCGAAGATTATTTATTTATCAACTCTTCCAAGTTTCAAGCAATCACAACAAAATCACTAAAATCTTGAAAGGCTTGAGTATGAAGACAGTGAAGAAAGTAGTGAATCAAAAGCGAGATATAGATTATTATTGCTATAGATGTTTTCATGTGATTCAAATCAAATATTTTATTTTATAATTGTGGAAGATCCATCCCCCAATGGTCAAAATCAATAGGTCCTTGCATGGTGATAACAAGCTGGGACATTAATACTTTATAGTGGTAGATCTTTTCCCCTTCTGGTTTAAAAATTAGCATAAGAATGCTACTTCAATTTCAGTTGGATTAGTTATTTCTTTACATGGCTTATGAACTCACTTTGTAAGTCATCTTTTCACAATGGTAGTATGAAAATGGTTGTTGAACTCATTTATTTGACTTAGCATAGTTTGTGTTCATGCAATGACAGTGAGGATACTCTAGTCTAATCTCAACACACTCCTTTTGATCAAAGGAAGAATAAACCAATGCTAATCAATTTTTGATGTAGTTAAGTACTCGTAAATGTTATTTTAGCAAATGTTTCATCTAAGTGCAAATGATTGCTTTGGACTCCCAAATAATGTAAATGTTTCATGAAGAAATGAAGAATGGAGAACTTTGACATATGTTTTTTTTAATAAATTAAATGCAAGATCTGCAGTAGAAAGGTTGCAAATTATGTTTCAGACTTTACCATGGACAATTACAAATTGGATTGATATGATATACAAAATTATCAGAATAAAAAACATTTGAATTACCTTACATGGGTTTTTAGACTGCCAACTGGAAAGTAATAGTTAAACAACTTTAAACATTGGCTGTATTTAATATACCTAATGCAAAACATATCATTGGCTGTGGATATTTTATATTTATCAGCTGCTATACCCGGCTTCCTCAAATTTAGATGGAATTGGATCCATTTGGTGCAAATTCTATCAAAAACATTTTATAGTGAAGTTAGTTGAATTGAAGATATGTCATCCCATCCATTATTGTTTTTATATTGCACAAGCCACCAAATGACCCGTGTCCGTCAAGATTAGACCAAAATGAACAACTAACTACCCTGAGACACACACACACACACATTCTTTTCAGCCTAAGTCTACACATATATTTATCAGAAAATACATAAATATCACTTTGGACACAGATATTGCAGTATCAGTACCTAAACAATCCAAGAAGGGTCGATCCAAATTTCTATAGCTTCTATTCATATATCATAATTTTTAACATGATTCTTAAACCCATAAGCTTTTTGGGAACCATAAAATGTCATTATGCATACTTGATATATCTAATAGATTAACCTATGGTTGGTATATGTAGGGGTTGTCCACCAATATGCTGATACTCTAAATAGAAAAGTTAACTATTAAAAGCATTCCAAAGGAAAAGTATAGTCGTCCATGATGGATATCACTAATGTTGCAAAGACATTTATAGACAATAATAATACCAAATGGCCTTGCAAAGACATTTATAGACATTAATTTGGGCATTCTTCATGGAAAAGCAGTACGTTGAGCATGATGTATCTTGAAAAGTAGTTTCCAAATAATTTACCTTGCAGGCTTGCTAGTTCAAACTTTTACCAAGATTTGTGTTCCAGACTTCCAGGACTTTTAACCAAACAAGTCTCACACCTTAACACTTCTGAGATACCAGGAATTCACTCTTAAACACACATTATTTAAGGCTCTATTTAGCTAGCAACATCTTATAGACTTACGTACCGTTATTCTTAAGAGCTAGCAAATCATAGATCAACTTTTAGACCTTTTGAAGAACTCTGCTGTCCATTTGCAAGATTCCATTTATGCATAGATAGATTATCTCTAGCTTAAGTGTTCTTTCTAGTTTCTTCCCAGTTGCCAGACATCAAAGGAAATTTAGGATGAAAAGGATGGTTGAGAGCAAGGTTTTAAATCTCACATGCATAAGATGGAGACTATCATTACTAGCAGGGATTTCTTAAGTATGAAGGATATGAGCGCACCCATTCTACTTAAGACCTCAGAGATTTTTTTTTGGTTCTGTTGTTGTCTGAAATTATATTTCTGTTCAAGATGGTACAGAATGTTGACATTTGTTTTGCCTTCTTCCTCTCACACACTCTTGTGTGCAAAGATGTAGATATATTTTGCAGCCCGTCACGAATGCGTCGCCCCCCTTATCCTTAAAGTCTACCAAATTTATTTTGTAAATATGTTTGTTAAGAGCTGTTGCTTGACTTGCTTGAATAACTGAGAGTTCTGCCTTATTTTGCCCATGTATGTGCAGCTGGTCCCAAGGATACACCAACGGACCTCGTGCTGGAGAAAACTTATGATGCTAAAGCTGGAATCGGCATGCCTGACCTCTGAACAAGCTTCTACAAAGTTTTCATTACGTTTTGGCAGGATCTTTCTGTTGGAACTTATTTTCATCTACAGTCATTTCAGCAAACTTGATGTAACTTTCTAAATTCTTGTTCAAAACTGGGTATCATACGACTGGTGCAACTTACGTTATTCAAGCACAGATCAGTGTTCACTTTGCCAGGCAAATCAATAGGTGTCGGCCAATAATTTGGAAGAAGACCAGTTAGATTCATCACTGGTTACAAAATGTTCATGTTTCAGTGCTCTTACCATCAAAGTAAGAAATCCTTCCAATATATAACAAATAATTTACGTCTCAGACTTGTTGGGCAGAAGCCCAAAGGCATGATGGAAGAAATGCCTCCTTGTATGAAGCGCTCCCGTGGTTTGCATCGAGAAGAGACTGTAACCCTCCGTTCTTCAAGCTCAGAAATAACAACTCTCTTGTTAGCTCAGTGGTATCCTGCGGTGGAAATTTCTGCAGTAATCAGAAAGGAAGGCTCTCAACTCTTCCAGTTAAAGTAGGTTGCCATGGTAAGGTGTATTTTTGCCCCATATAAACTAGTTGGTGCTCTTTGTATGCTGGTGATGCGATGTGCCATGGGATGTGTCATGGGGTTATGCAAATTACTTAATGAATGTTATAGGTTATGCCCAAAAATTATTGGTAACATTCTCGCTTGTGCTATTGTTAGAGAATTAGGATATCACTTGACAAACCTTCAAACAAGTACATAAAAAGTTCATGGTATTCTCACCCTTATACGAAATGCGTGTATGTTTATGCGCGCGTTTGGAATTAAGCACTGTCCTCAGCTTAGTTATCTGCCCAAGGGACTTCAAGACCTGCAAGCATTATAAGTATTGGAAACTCATGACTGTGAGCAGCTTAGATACTTAATTATGATAATATTGTAATACATGATTTAATAAATATCTTGTTATTAGATTGATGTATTGAATAAAGTTTAATTTTTATTTAATTAATTAATTGTTGATGTGCGGTGATGGTTGCTTTGGGCATCCATCCGGACGATAGGAACTCCCGCCACTGCCATTCTCACGACGTCCTTCGAGGCAGCGCAACGACGTCAGCGACTGCTTGTTGCTAACATGCCCATCCCCGAAATAGAGCTGTTTTTTTAAGCCGGTGTTAGATTGGAACTGATTTTTATATATTGAAATCAACTATTTTATAAAATATAATTAAAATAAAAATATTATTTTAAATAATAATTTTTATATTTTTTATATCATCACTATTTGATGGGGTTAATGAGCTCTATGGGCAACGATGGGGTTGGATTAGTCATTTCTGAAGTTGGCTTTCAGTCTCAGTCACTCAACCCCCTCGGTCATAAATAGTGCTCAGTCATGAACAGTAATCGCTCTCTTTTTCTCGGCCAAATGATCGGTCTCTTTCCCTCGGCCATGAATAGTGCTCGATCATGAACAGTGATCGACCTCTTTCTCTCGTCCATGAACAGTGATTGGCTTCTTCCTCTCAACCATGAACAGTGCTTGGCCTCTTCCCCTTGGCCACGAATAGTGCTCAACCATGAGCAGTGATCGGCCTCTTCCTTTTGGCCATGAACAGTATCGGCCTCTTCCCTTCGGCCATGAATAGTGCTTGGCCATAAACAATGATCAGCCTCTTCCCCTTGGCCATGAACAGTGATCGGCTTCTTTCCTTCGGCCATTGCCTTCTCTGGAGCTCATCCAAGGGCATAAACAGTGTCATGCACATACTTTATAATCAATACTCCACGAGGGATAAAGCCAGACTTCAAATTTTATCTTCTGCCTCAGCGGCTACACTTTGAGGCCCATGTGCCTGACTTTATCGCCCATCACTATCCACACAGGACGGCGAAAGGGTGACATAGGGGACACGTCTGGCAAACGCCGTAACGGTCAACCATGCCCTGCAGCAGCCTACAACAGCTGTCCAAACCAAGCAATACCTGCCAACTATGCAGCTACCCATATTTGATGAGACATGGCCTGCACTTCTGACATGCCACTAAAAAGCAAGCCTTGCCATTGCTGCCATTGTTGCCACCATCAATAAATGCTCTGACAAGTGACCATGCTCCAAGCTAGTCTGGCAGGCTCTAAGCACCAATAAAATGGGTAAGAGGGGCCTCCGACCAAGGAACTCAACTCTCTACACTCCTAAACGCTCATTCTTATTCACAGAGAGCTCTAAGCCTCTCTCTCTTTTGAGCTTTCTCAAGCTCACGGCTGTTGCCCAGAGCACTGACTTGAGCGTCGAAAGGTTCCCGCCGGAATCTCCAGTCTCTGGGACTTGTTTGCAAGCTCCCAGGTGCGAGAAGCTCGCTGGAGGATCTCAGGCTTGCTAGAGGAGGCGACTGGACGGTGATTTGGTAGCAACAGATTGGCGCGCAAGGAAGGGGGGCAGAGCGCATATCATCAACGATGCTAGCTTGCGGATCCTTGTCCCCCTTAGATTAGTATGGTGGATCAAAATGATGCTGATGACAAGAGCCCGAAGAGCTTCCGCTAGTTACGTTGGGGGGCACCCTCAATGAGCTGAGCAATAGAGCCAACCGCTTCACTCCACCATCGCCACTACCTCAGGCCGCTCAAGCAAAACAACATGCTACCCTCATCTTGCAAATCCATACATTGACGGCAGCTATCCAAAAGCTCCAGAAGCAATATCTCACAGTCACACAACAGCCAGCAAGAGCTTCTGCTCCCTCTTTAGTTACTGCTCAGGCCAGCCATCATCCATCCCGTGAAAGATCTCCCCAGCAAGAGGCTCACCGCCATCAAGCTCATCAGCATGAGCATCTTCAAGCTCAAAAGCAAGAGCTCACTAGCAAAAGCGCCACTGCTCGCCATCCAAATGGCCTTCTTTCCTACGAACGGTAACGCGGGGGGAGGCCCAAGTAAGGATGCCAGCACCTCCACTCCAATCAACTTGCTTCCCGGGGAGCAGACCACCAGCAAGCTGATGTATCCAAATCAACATAAGGAGACAAATTCCTCCAAACATACTTCACAATGACAGCCTCTTCTACTCAGACAGTCGTAGTCCACAAGAGGCGAGCAATCCCGGGGCTATCTTCGGCCTACAGGGAGCAGATCAGCACTCCTTCCCGTCCGCTTTTTCTTCCTCCGAACCATCTGCATCAAGTGCCACATCATCATCTTCACCTGGCACATCTTCCCGGTCGGGTTCCCTCCAAGAAGTAAGGTCCTGGCCTGGCTGCGCGAGGTGGGAAGGACGTGGTCCAAGTCCCAACCCAATGTCATGCCATGCAAACTTAAATAAACGAGATTTAATACATGAGGGGAATGAAGCTTGGTGCTAGTGAAAGGACAAAAAGAGGACATTGGGTGGAGGGTCATTATGACCTTTCATTTCATGTACTTGGATGTCAGGACTCCATTAATGCCAAAGGAGACCAACAATGCTGGTGCTCCTCCGCTCTCGAATGGTCTTCTTTACCTATGCAAAATACCCTGATCCAGCACCAGGAAGAGCTAAGGAAGGCTCTCTGTCCCGACTCCATGTCAGCCCCCAGCATCCTGCTCTCGGCTCCAAGCCCTTTATCCCGGACGCGTCCTTCTGTCTCTGACTCCGTCCCAGCGGCCTCTAACTCCCAGCTTGTTGGCCCAGATGACAACCCAAGAGGGGGGGTGAATTGGGTTCTTTAAAAAATTAGCCTTTTAAAATAGTTTGCTTAAGATGAATGAAGGCAATAGCAATGTAAATACAAAGTGCAGTGAATGAAACAGAGATAAAGAAAGAGTCAATGAAAGCACGGCAAACACAAAGATTTTATAGTGGTTCGGTGTATCCAACACCTACGTCCACTCCCAAGATTCACTTGGGTCCACACTATAATCTTCCTTGATTACAGCCGTGTTATTTTACAAGCTCACAACTCAAACTTGTTGTTTTCCCGGGCGCACAACGAACCCAGCTGGTTTTCAAGGGCTCACCAGCACAAAAACCTTAACACAAGCTTTGCCAAGCTTGTACTGAGGTAAGACTACCTCCACTAGTTCAATCCCCCAGATTGAACTAGACACAAATAATAGAAATGTTGTTTTTCAATTACAAAGCTCCTTAATGAGCAGATAATCAAATATAAGAATAACAAGGTTTAGAAAAGCCTGATTTGTAGATGGTTGGCTTTTGAGCTTTTCTTCTTTTCTTCTTTTCTTCTTCTCCTTGCTGGGTTGAATCAAGCCTCAGCTCCGATTCTTCACAGTTGAAGCAGTTGAGAAGGGTTGAAAAGCAAGAAACGAATCCTCTTTCTCCAAGTTGGGAAATCCACCAAAACTTTGATTTGAATGCCTTGGATTCCTCATGAGCTTTTTGGAGTGGAGTGGATTTGAGCTAGAAGGTTTTCCTCTTGAAATTCAGGCTCTCTCTTTTTCGGATTTTTGAAATGGGATTTCTCTATGTCCGAATTTCCTCTTTGTTTTTCCGTTTTTCTCTCTTTTCTCCCATGCTTTTTGAATGATAGTCTTCCCTTTTTATAGATTTCTTTCAAGCCATTTTTGGAAGAAAACTATCCGTTGGAGTGTACCTTGTAACAAAATATATCCGTTAGAAATAAGGTAAAATAGAAATATTACCGTTAGAGCTGATCTGGCAATTTGATTTTTCGTTCCAGGTGGGTTGGAGTCGACTCTAACTTTTCTGGAGTCGGCTCTAACTCGAAGCACTTTAAAACGTTATTTCTGGAGTCGTCTCTGACTTTTCTGGGGTCGACAAGAAACTTTCTGGAGTCGACTCTAACTTACCCGGAGTCGACTCTAGGTCGGGGCCAGAAAAATCGACGTTCTGTTTCTTCTGTGAGAGTCGGCTCTAACAGTCTCGGAGTCGACTCTAACTTCCGTGCCAGATCCGGAGTCGGCTCTATGATTCTCGGAGTCGACTCTAATGTCTGCAATCTTACTTAGACATTAGATTCGATACAGAACACGATGTAACTTCTGATTTTGATCATTCAATAGACTTATAATCTAAACACTTAATCAAAATCATTAGAGCCTCCATTAGTTATACTCAAATAGTTTTGTTAATCATCAAAATCATCAATTGGATCAACAATCTCCCCCTTTTTGATGATAACAAAAATTTTGAGTATATGCATTCAAAAAATTCATTCGAACTAAAGATTATAGTCATTTTAAAACTTAAAACATTTTTAATAAAGGATTTGATGCCAATATTCAAAGTAAACTTTTAAAATTGTGCATGAGTTCAATATAATCCATCAATTATGAACATTTAAACTAAATGTATAGAAAATTGCAATTGAGCTTGTTGTTAAGCTCCCCCTGCATTGAATAGCTCCCCCTATATAAAAATTGAATTTTAATTGAACTGACTGAAAGTTCAAGTTTCTTTCTTTTTGCATAAACAATCATTTCTCCCTCTTTCTTTCTTTCTTTATGCATATTCAACCATCTCATTAAAATTTCAAGTCTTTCTTTCTTTGCATATTCAACCATCTCTCCCCCTTTTTTGTTATCAGCAATAAGGAGAGTATTAGATAAAGAAAGTTATTAGAGAAAAGTTATTGGTTCAATAAGACATAGGGATTCAAGCAGTCAATATTTGAGAATGTGAAATTGCATTTCATAAGTAAGAACATTACATTAGTTGATTCCAAAATGAAATACATTAGATACTCAAAAATTCCTAAATACAAACTATCAAATCAAAATCAAGGTCAGATATGTTTGAATACAATTTTCTTCAAGTGACCTATGATTTCCATTACATCATCTTTTGAGATTTCTTAAAATTTTCAAAGCAAGCTTCAATCTGTGAGACTGCAAGGTCAATATCCTTCTTCAGTTGACCAGTTGCATGAACATAAGATCCCGACCCATCAGCAATGCCTTCCATCCTTTCAAAGATTTTGTGAAGTTCAGCACCAAAGGATTCAACAGAATTGCTTATGAAAAAGGAGATCATGTCCAGTCTCGAATTAAGTTCTTCTTTTAACTGATTAAAGTCTTCTTTTAATTGATTTATCTCATGAGATCTCTGACTATCATATTCAGCAAGCAAAGCTCTCAACTGACTAATCTGCTCATCAGAAAATCTTCCAGAAGGAGTAACAGACATATGTGGAGGAGAGGGAACGGTGCTTGGTCCAGCTTCTGAAGGTCCAGCTGAAGATGGTCCCGCAATAGATGGATCAGGGACTGATGGTCCCGCAGTGGATGGTCCAGGGATATCTTCTACTCTGGTCTCTTCTGCTCTATCTCTTTCAGCTCTTTCATCTCTTCCCCCTTTCATCCATATACCGTTCAACTTCTTGAAGCCCATCCGATGAATAGTAGAGATACTATAATAGTCAGTGTGCCTCAATTTTCTTAGGGGTTCATTCTTCATAATAAGCACACCTTGGCTTCTAAAGATTAATGTCAAAATCATACCATATGGCAGTGTAGATCTTTTCTTTGTAGCAGCCTCTGCCATATATCCTATCATCATGCCAGCTAAGTTGACTGGCCTTCCAGTGATTATACAATCCATCAAAAGAATGTCTCGCTCCGAGACGTACTCAAATCTACCAATTTTCGGAAATAAAATTCTTCCACAAATGTTATGTAGTAACCTAAGTTCCAGATTTAATTGATTTGCAAGGATTTCCTCAAACTCGGTTACATCCCTCCCTAACATTCTTGTCAATGCTCCACTTCTATCATCATGTTGATATTCCATAATACCGATTGTGGGCATTTCCAACAAATTTCCAAGAATTTCAGCAGTTATTGTAACTCTTGTTCCTCTTACTATACTGATTAAACCGCCTTCTCCTCTACTTAAACCATTGTAAAACTCTCTCACTAAGGCTGGATAAGTGGGGATATCTAATGAGAAAATCTTTTCCCACCCCATTTCTTTCAAACATCTTCCTATAGTGAAGCCTTCCGACTCAAAGAATCAAAATTGACTTTCTTCCAGTTGTAATAGTCTTATCGCTAAATGATCAACTTTGGGTGAAGAGGGTGAAGGAGGGGAATCTTCTTGAGTGGCCGAAGAGGAGGATGGCGAGGGTTGCCTCCGAATAGTGCGTCGCCTCGTGGGAACGGACGCTCCACCGACGAAACCGCGCCTCTTAGGTGCCATTGAGAAGATTGGAATGTTTAATCAAAGGCTTTGAGAAGATGGGGAAGTTGGAAAGGCTTTGGAGCTTTTTGGAGAGGTTTTGGGAGACGGATGGAATGATTTGGGGTCGACTCCGCCTTTTATTTTTGACCTAGCTCGACTTAGAGTCGACTCCCGAAAACTGGGTGTCGGCTCCGAACCAGAAAGTCTGTCAGCGCTCGAATTAGAGTCGGCTCTACAAAAGCCAGAGTCGGCTCTAATTGCTTAGACAGAACATCAAAAACAAAGGTGTCGACTCCACAAACTGTTAGAGTCGACTCTAACAGTTCCAGAGATAAAAAATCAAGTTTCAAGGATCTGAAACTATTCAAATTAATCATCAAATTCTAGATAAATGTTCCTTAGCAATTGGGGAAACAATGAATCAATATCTAGATAGATTTCCTTATTGAATATCGCGAGATTTTCAAGAAATAGATGAATCTAGATAGTTGTTCCTTAAGAGTTTCAGAAAATTATTCCAAAGGATCACAAACTCCTAATTCTCCTCTAAGATAACAAAATCTCTCTTCACTTAAGGGTTTTGTTAATATATCTGCCAGTTGTTCTTCAGTATTCACATAATCAAGACAAATTTCATTATTGGCAACATGTTCTCTTATAAAGTGATATCTAATTTCAATATGCTTTGTTCTTGAGTGTTGAATTGGATTTTTAGTTAGATTTATTGCACTTGTATTATCACATCTTATAGGTGTCTTATCAAGTGTGATACCATAGTCTTCAAGTTGTCTCTTAATCCATAGGATTTGAGCACAGCAACTTCCAGCTGCAACATATTCTGCTTCAGCAGTAGATAATGCAACCGAATTTTGCTTTTTGCTAAACCATGAGATTAAGTTACTTCCTAAAAATTGGCATGCACCACTTGTGCTTTTTCTATCTAACTTACATCCAGCATAATCAGAATCAGAATAAGCAATCAGATTTAATGTTGAGTCTCTAGAATACCATAAACCTACATTTTTTGTTCCACTTAAGTATCTTAATTCTTTTAACAGCAATTAAATGTGATTCTTTAGGTTCAGACTGAAATCTAGCACATAAGCAAACAGCAAACATTATGTCTGGTCTACTTGCAGTTAAGTAAAGTAGGGATCCGATTATACCTCGATAATATTTTTGATCAACCTTCTTACCTTCTTCATCTTTGTCCAGCTTGCATGAAGGACTCATTGGTGTTCCGAGGGGTTTTATTGATTCCATACCAAACTTCTTTAGAATTTCTCTTGTGTACTTTGTTTGGTTGATAAAGATTCCCTCTTTGCTTTGTTTGATTTGAAGTCCAAGGAAGAAATTGAGTTCTCCCATCATGCTCATTTCAAATTCTCCCTGCATTAACTTAGCAAACTCTTGACATAGAAGATTGTTAGTAGCACCAAATACAATGTCATCAACATAAATTTGAACTACAAGTAAATCTTTATCTTTTCTTTTTAAAATAATGTTTTATCAACATTTCCTCTTGTAAAATCATTTTCAATCAAAAATTTACTTAGTCTATCATACCAAGCTCTAGGTGCTTGTTTCAAACCATAATGCCTTGTGCAATTTAAAAATGTGATTTGAAAATTCATGATCTTCAAAACCTGGTGGTTGTTCAACAATACTTCTTCATTTATTAATCCATTTAAAAATGCACTTTTGACATCATTTGAAATAAATTAATGTTCATGTGACATGCAAATGCTAGTAATAGCCTAATGGCTTCTAATCTAGCTACAGGTGCAAAGGTTTCATCAAAATCAATACCTTCTTCTTGATTATATCCTTTTGCAACTAATCTAGCTTTGTTTCTAATTACTATGCCATTTTCATCTAGTTTATTTCTAAAAACCCATTTTGATCCTATAACAGAATGATCTTTAGGTCTTTCCACTAATGTCCATACATTATTTCTAGTGAATTGATTTAATTCTTCTTGCATAGCTAACATCCAATTATTATCTTTTTCAGCTTCTTCAATGTTTTAGGTTCAATTTGAGAAACAAATGCAAGATGATTACTAATATTTCTCATAGATGATCTAGTTCTTATTCCTTGAGATGGATCACCTATAATCAATTCCTTGGGATGACTATAAGCATATCTCCAATCTCTTGGTAGATCTATATCATTATGATTAGTATTAATTCATCAGCATTAGGCGAATCATTATCTTTAACTTCTTGTTCATGATCTGAAGATACATCAATATTAAGTTTTTCAAGATTTTTTCGAGAATGTTTGTATCTTCCTCATCATCAATCCTTTTGAACTTGATGCTAAAGATTCATCAAAAATTACATGAATAGATTCTTCAACAATTAGGCTTCCTTTGTTGAACACTCTATATGCTTTACTAGTTGTTGAATAACCTAAGAATATTCCTTCATCTGATTTTGCATCAAATTTACCTAAGTTACTTTTACCATTATTATGAATAAAACATTTACAACCAAATGCATGAAAATATTTAATGTTGGGTTTTCTATCATGCCATAATTCATAAGGTGTTTTCTTTAAAATAGGTCTTATTAAGGCTCTATTTAGGATGTAACATGCTGTGTTATAGCTTCCGCCCAAAAGTATTTCGGGAGTTTACTTTCACATAGCATGGTACGGGCCATGTCTTCTAAAGTCCTATTTTTCCTTTCAACTACTCCATTTTGTTGTGGGGTCCTAGGTGCAGAAAAGTTATGATTAATACCATTTTCATTGCAAAAACTTTCAAATAAGGTGATTTTCAAATTCAGTTCCATGATCACTTCTTAGAGACACTATGGTAGTATTTTTCTCATTTGTTACTTTCTTAAAGAATTTCATGAATATTGAGAAAATCTCATCTTTGTGAGCTAAAAACATTACCCAAGTGAATCTAGAGTAATCATCTACTATCACAAGACCATATTTCTTTCCTCCTAGACTTGTGGTTCTAGTTGGTCCAAAAAGGTCCATGTGAAGTAGCTCTAATGGCCTAGAAGTTGAAACAACATTTTTAGATTTAAAGAACTTCTCGTTTGTTTTCCAAACTGACATGCATCACATATTTTGTTATTTTCAAAATCTATTTTAGGTAGACCTTTTACTAAATCCATTCTAATTAGTTTTGAAATTAAGTGTGTGCTTGCGTGACCTAATCTTCGATGCCACAACCAACCAATCTCATTCATATTAGCATTATTAGCAACTAAGCAATGATTATAGTAGACAAATTGTCTAAGTCAATCAAGTATACATTGCCATTTCTATTTCCAATAAAAATAATGCTATTATCAATGGGATTAGCTACTGTGCATATAGAAGATTCAAATGATACTTTAAAACCTTTGTCACATAATTGGCTTATACTAATTAAGTTGTGCTTTAAACCATCAACATAAAGTACATTTTCAATATATGTGGAGGGAGTTATTTGAATGTTACCAAACCCCAAGATTTGGCCTTTGCCATTGTCGCCAAATGTAACAACTCCTCCTTTTTTCTTCAAGGGTGATGAATTCTTCTTTGTCACCCGTCATATGTCTTGAGCAGCCACTATCAAGATACCATTTTCTCTTTGATCTCTTGGCCACAGATATTCCTGCAAAAAATCAGACTTTATGTTTAGGTACCCAAGCTTTCTTGGGTCCTTCATGGTTAGTAGCAACAAATATTGTTCCTTTCGGAACCCATATTTTCTTTCCTTTAACATTTAAGTTTTTATTAGGTTTTAGAGTTTTGCATTCATAAGATTTATGTCCTTTTTTATTACATTTAAAGCATGTAAAAGTACTTTGGCCAGCACGCACAAAAATATTTTTTAGTGATTTTTGTTTTCTTAAAGTGTTATATCCTAATTCGGCTTTGTCAAAGACTACTTTTTGACTATTTAATAACATGTCTAATTTAGTTGAGCTTAATGTAAACTTATCAACTATGTTCTTATGTTTTTGAACCTCTTTCCTTAGATTGTCATTTTCATTTGAGATTAATTCTTTTTCTTTTACTAAAATCTCATTTTCAGATTTAAGTTTCTTAACTTCATTATTAAGATTTTCCTTTTCTTTAATGAAAGTTAAATTTTCATTTTTCAAAATCTTGTATTTCTTTTTCAAAACCTTGAAATCGCTAACAAGTTCATTAAAAGCATCAAATAGTTCATCAAAAGCAAATTCATCGCAAGGGTTATCGGAACTTACCTCATCGTTATCGTCCGCCATAAAACATACGTTTGCGACTTCCTTTTGTTCTTCTTCTTCGGAAGAAGATTCCTCGCTGTCACTCCAAGTCGCCACATAAGCCTTCTTTTTCTTTTTGTAGGCTTTCTTCAGTTTAGGACATTCATTCCTAAAGTGCCCCTGTTTATTACACTCATAGCAAGTCAAGGGGTCTTTCTCTTTTTCTTTATCCTTATCCTTGTTCTTATCCTTTTCTCCTTCCCACTTTGCTCCAAATTTCTTCTTGTGGAAGGGTTTCTTTCTCCTCATGAATCTTTTAAACTTTTTGGCTAAGAGAGCAGTCTCTTCATCATCATCGCTGCTGCTCTCTTCTTCTTTTGCAGCTTTGAGGGCAATCATTTTCTTCTTCTTTGTGTCTCCTCTACATGCTGCTTCATAGTCAGCTCATGGGTCATAAGAGATCCTAGAAGCTCCTCTAAGGGTAAAGTGTTGAGGTCCTTAGCTTCTTGGATTGCTGTCATTTTTGCTTCCCATGATCTTGGTAATGACCTAAGAATTTTCTGAACAAGTTTTGAGTTAGTATATGTCTTACCAAGACTTTTCAAACCATTTACAATATCTGTAAATCTAGTGTACATGCATGCAATGGTTTCAGATTGTTCCATGCTAAATAATTCATATTTATGAACAAGAATATTAATTTTAGATTTTTACTTGATTGGTACCCTCATGGGTAACCTCTAATCTATCCCAAATCTCCTTTGCGGAATTACATGTGGAGATTCTATTAAACTCATTAGCATCTAAGGAGCAATATAAGACATCCATGGCTTTAGCGTTAAGCTATGTCATTTTCCTATCATTATCATTCCAGTCCCTTTCGGGCTTAGGAACAATAGTGCCATCTATAACATGTGTGGGTGTACTAGGTCCATTGATTATAACACCCCATAGCTCATAATCAGAAGCTTGAATGAATATCCTCATTCTAGCTTTCCAATATGAATAATTTGAACCATTAAACAGTGGAGGTCTATTCGTAGAATGACCTTCAGCAAATGATCCAACTTGTGTTGCCATTTGGAACTTTAGCTCTTGATCGTGTGATCAAAATCTAATGAGCACTAGCTCTGATACCAATTGTTGGCCCAGATGACAACCCAAGAGGGGGGGTGAATTGGGTTCTTTAAAAAATTAGCCTTTTAAAATAGTTTGCTTAAGATGAATGAAGGCAATAGCAATGTAAATACAAAGTGCAGTGAATGAAACAGAGATAAAGAAAGAGTCAATGAAAGCACGGCAAATACAAAGATTTTATAGTGGTTCGGTGTATCCAACACCTACGTCCACTCCCAAGATTCACTTGGGTCCACACTATAATCTTCCTTGATTACAGCCGAGTTGTTTTACAAGCTCACAACTCAAACTTGTTGTTTTCCCGGGCGCACAACGAACCCAGCTGGTTTTTAAGGGCTCACCAGCACAAAACCTTAACACAAGCTTTGCCAAGCTTGTACTGAGGTAAGACTACCTCCACTAGTTCAATCCCCAGATTGAACTAGACACAAATAATAGAAATGTTGTTTTTCAATTACAAAGCTCCTTAATGAGCAGATAATCAAATATAAGAATAACAAGGTTTAGAAAAGCCTGATTTGTAGATGGTTGGCTTTTGAGCTTTTCTTCTTCTCCTTGCTGGATTGAATCAAGCCTCAGCTCCGATTCTTCACAGTTGAAGCAGTTGAGAAGGTTGAAAAGCAAGAAACGAATCCTCTTTCTCCAAGTTGGGAAATCCACCAAAACTTTGATTTGAATGCCTTGGATTCCTTTGAGCTTTTTGGAGTGGAGTGGATTTGAGCTAGAAGGTTTTCCTCTTGAGATTCAGGCTCTCTCTTTTTCGAATTTTGAAATGAGATTTCTCTATTTCCGAATTTCCTCTTTGTTTTTCCGTTTTTCTCTCTTTTCTCCCATGCTTTTGAATGATAGTCTTCCCTTTTTATAGATTTCTTTCAAGCCATTTTTGGAAGAAAACTATCCGTTGGAGTGTACCTTGTAACAAAATATATCCGTTAGAAATAAGGTAAAATAGAAATATTACCGTTAGAGCTGATCTGGCAATTTGATTTTTCGTTCCAGGTGGGTTGGAGTCGACTCTAACTTTTCTGGAGTCGGCTCTAACTCGAAGCACTTTAAAACATTATTTCTGGAGTCATCTCTGACTTTTCTGGGGTCGACAAGAAACTTTTCTGGAGTCGACTCTAACTTACTTGGAGTCGACTCTAGGTCGGGGCCAGAAAAATCGACGTTCTGTTTCTTCTGTGAGAGTCGGCTCTAACAGTCTCGGAGTCGACTCTAACTTCCGTGCCAGATCCGGAGTCGGCTCTGTGATTCTCGGAGTCGACTCTAATGTCTGCAATCTTACTTAGACATTAGATTCGATCCAGAACACGATGTAACTTCTGATTTTGATCATTCAATAGACTTATAATCTGAAACACTTAATCAAAATCATTAGAGCCTCCATTAGTTATACTCAAATAGTTTTGTTAATCATCAAATCATCAATTGGGTCAACACAGCTGTTCTTGGTCGTCCCTGGGCTCCTAGTTGCTCCTAGTCTTGGCTGCCAACCCGATAGTGGTCTCACTGACTATCTTCCGTGTAGACTCTTTTTAGAGCGTGTACGCCCAGAGGGATGAATCTGGTGGTGAGAATCGCGTAAACTAGGAGAAACCCATGAGCCAATTATGAAAGAAAAGATCTCAGGCCTCTAATAGGCGTCGACATCGAACATGACACAAAGGCCAAAAAACTACAAAAGCTAGGTATACTACACTTTGATAAAAGCTTCTTTTCACTGATACTTAAAAATATCATGCAGGAAAGACCAACTCCGTGTTGGCATTCAAGACCAACCTCACGTTGGCACCAGAGGCCGAGGCCAGCTCGGCACTGAAGATCAACTCAGTGTTGGCACTAGAGCTCGAGGTCAGCTCGGCACCAAGAACTAACTCCAACGTCGGCAATAAAGATCATCAGCACAAAGAAAAAGGCACCTGAGCCTGGTCCATGCAACCTCAGGTCACCCTTCAAGGTTCAAAAGGCATCTGAGCTAGGTCCACGCACCCTCAGGTCACCTCTGGGGTTCAAAAGACACTTGAGCCTAGTCTAGTCCAAGCACCCTCAGGTCACCCTCCGGGGTTAAAGGCTCCCGAGCATGGTCCCATCATAGCGACTCTCAGATCACCTTTCGGGGTTCAAAAGGCACCTGAGTCTGGTCCAAACACCCTCAGGTCACCATCCGAAGTTAAAGGCTCCTGGCATGGTCCCATTACAGCAACTCTTGGGTCACCCTTCGGGGTTCAAAAGGCACCTGAGCCTGGTCCAAACACCCTCAGGTCACCCTCCGGGATTAGAGGCTCCGAGCATGGTCCCATCATAGCAACTCTCGGGTCATCCTTCGGGGTTCAAAAAACACCTGAGCCTGGTCCAAGCACCCTCAGGTCACCCTCTGGGGTTAAAGACTCCCAAGCATGGTCCCATCACAGCGACTCTTGGGTCATCCTTCGGGGTTCAAAAGGCACCTGAGCCTGGTCCAAACACCCTTAGGTCACCCTTCGGGGTTAAAGGCTCCCGAGCATGGTCCCATCCCAGTGACTCTCGGGTCACCTTTCAGGGTTCAAAAGGCTCTCGACGGCCTCAACTTTGCCTCAGCGGCTTCGTCACAGCCTCAATGGCATCATCACAGTCTCAACGACTTCATTTCAGCCTTAGCGGCTTCAACTTTGTCTCAGCGGCCAATGGCCAACCGGGTAAGACCTTTGTTTAAATTATACACTTGCAACATATTATTGGTCACTTTCAGCCATTCAAGAAGAAGCCCCGAGTCAACTCATAGTAGGGAGAGGCCAACTCCCCGGCTCATAGTTGATGGGCACCCATCTCCAAATTTCATGACAAAAGTAGAAGACCCAAAGTCAACTCAAAGTCAGAAGAAACCAACTCCTCAACTCATAGTTGACGGGCATCCGCTTCCAAACCCTACGTCGAGAGAGGATTACTGGCTGCTTCCAGCCAGTCTAAGATAATCAATTTACATCCAACATTACTTAAAGTCTTTGAGCAAACAAAAGAACAAGAGAGTATGCAGACATGGCCACAAGTCCACACAAGGCAGACAGAAAGTATCCAAAGCTGGCGTGCAGAGACAAGTGCAAAAGAAAGATATTACAATTCTTACACTCCTTTCGCTTGGCAGATGCAAGGCATGCGGTCGCACAAACTCAGGAGTGTGGAGGGCATCTGATGGGGCCAATGAGCCCCATGGGCAACGGTAATCTCACCGGGATCAGACCAGTCGTTTCTGGAGTCGGCCTCAGTCTCAGCCACTCGGCCCCCTTGGCCATAAATAGTGCTCGGCCATGAACAATGATCAGCCTCTTCCCCTTGGCCATGAACGGTGATCGGCCTCTTTCCTTCGGCCATGAATAGTGCTCGGCCATGAACAGTGATCGGCATCTTCCCCTCGGCCATGAATAGTGCTTGACCATGAACAGTGCTCGACCAAACAGTGCTCGGCCTCTTCCCTTCGGCCATGAATAGTGCTTGGCCATGAACAGTGATCGACATCTTCCACTCGGCCATGAATAGTGCTCGGCCATAAACAGTGATCGACCTCTTTCCCTCGGCCATGAACAGTGATCGGCCTCTTCCCCTCGGCCATGAATAGTGCTTGACCATGAACAATGATCGGCCTCTTTCCCTCGGCCATGAACAGTGATCAGCCTCTTTCCCACGGCCATGAATAGTGCCATGCAAATGTTCACCCATGGCCTTCTCTGGAACTCATCCAAGGGCATGAACAGTGCCATGCACGTACTCTATAATCAATACTCCACGAGGGATAGAGCGAGCTTCAACCCCAAATTTCATCTTCTGCTTCAGCGGCTACACTTTGAGGCCCACGTGCTTGACTTTATCATCCATCATTGTCCACACAGGACAGCAAAAGGGTAGCATGGGGGACACGTCTGGTAAACGCCGTAACGGTCGGCCATGCCCTGCAGCAGCCTGCAACAGCTGTCCAAACCAAGCAATACCTGCCAACTATACAGCCACCCATATTTGACGGGACATGACCTACACTTCTGATATGCCACTAAGAAGCAAGCCTTGCCATTGCTGCCGTTATTGTCACCATCAATATATACTCTGACAAGCGACCATGCTCCAAGCTAGTCTAGCAAGCTCTAAGCACCAATAAAATGGGTAAGAGGGACCTCCGACCAGGAAATTCAACTCACTACACTCCTAAACGCTCATTCTTGTTCACAGAAAGCTCTAAGCCTCTCTCTCTTTCGAACTTTTTCAAGCTCACGGCCGTTGCGCAGAGCACTGACTTGAACGTCGGAAGGTCCCTGCCAGAATTTTCGATCCTCGGGACTTGCTTGCAGGCTCCTAGATGCGAGAAGCTCGCCGAAGAATCTTGGGCTTGCTGGAGGAGGTGACCGGACGCTTGCAAATGTTCGAGGACGATGATTTAGCGGCAACACTATTAAAGCACCATTTCAAGCAATGAGTGATATGCTTTTAAGAAGCATTTTTAATAAGCATCATTTGTTACGCTTTTTACGTGATAAAAGACTTTGAATGAAAAAAATAAATAAATAAATAATGCATCACTTAAAATAATATTTTTTATTGCCAAAAGTAAAAACTAAATAATATTTTTTACTTTAACTTTTTTTTCTTTTTTTGGAAAAAGCTGTGGCACCAAAAACCGTCAAACGACACCCGTTTAAAAAAAAAGGACTCCCCTCCCGACCCAAGCTGGAGAAGAATCGCGGTAATCAGGGGTTTCGTCGGCCTTCTTCATGATGGTTGTACTCGGGAGGGAGACTTAGCTTTTAAAGCCAGTCCCCTCCCCGACGCTTCATACCCCTTGATGCTGCAGCCTTAAGCCTCTCTGGTTGCGTGAGATCACTGCAACCAGGGGAGACGGATCGCCTGGTAACCGGTCCTAGATCCTCACAGTTTGTGCTTTGTAATGGCAAGAAGCAGTAGTCCTTGCCATCCATACTACAAGGAACAACACGGGCTATATCCGTACCATAAACAGCTCTATCATGCTTGCCATGTGCTGAAACAGTCATCGTGCTAGCCTTTAGAGTTAATGCATGCAGAGCATTGGAAGTTGCATTCAAGCATGGAAGTTGTTCGTTCCAATTTTCCATCAAACACAACATCGATGAATGTACGTGCGATTTAGAATATTCAAGGGGGACCTGGTCGAAGTAGTGGAAGAGCAAATCTTTTCGTGCCCCTTTTCGTCTGGAACGGGGATGCGCCCCGGTTTTTATTTTTTATTTTATTTCCCCCAGCTTTCACGAGCCCTCTGGCTTTTAGTAACGGAAGTCCTTGAGGACCAAGGTTTTCAAAAGCCAACCTCCTCCATGACCACGATTTTCCCTCCCACTGGATCAAGAGATTCTCCCATCAAATCGGTGTCGGTGTCTGGTGATAGAGAAAGAGAGAGGGAAATGGAGGGGCTGCTGGGGCCGATCATAAGGAGTGGTAGTGATGAGACTAATTGATCCCTTTCTTCTATAATAATCAAGTTTGGGTTTGAGTTTGGGTTTGGGTTTGGCAAGTCGGCCTATCCTCGACGAAAGGCCTAGCTTATTCCAGGCAGCCCCCACTCCCTAGTAGCCCAGGGTCCAAGCGGCCCCCACTCCCTGGCAACCCCGGCTTCAGACGGCCCTACTTTCAGGCAGCCCTCATTTCTTGATGGCCCTACTTTCAGGCAGCCCTCATTTCTTGATGGCCCTACTTTCAGGCGGCCCCTACTCCTTGGCGGCCCCAGCTCCAAGCGGCTCTACTTCCAGGCGACCTCGGCTCCAGGCAACCCCATTTCCAGGTAGCCCCCACTTCCAGGTGGCCCCGGCTCCAAGTGGCCCCCACTTCCTAGCAGCTCCGGCTCCAGGTGGCCCCCACTTTCAGGCGGCTCCCATTTCCAGGCGGCCCCCACTTCCTAGCGGCCCCAGCTTCATGCGGCCCCACTTCTAGGATCCGGCTCCAGGCGGCCCCCACTTCCTGGCAGCTCCGGCTTAGGCGGCCCCACTTCCAGGATTCGGCTCCAGGCAGCCCCAGCTCCTGGCTGCCCCGGCTCCAGGTGGCCCCACCTCTGGGCGGCCTCAGCTTCAGGCGACCCCGACTCGAGGTAGCCGTACTTTCAGGATAATTTTTAGCTTCTCATGCAAGCCTTTGCTTCTATCCAGGCCGGGCCCACCAACTGTCATTGCCTTATATGTGTCTAATAAGACAAGTTCTATGCCCTGACACAAGTCTTAAAAGTCGTCGGTCATCATGAAGCCCCAACCACTCAGATCAGATGAACTCCAAAAGTCATGGTCTATCATGAAGCTCTACGTGACTCATTTCTTCACTAGACAACAGGGCTTCAAGCTTCTCAGGCAAGCTACACATAGTCCAAAGATGAATAAATTGGATAAGAGGGATCCCCAACCAGGTAACCCATAACAACACACGCTCATTCTTGCTCACAGAGGGCTCTTCTCTAAGCCTCTCTCTCTTTTTCGAGCTTTCTCAAGCTTACGGCTGTTGCCCAGAGCACTGACTTGAGCATCGGAGGGTCCCCACAGGAATCTCCGGTCCCCGGGACTTTTTGCAGGCTCCCAATCGAGCGACGCCCGCCAAAAGGTCCTCGGCACGTCAGAGAAGGCGACCGGACGCTCTCGAACGTTCGTGGAGGGTCATCTGACAACAACAGATTGGCGCGCCAGATAGGGGGGACACAATGCAGGAAATAGAGCTCTATCTCCCAGGACCGTAAGCCTTTGTCCCCTCTAAGACAACCATGGTGGTGATGCACATGCCGAAGGCCCACGTCAGTCATACTGGGGGACATCCACATTGCACTGAGCAACAGAAGGCCACCCTCTATGCTTCTTCTTTATCACCAGCTTTAGCTGCTCTACCTAACCAACTGGTCGTCCTCAATCAACAAGTTTAAGCCTTGATTGCAGGAGTTCATGAGCTGCAGGAGCAACGCTCGATGGCCACTCAGCAGCAGTCCAAGCCTCTCACATCACCCATGATAGCTTTCAAGAGACTACGGTCTCCTGCCTTCCACTCAAGCAGTCCCTCTCCCTGATGACGATACGGGAAGGAACCCGAGCGAAAGCATTACCAGTGGCATTACTCCTCCCCTTTCTCATCTTTCGAGTTATTATGGGAGGATCTTAAGCATGAGATGACGAGGCATCTGGATGAGCAACATCGACAGCTGGAGGAGCTCAGCCAGAGGCTCAACAATCAGCCAGAGGTGGATTACAACACTCATCCACCCCTCACTCGTCGTATTATGGAAAAGCATATTCCTTCCAGGTTCCACCTTCCTCAGTTGGATTTGTTTGATGGCACCATGGATCCACTTGACCATCTCAAAGCTACAAGGCTCTCATGCAAATTCAAGGGGCAACTGATGCCCTCCTATATATGGCCTTTCCCTCTACCCTCCGAAAAGCTGCTCGCACCTGGTATTCTCGTCTACCTCCACACAGCATTGACTCTTTTCGATAGTTGGAGATAGCTTTTTGATGTACTTTGATGCCTGTCGAAGGATTTCCCGGATGGCAGATAGCTTGTTCTCTATCCAACAGAAGGAGGGAAAACCTCTAAAGGATTTTGTAGCCCGTTTCAAGATGGTTGCCATGAAGATTTATTACCTCAATGATGTTGTGGACACTTTGGCCCTGAAGCAGGAACTTTGCCACTCCCGCTTCACTTATTCACTAGACAAGAAGCCTCCTAACTCCTACGCTGAGCTTCTAAGTCATGTGCAGAAATATATTCGCGCTGACGAAGCCGACTTCATACAAAGGGCACTAAAGGAAAGATAGCCCTATGACACTAAATTGCAAGCCTTCGCGCGGTGGCACGTGCTCAGACATCTACCAATCATGCAGTTATGCTGGGTGGCATCCCCAGTGGATTAAGCAGTAAAAGCACATTGAAGCCCCCTAAATGAAGGTATCAGTGGCAGAATAATTCCCAAGATGGACAAACTTGAGACACTGTCCATAGCCAGTCACCTCAAACATTTATGGGCATTTTAATTCTTGGTGTTGGTAAGCAAGGGGTATTGGTGCTATTAATACAAGGTGGGAGATGGGGACAAGGGGTTTTGACTGTTGACTCCACCTTTCCCCTCTCTCCCTCTCTTTTTCTCTCTACTGCTTCCAAGAGCCAAACCGAGCCCAGGACCTTCTGCGGATTCTGTTCCAGTTGCTCTCGGATTTTGGCATTGAAGGAGATAAATTTCTTCAAAGAAAAAGCTCTCAATCCTGTAATCAACGTCAAATACGATGCAAAGGCAAAAAGCCATGAAAGCTAAGTACAATGCACTTTGAGAAAAATTTCTTTCCATTCAACTTCTCAATAACCACTTGGGCCGGCCGAGCAACCCCCGAGGTAGTTTCTCGATAGCTTTGCGATCATAAGGACACCCCTAGACCGGCATGAGAAACCTTCGAGACGGTTCAAGTCCTATGGTCTCAGCGGTACTAAGTCAAACTCCCGGGCCAGCCGAGCAACCCTTGAGGTGTTTTCAAAATAACCTTGGTGGCCCCGCGATCATAAGGACACCCCCAGACCGATGCAAGAAACCTTTGAAACGGTTCAAGTCCTATGGTTCCGGCAGTCCCGAGTCAATGCCCGAGCCGACCACAAAACCTCCGAGGCGGTTTTATTTGAGCCCCAGCAGCCATACCTACCTCAGTGGCATCATTATAACCTCAATGATTTTATTGCAGCCTTAACGGCTCTATCAGCCTTAACAGCTCTATCAACCTTAACAGCTCTATTAGCTCCAGCAGCTTTATCTTTTGCCTCAGCGGCTAACGGCCAATGATTGACCAATTAGAAGCCCCAAGTCAGCTCACAACGGGAGAGATCAACCCCACCTCACAGTTGATGGGCATCCAAAGACCAACTCCAGTGTCGGCACCTAAGCCCGAGGCCAGCTCGGCACCAAAGACCGACTCCAATGTCGGCATCAAAGACCGACTCCAGTGTTGGAACCTAAGCCCAAGGCCAGCTCAGCACTAAACCCAAGGCCAGCTCGGCACCAAAGACTGACTCCAGTATCGGCACCTAAGCCCGAGGCCAGCTCGGTACCAAAGACCAACTCCAATGTCGGCACCAAAGATCGACTCCAGTGTTGGCACCTAAGCCCGATGCCAGCTCGACACCAAAGACCGACTCCAGTGTTGGCACCTAAGCCCAAGGCCAGCTCAGCACTAAAGCCCGAGGCCAGCTCGGCACTAAAGACCGACTCAACGGCTTCAGCTCTGCCTCAGTAGCATTATCGCGGCCTCAGCAGCTCTCTCAACCTCAATGGCTTCATCTCAGCCTCAGCGGTATCTTTACAGCCTCAATGGCTTCATCTCAGCCTCAGCGGCATCTTCACAGCCTTAACGGCTTCATCTTAGCCTCGGCGGCTTCAACTCTAACTCGGCGTCCAATGGCCAATCGACTTACAGTTGACTGTACTGGCTGCTCTCTTTAGCCCTCAGGCCGGTTGCAGAAACCCCCGAGCGGTCTCAGCAGCCCTTGAGCTGGCCTCAGCGACCCCAAGCCTGCCACGACAACCTTAGGTCAGTAGTTGGCAAGAGACCTCCCGACTCCAAGTTGGCGGATAGCAACTAAAAGACTTTTCCATCAGGAAGGAATCAAAGCCCTAAGCTGATATGAAAAGATAAATGCAAAGGTAAAAAGCTCTACACTCCTTTCGCTTAGCTGATGCAGGGCACATAAGCTCAAGGAGTATGGGGGGCATTTGATGGGTTAGTTGACCCCTTCCTTTATAATAATTACGTTTGGGCTTGGCTTCGGCAAATCGGCCCATCCTCGACGAAAGGCCCAGCTTATTCCAGGCGGCCCCGGCTTCAGGCAGCCCCCACTTTCAGGCGGCCCCCACTTCCTGGCGGCCCCACTTCCAGGCGGCCCCCACTCCCTGGCGGCCCCGGATCTAGGCGGCCCCATTTCCAAGTGGCCCACACATCCTGGTAGCCCTGGGTCCAGGCGGCCCCACTTCCAGGAGGCCCTCACTTTCAGACGGCCCCAGCTTCAGGCGGCCCCACTTTCAGGATTCGGCTCTAGGCGACCTCGGCTTGAGGCAGCCCCACTTCCAGGATAATCTTCAGCTTCTCATGCAAGCCTTTGTTTCTATCTAGGCCGGGCTTACCAACCGCCACTGCCTCATATGTGTCCAATAAGACAAGTTCTATGCCCTGACACCAGTTTTAAAAGTCGTCAGTCATCATGAGGCCCCAACCACTCAGATCAGATGAGACCCAAAAGTCATGGTCCATTATGAGGCTCAACGTGACTCATTTCTTTACTAGACGACAGGGCTCCAGGCTTCTCAGGCAAGCTACACAGAGTCCAAAGATGAATAAATTGGGTAAGAGGGACCCCTGACCAGGTAATCCCATAACAACACATGCTCATTCTTGCTCACAGAGGACTCTTCTCTAAGCCTCTCTCTCTTTTTCAAGCTTTCTTAAGCTCACAGCTGTTACCCAGAGCATTGATTTGAGCGTCGGAGCATCCCCACCAGAATCTTCGATCCCCGAGACTTTTTGCAGGCTTCTAATCGAGCAATGCCAGCCGGAAGGTCCTCGGTACGCCGAAGAAGGCAATCGGACAATTCGAACATTCGAGGAGGGTCATCTGACAACAATAGGCAGCATGGAAGTGGCAACGAAATGAGAGTGGGGATCATAACGCGCAACAGAAAGTGCAGAAATTTGGTGTTCCTGCTAAACTTCGTTACATGATCAGCATGAATTCCAACTTGTTGGATTCAACCAATTCGAAAACCACTTCGGCTAGCTTATGGATTGGATCATAAAGGAGTTTGTTGCTGACCTAAATTACATAAACTGGAGGTTAGGTACAGGCTAAATCCCAACTAGATTTGTCAAAGTAGTTTAAAGAGTAGCCAGTTTAGTCTAGCCAATGCTAATGCTGAGAATCCCTTGGATTGTGTCATTCCTTCGGAAGACGGGTTTCAACTTTTCTCTGTAATTGTCCAGAGGGTGATGTTCGGCTGTCGGTGATTGGATTAAAAGGGATTATGATTATTTTGAGTTCCCTGCCATTATTTTATCTATGATATTGTTGTTAATGATTCACCATTGTGTTGCTGAATTGACGTGGAAAACAGTGATTCTCCCCCAATGCCCTTATATGTTACAATATTTTACCATGGAAAAGCTGGATGGAGTGAGCTTGATGCCGTCACAGTTGTCATTGATGAAACATAAGTTGGAGGAGCCAAATTCGCTGACATCAGAAGGAGCCACTTAAAACTTATTCATGAATAAAAGATTGAATGTATGGCAATTGTAGTCCGAAGAAAGAGAGCTTAGATTTACTGCAAATGAATTTCCATGTATATTTTTATGAGTGCATGATGGTATGAACTTGGCAAGCATAACTTCCAGCACTCATTCTCTTCCAAATGGACCTGCTTCCAAACATTCAAAGACCTGAATCTTAAATATGCACGTTCAGGTGGTGGATTCCAATCAGTAATACCAAACATGGAGGATGATTTTTTTCAGAAAATGGTCAACCATATAATGGCCAGCATTCATCGGTGAACGTTGCCTTCAGGGTAATGTAGAAAACATTAACTCTCATATGACTTTCAAAACTTTTCCAATCCAGTAGCCATGTCATAAGCAAAGTAATATTCAATTAGCATGCAAGTTTCCAGAGCAAATTCCGCAACATCACTTAGCTGGAATCACAAAATTTTAATTTCCCCTTCTTTTCATGTGAACACAAAAGTAATGCTTCTCTAATGTAAAACACTGGCATGAAAGCTACGTTATCGACAGGATCATTAGAATTGATAACCAACAAGATCACGCCTTCCCTTTTCTCTCCTACTTTTTCTTAAATGTGCTGTTGAAAAGCATAACAGAAACAAGGAAAAATGACCTGAAGACATCAATGTACCAAGATTGTCCATGGCACACATGCCCAGGGATCTGCCAGTACCATCATACTTGCATACCACATATACAAGATTTGAGTTCTTCATGTGAAAAAGGTATTCAGTTATTTTCAATGGCTTCAGTTCCTCCCAAATCTCCCATGTTGTTAAAACCACATCTGGGGCATGTATACCTCCTCTTTAACTCCTCCCCAGCTGAAGCATAAGCCTTCTCCAGCTTGTTAGTCTGCTTGTTTCTAGTTAGAGGAAGTGTTTATCCAAACAGCATAGAATGGCACCTTATTTATCTTAAGGTGATGCATAAGTTATCGATATCAACTCATCAAGTTGTACCTCATGTATTAAACATAAATATTTCAGGGACAATAAGAGAAGTGCGGACATAACAAAGGATATCCAGCTAGCTCTTGTAGCAGTTTCATTTCTCCCATAATAGCCTCCACAAGGAACCCTCTCCTTCTAACACATGCTAGCTCCTTGGAAACCTGCAAGTGATACTCTCTACATATAAAATGGACTAATTCCCAATACATCTTACAAGATAAACTTGCAAACAGACAGTACGAGCATAGACTATTTCAAGTAGCTTGAAATAATTCTTCTCCTCCAAAAAAACATATGGCTCGTGGAACAGGAACAAGCATCATTCACTTGAAGCTACTCTTCATCCACAAATAAACAGAAACTTGCACAGCTGAATTCACTATATACTAACAAGCAATTTCTAGCTATTTATGTTGCAACACTATTTGGCTATCACATCGACAGTTTTCAGTTCTGATATCGAGACCCCAAAATTATACTAGCCTACATAGTAACATACCAACTTCTTGAAAAAGCCAAAACACATTGTCTATGTGTAACAAAACAGGTATCAAATCCAAGCCAATCCACCATATTTAAATTGTACTTAGCTAAAATGATTTATGCAAGTCAAAATATCAGAAGATTTATGATGAAGACACTAGAAAGAAAAGGATTTGCTAGTTTTTTCATATTGTAATTCTGCAGGATTAGGGAGATGAAGAATCTTTCACTAGTGCCTAGTGTATTACTATTTAGTAATAGTTAGATATTAAGCTGACAGGACTTTTTTAGTGTTGCAAAATAGGAATCTGACTTTCTTGAAGAGTAACAATCCTCAGAAAGGATTATTCACCCTTTCTCCTTCCATCAGCTTAATAGGTTTATTTTATAACATGTTACTTTGAGAATATCGACAAAGATAAACATACTTATGTGTCAAAAAGGATTAAATTATGTGAAAATTTTGATATTGGAAAGGATCTCAATGTCAGTGTAAGTGTGATGGGTGTAAATATAATTAAGGAGATCTTATCGATTTTCTGCTGTTTCATTGAGCTAATTGTGTGAAATTCACAATAAGCATCTCACATAAATTCACATTTCTTTTGGAGTATATGGAACCCACATACTTTGAACCTTGTGCTAATGGTTACCATCTCACGTGAAATCAACTTTAGAGTCAATCAGTTCATTTCTTTTCTTTTTATTTTTTGTTCTTGCATACACTGGTATACTAGTTAGGATCTAAACCATGATATGTTGTATGAATGCTCAATAGATCCTTCAAACAGGAATGTGGATGCAAAGGGACTCCGAATTTTCTGTGAAAATTATGAAACAAATCAACTACAAAATCTTTTAATATTTATATAAGCTCAACATAACGGAGTAAGGTCATATTTGAGTATACAACACCATCCAAACTTGGCATCAACCTATTGAATTGTTACAAAATTCTTGCCTTTAATAACTGAAAATGGCTACCATGAAGTCAAAGAAGCTCTCTGGCAGCAAGGAATGCAGTGTAAGTTCATGCCACTCATAAAAAAAATTTAGGCAGTGTTTGATATGGGGGATAAGAACGGATATCCCCTTGATATCCCTTCTTATTCCCAAATGCTATAGCTAGAAGGGATAGGTCTGAAAAAATTTAACCATAGGGGATAACCCATGGTTAACCATGATTAACCATGGGTTATCCCCTGAACTTATTCCCTAGGGAACCTAGGAACAACTAAAGTTATCCCTTGATAGCAGACTTGTAATTTTAAAAAAATGCTTATTCCCTCAAATATCCCTGGATAAATGTTATCCCGTACATTTATCCAGGGATAGCTTTTGGGCTATCAAACACTACCTTAAGGTCTTTGTTCTGTTAGATGGTGGGAAGATGGGAGAAGGTACTGTTTGATGTAGGGAGTATATTCATTTTTGATATTGCAGAATTATAAACAAAGATCCAAACTGAAAAAGCAGTCTCTTTTTAAAAATAATAATACCAAATGCAGTTAGTTGATTCATGCTTCCTGAAGGAAATTCATGTTCTGGGTAGATGAGTCACCATTTGTTCAAGGGCCCTTTTCTCTTGGCACTTTTCATAGTGGGATTTGCTGCTGATTTTCTGGACAACATAATATTTTATCATCTAGTTCTAAAGAAAAAATTGGTTATGTACCAAACTGGACTCATGGAGAAAGCTTTCTGAAAAACCATTTACCTACACTAAGGTTTTTAGTAATTAGTAACATGTTTTCTTTGAGATGAAAGTAATGGTGTAATACCAATAGCAAATAGCAATTTGACACAAATTTTTCCCAATTCAAACTTGTCTTTCTTATGCCCCACTTTTCCATAAACAGATTTTTTCCATAGGCTTGGAGCATGGATCTACCTATCTAAGAATCCTCCAAATTGGTAATGTGGTCAGTAAGAAGTTTGAAGCTCCTTCAGTCTGGTATAAAATTGACCGATATAACTCCAACGAAGATCTACAGACTTTGCATTGACTCTTTCCTTTCGAGTGATGCACAATCAAGCATTAATATTTTCCCTAGTAATAAAAACCATGGGAATTTGACACTCATTAATGATTCATTAATTCATTTTATGATTTTTTACAAAAAAAAAATGGAAGATAGCTCTAGTGAAAACAAACAATTAGACACTGCAAGGTTTGACATTATCTCTACAACAGTTGGAATGTTTGACATTATCTCTAAATGAAGGATGAAATAACAGAAAATTTATCATAGAATGTCAAAAGTTAAATAGAGAATGGTACTGTTAGGGTTTAGACCTAGATGAATAGCAATGGGATTCCCTGTTGAACAAGAACTAGATTTCTAATCCTGTTAGGTTTAGACCTTGATGAATAGCAATGGGATTCCCCGTAGAACTAAGGATTTCTAATCCTGTTAGGTTTAGACCTTGATGAATAGCAATGGGATTCCCCGTTCAACAAGAACTAGAACTAAGGATTTCTAATCCTGTTAGGTTTACTTCTTGAAAAGGAGGAAGATGGGGAGGAGAAAGAAAGGGCTGCCGCCCTATGATGAGAGAAGGGAATTTTTGGGAGAAAAGAATCTGTTCTCTATTCCATCCAAACCCTAGAGACTAGAGTTTAAATACATCCACGAAGTGGGCCAGGCCCAGACTCAACAAAAAACTCCCATGGACTAAACCAATGAGATTAAACTAATCCCCAAGCCCGTGTACACCCGTGACTTGATTTAATCTCAACCCTTGGACTCAAACCCAGCCCAATACAAGTTAGCCCACCTGGGCCTTGATAGCACCACACCAGGCCCAACAATCTCCACCTTGGTGCTTTCAAGGCCTCAGCACGTCCACTGTGTCCATCAGCTTTAACAACGAAATACACTTTTGAAAACTGTCCCGTGGAAGAACCTTAGTCAGTGCATCTGCTGGATTTTCTTTGGTGTATACCTTCACCAGCTCCACCTCACCATCTTCCACCAGCTCTCTGATCCTGTGGTATCTGAGGTCAATGTGCTTCGTCCTGGCATGATAGACTGCATTCTGCGCAAGCATCAGAGCACTCTGGCTGTCACTATGCACCTGGACAACCTTCTGATCAAGTCCCATCTCCAGCATCAAGCCCTTCAGCCAAAGAGCTTCCTTTGCTGCCTCTGTGATACCTATGTATTCTGCCTCCGTGGTAGATAAGGCTGTGATGGGCTGCAGACATGATCTCCACGATACTGGACCACCAAACAGGCTGAACACAAAGCCTGTTGTGGATCTCCTAGTGTCCACATCTCCACCAAAGTCTGCATCCACATACCCATATAACTGCCCACGAGCCTCCTTGGATAAGTTGGATCTCTCAGCATCTTCTTGCTGTCCATAGCAAATACCAACCCAACTGTACCTACCAAGTACCTGAAGATTCCCTTCAGTGCTCGCCAGTGCTCCCTACCAGGCTGCGCCATGAACCTGCTCACCTGGCTCACTGCATGGGCTATGTCTGGCCTACAACATACCATGGCATACATAAGGCTCCCAACACCAGAAGCATATGGTACCTTCTCCATCTCCTGAGCCTCCACCTCAGTCTGTGGTGACATGGTCTTCGATAAAGAAAAATGTGCTGCCAAAGGTAGTGCTGTCGGTTTGGCATCCTTCATCCCATATCGCTCCAGAATCTTTTTAATGTAGCCACCCTGACTCAGATGCAGCACACCTTTGGATCTATCTCTGATGATTTCCATCCCTAGGATCTTCCTGGCTGGCCCCAGATTCTTCATCTCAAACTCCCGAGACAAAGCTATCTTCAGTTCCTGTACAGCCTTCTTACTCTTGCATGCTATCAGCATGTCATCTACATACAAGAGTAAGTACATCCTAGACCCATCATCCAGAGATTTAACATACACACAAGAATCATACTCACACCTGAAAGTCCAATGCTCCTAACATAAGTGTCAAATCTCTTGTACCACTGCCTCGGCGACTGCTTCAGCCCATACAGAGATTTCTTCAGCAAACAGACTTTCCCATCTGATCTTGGTTCTCTAAACCCTGGTGGCTGCTCCATGTAGATGCTCTCCTCCAAATGACCATGGAGGAATGCTGTCTTCACATCCATCTGCTCCAGCTCCAAGTCCTGAGCTGCTACAATACTCAATAATAGTCTGATGGAAGTGTGCCTGACAACTGGAGAAAATATCTCACCATAATCGATGCCTTCTTTCTGAGAGTATCCTTTGGCCACTAGTCTTGCCTTATACCTGATACCCTCTTGTTCTGAAGCTCCTTCCTTGCGCTGATAAACCCATTTACAACCAATGGGTTTCTTTCCTTGTGGCAGCTGGACCACCTGCCACGTATTATTGCTGTGAAGAGACTGCATTTCCTCTGCCATAGCATGGATCCACCTATCTCTATCCTGACTTTCCATAGCCTCCTCATAGGTGAAAGGGTCTCCATTCGCTGTCACCAGGGCATATGACAACGAATCCTCAAAGCCGTATCGAACTGGTGGTCGCACGTTCCTCCTGGGCCTTTGCTGTGCGATCCCAGTATCAGTCCCCTGTCCAGCTGCATCCTGCTGAACTCCCTGGCTTCTACCCCCTCTGTCAGTCCTCTCCACCTGAATCTCAAATCCTCCTGGTCCACTAGCAAATGGCACAACTGTATAGGAGGTTGTCTGACTAGTGTTACCGTGTTCTACCTCCTGTAGTCCCTGCTGTGCATCCATGCCACTTCTGTTCTGGAGGATTGAGCTCTCATCAAAGGTTACATCTCTGCTGATGACAACCTTCTTCTCCAAGGGGTCCCATAGCCGATACCCCTTGACTCCTCGCGGGTAGCCTAGGAACACCATCTTCTTAGACCTGGCATCCAACTTACTCCGCTCCCCAGCTCCAACATGCACATATGCTGTGCATCCAAACACCCTTAGATGGTTTAGGCTTGTCTTCCTTCCAGACCATATCTCCTCTGGAATGTCTCCATCTAACCTGGTGTGCGGTGACCGATTGACCAAGTAGCTAGCTGCATCTACTGCGTCAACCCAGAACATCTTTGGAAGCCCTGCCTGCAGCCTTAAGCATCTTGCCTTTTCCAATAGTGTTCTGTTCATCCTCTCAGCCACCCCATTCTGTTGAGGAGTTCCCATCACCGAGAAGTGCCTTCTGATGCCCCACTCCTCACAAAAAATCTGGAACTCCCTGCTGGTGTATTCCCCGCCATTATCAGACCTCAGACACTTCACACTTTTACCCTGCTCCTTCTCCACCTCAGCCTTCCAGATTTTGAACTTGGTGAAGACCTCTGATTTCTCCTTCATAAAGTAGATCCACAGCTTCCTTGAGAAATCATCTATCAGGGTCATAAAGTATCTGGCCCCATTCCTTGCAGAAACTGGGGCTGGTCCCCAGACATCTGTGTGTACTAACTCCAGGGGTTCAGCACTCCTAGCTGTGCTGACTGAGAACTGTACTCTCCTCTGCTTTCCCATCTGACAAGGCTCACAGATCTCCATATCTCCGCTACTCAAGTCTGGAAGCAGACCTCTCTTGCTCAGTTCTTTCATCCCCTTGTCTCCCATGTGGCCCAGGCGGTAATGCCACATCCTGTACACATCCCGGGGATCTTGCTCCACAGCTGCCACCTCAGATTTCACAGTCATCACAGAGCCCTCCATCTTGTATAGATTATTTTCCAGCCTCCTCCCTCTCATCACCACCATGGCTCCATTGGAGATGTTCAGAACTCCACTCCTGGCACGACTGCTGAAGCTGTATCCAGTCCGCTCCAAGTACCCCAGTGATACCAGATTCTTCTTGAGTTCTGGAACATGCTTCACACTGGTAAGAGTGCGCACCATACCATCAAACATCCTCACCCTCACTGTGCCAATACCTGCCACCTTGCAAGGGTGATTATCTCCAAGAGTCACATTCCCCTCCTCAACCTCTGTGTAAGTACTGAACCACGACCGGTTGGGAGTGTAATGATGAGAACAGGCTGAATCCAAGGTCCACATCTCTGTGCTGTGCCTGTGATCATCTGATACAACCAAGAGATCATCCTCCACCTCCTGATCTGCAACTGTACTCACAGACTCAGATCCTCCTTTTTCTCCCTTCTGATTTTTCCACTTAGGACAATTCTTCTTAAAATGTCCTACCTCTCCACACTTATAGCACTTCAGCTCTCTCTTGCCTTTCCTGGACTTTGATCGTCCTCCAGACTTACTTCTGTCCCTGCCCCTACCTCTGCCTGTCCTTTCCCCAACTGATAGACCCTCCTGGGGAACAGCTTCCTTGGTCATCTTCTCCCTCTGCTCATTCGTCCGAAGCACCGAGACAATATCTTCATAAATTAATGTCTCCTTCCCATAGAGCAGTGTTGTGACCAATGAGTCATAAGACGTGGGCATTGAACATAAAAGCAGAAGTGCTTTATCTTCTTCCTCCATCTTGACCCCAACATTCAGAAGTTCATTGCTCATCTGGTCGAATATCTGGATGTGACCCAGCACATCTCCACCTTCTGACATCCGAAGGCTGTAGAGGCGCTTCTTCAACATCAACTTGTTGCACATATTCTTTCCCATATAGAGGGTGTGCAACTTCGTCCAGAGTCCCTTCGGGGTCTTCTCCTCCAGCACTGAATAGAGGACTGAATCCGCCAGACAGCCCCTGATCATTGAACATGTCTTCTTCTCCAATGAAATCCACTGCTTGTCTGTCATCCCATCTGGCCTTTCCTCCAAAGCCAAATCTAAACCCTGCTGCACAAGGAGGTCCTCTACCCGGACTTTCCACATGGAGAAACTTCCCTTCCCATCAAACTTCTCAACCTCTATTTTTATGCTACTCCCCATGGCCAATTTCAAAAATAGCACAAAAATAAATTTTATAAAATAGAGAAGTACCTTGACGAGATTCTGTTGAAATTATTTCAACTCCTTGAAGGCCTCCAGATTACTCCTTGAACCTGGCTCTGATACCACTTGTTAGGGTTTAGACCTGATGAATAGCAATGGGATTCCCTGTTGAACAAGGATTTCTAATCCTGTTAGGTTTAGACCTTGATGAATAGCAATGGGATTCCCTGTTGAACAAGGATTTCTAATCCTGTTAGGTTTAGACCTTGATGAATAGCAATGGGATTCCCGTTCAACAAGAACTAGAACTAAGGATTTCCAATCCTGTTAGGTTTACTTCTTGAAAAGGAGGAAGATGGGGAGGAGAAAGAAAGGGCTGCCGCCCTATGATGAGAGAAGGGAATTTTTGGGAGAAAAGAATCTGTTCTCTATTCCATCCAAACCCTAGAGACTAGAGTTTAAATACATCCACGAAGTGGGCCAGGCCCAGACTCAACAAAAAACTCCCATGGACTAAACCAATGAGATTAAACTAATCCCCAAGCCCGTGTACACCCGTGACTTGATTTAATCTCAACCCTTGGACTCAAACCCAGCCCAATACAAGTTAGCCCACCTGGGCCTTGATAGCACCACACCAGGCCCAACAGGTACTTCATCTGAGTAATTCAAGAATCAAAGGCAAAAAATAAAAGAAAAGAAACAAAAATTAACCTCATCATGATAACACAATTCTTTGTGGTATTCTTCTTCCGATTTATGCATTTGAGTATTGACGCACTCAATCCTATCCTTCAAATCTTTGAGAGCATCTTGCACATCAACAACTTCTTGGTTACAATTGGTTCCTTTGCCTGCTTAAAGGATGAGGTACCGGAGTTAATAAATGAGACCAGAAGGGGGACCAACGGATGTTATCACATAATGTTACTGCAGATTTTAAAAGAGAAATTACATAGACCAAGTCACACTGAGATATCAATTATCTGTTGAACTATTTATTATCATTTGACAATCTGAAAAGGCATAGTAGCACAGCCCTATGATTTGCAGGGTCGTACAAATTTGCCCAATAGCATACATAGATAAGAGGTACAATAAAGATATTTTCTAAACACTTTTTTTTTGTGGGGGTGGTTGGGGGGGGTGTCCATTCCTTTTTCTCTTTAATTTTCTTTCATTTCTATTTACCAAGGGAGGAGGCCTGGGAAGTACAATAGAGATGTTTTCAAAACTTAGGCGGGATAACTCCAACTGCCACCTCACCCCACAAACCTTCATTTCCTGTTGGTTTGGTTCCATCATGGGGTCTAAAAGAAAATGATAAGGTGTTTTTTCAAGAAGACAAAGAAGAAGAAGAGCAAGTTACCCATAAATCCACTACTATGAAAGAAGATTTCGCACATGGGCACTGGTGAGAAATAGTTGAATCCAAAAATATCCATAATGAAGTAAATATGCATAATATTGTGTTTCATTTTAAAATCTCCAAGAAATTATAATAAAGCCAAATATTCTTTTACCAAGATAAAAGAACATTATCGAAAACATTTTGATGTCTTAGTTTCTATCAAAAACAGATTCATGTAGCCAACCCCATGTAGTTGGGAAAAGGGTTAGATGAGTTGAGTTTCTATCATAGCAAATTTGATTTAAATTTCATATGTCTTGTATTGCAACTTGCAAGAAGCTACAAATCCCTTTATACTTATTACATGATACCACTCTGTAAACAGCCAACCGGTGATAAAAATAACAAACTATAAATTGTAAAGAAGCCCAATAGGGCAAAGCATTTTATACTAAAATCAAGTTGCCCAGTTTTCTTATTTGACATCATAATCCAGTCTAGTGAAATTCCTGTCATTGAAAATCAGACATCCCACTGAAGTTTTTCATGTCAGCTTTAAACAAGTCAGATATTTTTTCAAGGAAGAATATCTGAATGAAGCTATTCCCCTAAATATTCCCCATCAGACACATGACAAGACTAATATTTCAGGAAAATTTTGCCTACCCAGAAATGGTAAACTTTAGAATCAACATAATCTACTTGCCATTATCTGATGAAAGTTCTGGGCACTGGTGTTTCTGGAAATCATGGACAACCATCTCCTGAAATTGCCTGCAAAATTTATCAGGATAGACAATCACACTGAAGTGAAAATCCAGGCATTTGTTTGAAGAATTAACTTAGTATACTCCCAATAAGAATGAGTCTTCAATCCTGCTATTGCAAAATGAAATTATCACTATAATACATTAAAGCCTCAACCTACTGGTGCAAAATCAATGACGGGTATTCTAAATGGAGGTTTAAATTGTTGGTTACTATCTGTAAATTGTTGGTTACTATCTGTGATATTTAATTTCATAGAAACGAAGGAGGTTTTAAAGAGATTTCTTACTGGTGCATCAAATGAACACAGAACAAATAGCATCAGCAGAACAAATTATCACTATATGAAAGATCGATTTGATCTAAACATTTTGAATCACATAAACACCAAAATTCGATTGGTTTGGATACTTATAAACCATAAATCGAATTAGAACAGATTGGTCACAAAAAATGTCTATTTTGAGACTTGATACATAAGGAGGGAACCTCGATAACATATGACTTTTGATTCCTAGGCATTCTAGATGTTATAGATCATGTTTTTAATGTGGATTCTTTAACTCAAGTGTCCTATAACTGATTTTACACTGGCAGAATTGAAGCCTTATTCTGGTTAGTTAGATTATAAAAAACAAAACCTTAACTTTGCGACAATATGGAAATCAGGAACAATAATCCACAAAACTTGCCTATTTAAGTCTCTTGTATAGGTAGTTACAATAGAAGAGAGGAAAAAGAGACCAAAAAAAAAAAAGAAAGAAAACAGGATATTTGAGCAAACTAGATATTAGTTACATATCTGAACTAACTATTCAATCCTTCTAGCAAAATTAATGTAAAATGATAAAGGATATAAAAGGGGTGTATTAAACCTATCTAAGACAACATAGAGCATTTTCAAATAAGATGAATGATGTAGAAGACTTTAAACAAGCATTCTTCAATAATTTATTACCATCTAAACAAGACAAATAATTCAGAGGTGATTCAAGACTTGATCAAAATGGTAGAATACTTAGTTATCTAACACATAGGGTGATAGAGCATTCAAGAGATAATACACTTTGCCTAGGCAAAAACATTGTGATAAGTTACTTTTCATTATTTTGAAAGAATATGTTTTACATTTACCAACTTAATTACACGTGACAAAGTTTGATTCTAGTCAGTTAGGAATGACAGAAAATTCTTTGGCTACATGGTCATGGTACAAGGAGCTACTCAGTCCATAGTGCAAAATATGTGAGATGTGCTATTTGAAAGATCCAAGCATGCAACATTTAGCATCAAGAACATATAGTTGTACAAAATTCCAAAGAGGGCATTGATCAAAAGAAGAAGAAGAAGAAAAGAGCTTGAAAAAAGAGATGAAACTCGTCCACAAATGAAATTCTTATAATGCAACGATACACAGGACAAGGATTTTTGGTGAAACAAAAAGCAAGGTAGCATATATAGCTGAAACTATAAAAGCTTTTTGGGAGCACCAATCTAAGCTAGATATACAACGTGGCTTTCATTTGTGATACCTATGGGGCCAGTGTTTGTGTTAAGCTAATGCTGTTGAAAGTTGTCATGATTCAAAGCAATTGTGACTTATTTCTAGTCCACATTTTTAATTATGATAATGGAAACACATTGTCAAGGCACAAAAGAACCTCGGCAGTACATTGAACAAAAACACATCATCCAATATCATGCAGGCAGAGGAAGTTGAACCTGAATCCAACAAGTGCCTTCAATTACTTAGTTCTTCATCTGTTTGACTATCAGCATCTTCTTTCATTGCAAGATTGAGAAATGAGTTTCGGAACAAGAACAGAATGCGTCATTAATAGACTTGGAAATAAAATTTATTTGGAAGTGTGAAAACAAATGCATGAAGATAGCATTTGGTAAAGTCACTGCTTTAAGTAATTTACCTCTGATTATATTTTTTTTGTTCCTCTTCCCATAATCTTGTAGTTTTGTTAACACATTAATATTGATACTGTAAACCCATCTCTGTTGCTTATCGCCATTTATTGCTTATGGTCTTTGCATCAGGTTCCTGCCCAAACCATTTTCTCCTCCCTAATGAGTATTTTGTTCATATAAGTTTGATCACTTCTGTGTTGTTTTTCACCAAAAATCTATGAAGTCCATTTTCACTAATGAACTAAATGATACAGTTAGGTCTCTTGCATTCCATGCAATGCTGGTAGATATTTTTGTTTGTATGTCAACATACTAATATTCCATCTCCTCTTCTCCTATTTATGAAAGTTCAAAGATATGTTTATATTTCAAATTTGACCTTATCAGAGTACTTGTTGCATTGTAGGTTGAACAAGTTATTGTCTAACAGGCTACATCTAAACATATGTTTTGTAGGATTTTGTGTATCTGGTCAATTACATAGGCATGTAATCAGATTCATTCACTTTGTGAGGTTTAATTGAACCCTTCAATCCAAGATCTCTTTGCTGAATCAATCAATATATTCAGCTCAATGTTGTGAATAGATTTAAGATATGAAAAGGTATCAGACCTTTGAACCGTTCCCACTAAGTTATGGTAGGTCCACCAATCATGATGGCTCCAGCACTAATGGAGAGTCTGTAGATAAGAAAGACCTCATTTGATTGCTTAGCCCCAAAGAAAGGCATCATTCTTATTCATGGATAGCCAGAATACATCCCATTTTAAGAAAATATTTTAGGAGAAAACATGAAAAGAGAAAATTGTATAAACCTAAAGAAACAAAACAATATCGCATTTGAGATAAGCCAAATAATGAACCATCTCTAGGCTTAAATTAGATAGTAATGACAAGGGATAAGAAAAAAACAGGAAGATGATTCTAGAAAGGGGAGAACAAATGAAGGGCCAGCAAGCATGCTCAACAAGAAACATGGCATCAATACTTGGAATAAATCAATGGCCATGCAATGCCCCAAGCTCATCTGTTGGGCTAATTAATTTGTTAACGGCCGAGTCACGTGACCTTAAAAACTCGAGTGCAAGTTAATTGGTAGCACATGTGTAGAAAATCTCAGATGAGCAATCTTGAAAGGATTTTTAGGAAAGTTTAGTGAAGAAAACCGGGATCAATAATCTGTCCCTAAAGTTAAGGAGTAAAAAATCTCGGATGAGCAATCTTGGGAGAATTTTTAAGAAATTTTAGTGAAGAAAATCATGGTCAATAATCTGTCCCTAAAGTTAAGAAAATAAGAAAATTTTTTCTTATTTAGTGTAACAGAAAGTTGTATATATAGATTAGAATGAATTGTAAATTATTCATACAAAAATAATAAAATTCTTGAGCTCTTTTTCTCATGATATCAAAGCCCTATGGCTAGGATTTCTGTGAAACTAGAGCAATATTCGAGTGGCCTTCATCGCCAATTCAACCTCCATCCATTTCAGCCTTAATCGTTGGTTCTTCCTCATTCTCTTCAGCCTTCATCGCTGATTTTTTTCATCTTTATCATGTCTTTATTTTCAACTATTATTCGATCCTTTTCAACCATGACGGATACTACATCTTCAACATCATCACCTCAATTATCTTCAATTACGAAGGAAATTGAGAAGCTTAAAGGTCTGTTAAAAACTATTGAAAAACTAGCAACAAATAGCAATCCTCAGCCGATGAATCAGGGTATGTGTTCATTGACGCTTTTGGGTAAGGCTCTAATCTCTCTTGGATTATATGCTCTAGGTAATGAGTTTAGGAATGCCTAGATACTTGACTTTGGTGCTACAGACCATATGACCTATATTTCAAATAAATTTAAAACCTATAACCCCTGTCCTAGTAATAGAAAGTTATCGTTGCTGATGGTTTTACAACCATAGTAGCAGGAGTAGGAGATTTCCTACAACATGAACTTGAATTGTAAGCTTTTCAAACTTTTCTTTCCTATCTAGTACGGGACTATTTTGGGGTATTACAATCTTTTCTCCTTTATCAAAAGATATCCTAATCTATCTTGAGCGAAGTCGTTGGTGCTGCAGGGGTGGTTCCATACCATGACAAAACTATCACACCATCCTATGGATAGCCCTTTGCTTCTGTCCACCAACTTTCACACATTCAAGTTGGCTTTGATACCATTTGTAACGCTCCAAGCCCATCTGTTGGCATAATTAACTTATTAATGGTCCAGTCTACATGGTCTTAAAAACTCAAGGATAAGTTAATTGGTAAATAGGTAAACTTGAGTCATAAACTCCTTAAATTTTTTTTACCATCCAATGTGAGACTATTTTGGGATATTACGGGTCAAATCCTTCGTTCCAAAAAGTTTTTATCCATCTTCAAGTGGGTATTTTTTTTACTAATAGAGGAAACATTTAGTGGCTCTAATGTAAAGAAAAGGATTGAAGACTTGATGAGCTCAGATTTTAAAAACATAGGAGAAAAAAGAATTTAAAACTCTTCAATCAAGTTAATTGAGAACAAAGGCAATGCCTAAGAATGATGAAAATCTAGAATGGAGAGTAACACACACATGCAAGAGTGCAAAGAGAGAGAGAGATTATAGCAGATGCATCACCAAGACATGGCCTTCAATCATCAAAAGAGAACAAAAGAACCAGATACTCAAGAGAACACCTTATAATAAAATAATGAGATCCAAAAGAAAATACCAGAAAAGATGATACATGAGCCCACAATAAAGACACACACACACACACACACACACACACACACACACACACATAGAGAGAGAGAGAGAGAGAGAGAGATTATAATAGATGCATCACCAAGACATGGCCTTTAAGGATCAGACAAGTACAGAAGGACCAAACACTTAGAAGAACACCTTAGAATAAAAGAATAAAACCCAAAAGAAAATACCAGTCAAACAAAGATGATACAGAAGATTCCAACAAAGACCAAAGGGGATGCAAGGAATTTTCAAAAAGTAAATGCATTGGAAAACAATTGATTAACTCCAATTGATAATAAAAATCAATCAAATACTTGAAGATATTAACAAGCATTAAAACATAATTAGAACCTTCAAAACTGGTCAATAAAAGAGAAGCAACAAATGAACATTCTAGTTGCAACAATGACCTCTAGGAGAAAGCATGCAGTTAATACTAACCAATGAAAAAATTACAACTCTTTAGGAGAGGAAAGATGACTTCAACATCCCAAATATCTATTTAAGAACTGTACATTACTTCTCAAGCAGATGCCCGAGTCTGTCAAATTACAGGGTCTTACAAGGATTAGAGGGTGGAAAACAACAGTTTGAATTAAATCAATCAAATTTATATAGTTTGACCTGGTTCCAAACTTCTAGAAGGCAACCAACATCTCTAATTGATGACTGATGGTAACCTTCAAGATGATAATTGTGGAAGGGGTGAGGTGATTATATATAATTCTGAGGATCAACAAGTGCCAGCAAGATAAAGAATACAGAAATCAGAAACCGTTGTAAGGATTATGAGATGGCCACAACCTAAGGAGTACATGCTGAATGAATGTAATTATTGTTAGGCCATTAAACCAAGTACAAAGAGTTAGGAAAGAATCCCAACATCAATTCTGAGGTGCACGTGCAGCATCTACATACAAACTTGGTCAACGCAGTCCAATGTAAACCATACAGAAACTTTGCACATCGAAGTTTCCGGAGAAAAAAAGAAAATAAACATATACTTTTATATGTTAAAAAGTTTAAAGACATAAAAGCAACAGAATGAACATTTAGGGGCTACCATTGATGCACAATCATTTAAGCAACCACATTTCTTCTAATATCACATACAGCGAAGTGCCTTACATTGCAGAATTTATATTTCATTGTTGAACCCAATAAATGGGTTTCCAATAACATAGAATGGCTGTTGTATAAAGTTCATACTTCGGATGCATGTTGCAAAAATCAGACAGACAAATATAAACATTGATATTCAAATGATAGTCAAATAGGGAGAGGGGTGTTGGGAATCTGTACTTTAACTATGAAATGAACTCTAGGTGTAAGAAATTAAAGCAGAGACAAGGTTTACCTTATTTTCGTGTTCAACTCAATCATTGTCTCGATAAACTCATCTCTGCCTCAACAGAAACAACATAACAATTTAGGCATCTACTACATTACACAAGAGAACAACATAGAGGACCACAAATCCAAAACACAAGAAAAGAAAAAAAATTCCATATAAAAGATATACCGCTGCATGTTCTCTTCAGCCTTTGAGTGAGCAGCGACAACACAACAATTGTCCAGATTTCCACCAAGAGAAATCCATCAACAATATCAGCAATCGACGTAAGAAGAAAGTACTCTAAAGACTCGATATCTCACTAATTCGGTACACTACCTTGAGTGCATCCAGATCCGAGCCGACCTTTGAAATCTCTTCTTGCAACAGAAAAATCCTCGCCTGCGACCAGAATTTCGTATCAGAGACGATTGCGAGATCAACTAGACGATGATGAAATGAAGAAGAACGATCGAGACCTCTTGAGCTTGGATCGAGGCATCGACCATGGAAAGCAGAACTTGCGAGCCTCTGAGCTCCTGCTCGCACACCTCCTTGGAACGCTTGGCCGCCTCCATATCGGCATTCGAGGCATCCAGATCGGTCTGGAGCTCGAGGAATCTCTTCTTGAGATCCGAAACCCTACGCTCTGGAACGAATTGGGCCAGAAGAAGGATGGATCGGGATGGAGAGAAAGGAGGGGAAGATGGGAGAGGGTCGGGCTCTCGAGGGTACCTCCTTGGGATTTCTCGGCGGCGAAATCGCGGATTAACGAGAAGAGTTGCTTCTGGGGCTCGCCGGTCGCCATGGCCGGAAAGGAAAGCAAAGTCGAATGCGAGCGAGAGAGAGGTTCACCTTCACTTCAGTCTCGCCCTTCCGCTTCCCGCTTCCCGCGTCCCGAACCTCCAACGGATCTTTGATTTTATAAATTTTTTTTTAATTATTTACGTTATTGATGCGGTTGAAAAGGTAATTATAAAAATAATGTCTAAGAGAGCAAGTGGAATGCCACCTTGGATTTTTAAAAATATGTTAGCATTTCCCAAGCATCGCCACAGCCGTTGCACTGCTACCGGCCTCTCAACCACCGTTGCACCATCACCGGCCTCCACTTAACATTCACCACAGTGAAGAAGGACCAAAGATATGTAATTCTTTTATTATTATTATTATTATTATTATTTCAAAGAAAAAGTTAATAATAAGTCGTGCAAGATTTAATCGCTTGATTCCATTTATGACCTTTCAAAAGTAAATACCAAATACTTTTATTCAAAGTAATTACTCATATAGAAATATCACATAGAATTTATAAAAATTTTAATATTTATTTAGTAGTTATAAAATAAATTCTCAGTAGACATGCAATATTTATAAAATATTTTAATTTATAAATAAATTAGTTATCTATTTTGAATAAAATTAGTGAGAACTAATAAAATTGATGAAAACTAATTCTTAAATTTTGATACTTAAGGGCTTCATCAACCTTCTTGAACTTTCAACTTTTATGTTCTTCGTCCGTCTAAACTATTGATTTGATATCAAAAAACTTTAATCATGCCCTCTTTAGAAACAAATTTTTAAAGAAAATAGGTTTTCTACTCTTTATAAGATACTAATCTTCTAAAATTAATAAGTTCCATCATTCTTATAGGATTGATTTCTTTAAGAAAACAAAAAGATAAATATCTATTAAATATTTAAAAAAATTACCTCAAAACTAAATTTTAACTCATCCAATGTACTTTTAAAATATAAAACTTTAGATAAAAATATCAAAAATCATCTTTAATCGCCATCAATAACATTTTCATAATTTATCAAAAGTTTGTAAACATTGAAATATATTTATGAAATTACTTCTAACTTCTTTAAGTGAATTCTGATTTGAATAATTCAAGATGGTTAGAAAGGTAACTCCATACCAAACATTATAAATATAGACTCAATTAAATATTTTAATTATATTATTTTTGATTTTTTTAACTCAATTTAGTCAAGTTGAATCTTAATTTAAAGTGAGCTAGCTCATAAGGATGGGGTCTTACACAAGCAGCAATACTGTTTTACCATAAACAGGTAAGTAGATCATGTCTTTGAGTTTTCCCTTAGAAAAGGCACAATGAATCATTAGTTTGCAACTTAACTCATTTAAGCCTTTTTCCAACTATATGAGGTCAGCTACATAAATCTGCTTCCTTCACTTTGCTTTATTCAGGACTAAGTCGACATTCAAATTACAAATAGTTATATCTTTTTTATTATTTCTATCCAAGTTTAGGACCTCTACCTCTATCCTTACTATGGATTGTTAAAAGATCATTCTTTCTAATTGAAGTATCTAAAGGTCTTCGTTGTATATATCCAAACTACTGTAATCGATTTTCTCTGATTTTATCTTCAATTGGGGCTACTCCTATCATTTCTCTTATATGTTTATTTCTAATTTTATCTTTCAAAGTTTTATCGCATATCCATCTTAACATACGCATTTCTATTACACTTAATTTATTTATATATTGTTTCAGTATTTTTCAACACTCTGTTCCATATAACATAGCTCTAATAGCGATTTTATAAATTTTTTTTTAATTTTAATGGAATATATCAATCATACAATACGTCCGAAGTATTCCTCCACTTAATCCATCCTGCTTGAGCTCTATGATTCATATCTTTACCTATTTTACTTTCTTGTTAGATAATTGATCCTAAATACCTAAATTTTTTACTCTTTGATATCTCTTGGCTTGCAATCTTCATTGTTTCTTTATTTGTATTTCTACTTTCACTAAAATTACATGTCATGTATTCAGTTTAGGTTTTACTAAACTTAAAACCTTTAGATTCTAAAGCCTTTCTTCAAATTTCTAGCTTAGCATTTACTTTAAATTTAGTTTCATCAATCAACACTATTGTCTGCAAATAACACACACTATAGGATATCATTGTAAATATGTTTGGTTAATTCATTTACAACTAATACAAAATGATACGGACTTAAGGCGGATCCTTGATGTAAATCTATAGTAATTGAAAACTCATTAGTTTCTTCTATTATTGTTTTAGCAATAATTATTGCTCTATCACACATATATTTTATCAATTATGTACCTTTTGATAACTTATTTTTTTTCTAAAACCTATCATATTATTTATTTAGGTACTCTATCATATGTTTTCTCTAAATCAATAAAGATCATATGAAGTTTTTTTTCTTTTTCCTATACCTTTCTATCAATATTCTTAATAAATAAATAACTTCCATAATCGATCTTTTAGGCATAAATTTAAATTGATTATTTGACATCAAAGTTTTAGCTTTTATTCGATTTCTATTACTTTCTCCCATAATTTCATTACATGACTCATTAGCTTAATCCCTCTATAATTTATACTATTTTGAATATCTTCTATAATTTTTTCTTCAATCATCCGACATTCTTTTAGTTGCTACATTTTCGTCAAATAAATTGGTTAACCATATGACTCCAATTTCTCCTAAGCCTTTCTAAACCTCAATAGGGATCGCATTTGGCCCTAATGCCTTTGCATTTTTTATTTTACTCAAAGCCTTTTTAACCTCAAGCATGTTAAATATACAAAAAAAATTATTTTCATTTATTACTCCTAAGTTTCACACTTTCTATCCTTAAATTTACTAAATTATTTTTATTTAATAATTTTTAAAAATATTTTTTCTATCATTTTTTATTTCTTCTTCTTTTACTAAGACTCTTTCATCTTCATATTTAATACATTTAATATAGTCAAGATCTTTTATTTTTTTTCTCTTAGTTTTGATAGTTTATATATAGTCTTTTACCTTTTTTTCGTATCTAATCTATTATATAAATCATCATAGGCTTTAAGTTTGGCATCACTTATCGCTTTTTTAGCTTCTTTCTTTACATCCCTATACTTTTTAAGACTTTCTTCATCTCTAGCCTCTTGCCAAATTTATAGTTTATCCTTCTAAGCTTGATGACAGCTTAAACTTTCTCGTTCCACTACCAAGTTTTCTTTCCTAATAGTTCTACTTCTTTTGATTCTCTTAAAACTTCTTTTGCTATGTTTTCTATGCATTTAGTTGCTTTTTTTTTCATATTAAGTTGGGATCACTATCTATATTCATAGGCATTTCTCTTACTAACTTTTCTTTAAATAATTTTAGTTTTTCTCTTTTCAAATTCTACCATTAATTTTTTGAATTAATAGTTTTACATTTTACTCTAAATTTTATTTTTATTCATATATCTGCTACCATTGTCCTATGTTGTAAAGTTAAACTTTCTTCTGGAATAACTTTATAGTTTTGCTTGTTATTTTATCCACCTTTTTAGTTAAGAAAAAGTCTATTTAACTTTTATTAGATTCACTTTTAAATATATTAAATGTTCATAACTCTTTTTGAAATAAGTATTTACTATTGTTAGATCATACGCTACTACAAAAATCTAATAAGCTCACGCCGGCTTTATTCCTATCTTCTAATTCATATCCTCCATATACCATTTCATATCTATCCCTCTATTTACTTGCATGTCCATTAAAATCTTCTTCCATATATATCTTTTCTCTTTATGGTATTTCTTGCATTACTTCATATATGTCTTCTCAAAATTATGTCCTAATTTATTAGTCTAATCCTACTTGTGTTGCTATGCACTAATTATATTATATTATTCTTAATTATAAGTTTTAGTAATATAATCCCATCTCCTTTTTGATTACTTAACAACGTATTCCTTAAATTTCTATCTATAATTATTTCTACTCCATTTCTATTTTTTTATTTTCAGTGTCATATAATTTATATCCCGTATTCTCTATTTCTCTAGATCTTTTACCTATCAATTAGTCTCTTATAAACATATTATATTTACTTTTCTATCTCCAAATATGAGATATTTAGATACAAGTCTGTAATAAAGATTTTAGGTCAAATTCACCAAATTAATATTTTCAATGCATAACACACAGGGTTCATTTGAAATGAAACTGAATTTCCCTCCTTTGTCAAGAAAAAGAAAAAGGTAAAAGGACAAAACATGCAAGCATAAATTTCCTCAACCATTTCTTCTGCATAACGTCCTACATGCTAAAAATGGCAAAAACTCGTGTGATTTATGGTATAGTTTTCATAAAATATACTTGTATCGTAAACAGTAATCAACAAAAATAGATAAGTACCAATTAGATCCCTTTTAGGCTATAGTGGTCCAAGTTGATGTGCACCTTGTCTGTCTTACTTTTTTATAACAAAACGAGTTCGCGGATGCTGGGCTTGAGGCCCGGATCGTTATTGTTGACGCCAGATCACCGCCCTCGAGCGTCCACGAGCGTTCGGTCGCCTCCTCCAATGAGCTCCTCGCGCATGCGGGCCTGCAAACAAGTCCCGGGGGCCGGAGATTCCAGCGGGGACCCTCCGACGCTCAAGTCAGTGCTCTGGGCAACGGTCGTGAGCTTGAGGAAGCTCGAAAGAGAAAGAGAGAGAGGCTCGGAGAAAGGAACTCTCCCTGTGAGCGTTTAGGAGTGTATTATCTGGTCGGGGTCCCTCTTACCCTTTTTATAGATGCCTGGAGTCCGTGGGCTTGGGGCGTGATCACTTGTCAGAACATTAATTGATGGCAGCACAATGGAGCTTACCTCCATATGACGTGTCAAGCTGCAGGTCGTGTCCTGTCAGAGTAGGTGGTCACAGGGCATGGCCGATCGTTACGGTGCTTGCCAAACATGTCCCCTTTGTCACCTTTTTGGTTGTCCTATGCGGATAGTGATGGGTGATAAAGTTAGTCATGTGGGTCCTAAGGTACGGCCGTTGGGGGAGGATGATGTTGAGTTGAAGCCAACTGTCCCTCGTAGAGTGTTGAGTATGGAGTGCTTGCGTGGTCCTGCTCATGCCCTTGATGAGCTTCAGAATACTTGCATGGTACTGTTCACGTACAAGCTCTGTTCACTGTTAACGGCGAGGGAGCTTGGCAGCTGCAGGACCGAGGCCAAGCGAGAGTTGAGGCTGAGAGGAGCAACGTGGCATCCATAAATGCCTTTATATATGGAAAGAATAAGGCAATAAATGCCTTGGAGCAATTGTATGCACGCTGGCCTTGGAGGTGTCGGCCATCGGGGTTCGGCCTTGGAGGTGTCGACCATGGAGGTGTCGGCCTTGGAGGTGTCGGCCATGGAGGTGCAGCCATGGAGATGTTGGCCTTGGAGGTTCGGCCTTGGAGGTGTCGGCCTTGGAGGTGTCGGCCTTGGGGGTGTCGGCCATCGGGGTTTGGCCTTGGAGGTCCGGCCTTGGAGGTGTCGGCCTTGGAGGTGTCGGCCTTAGAGGTGTCGGCCTTGGAGGTCCATCCTTGGAGGTTCGGCCTTGGGGGTGTCGGCCATCGGGGTTCGGCCTTAGAGGTCCAGCCTTTGAGGTATCAGCTATGGAGGTGTCGGCCATCGGGGTTCGGCTTTGGAGGTCCAGCCTTGGAGGTGTCAGGAGGTGTCGGCCATAAATGCCTTTAATAAGGCAATAAATACCTTAGAGCAATTGGGTGTGCATGGCTTTATGAGGCCATAAATGCTACCGTGGCCGGCCTCCGTCAGTTTCCTTCCTTCATGATTCTCTAATGGCATTGGATCAGCCACATCAGTTACAATATGCACCAATCGGAAGTGCAGGAGCAAAGCGCTACATAGAGCAAAGTACTACATCGATGGGAGCGTGCCCCTGGCAATGAGAACGTCGCCTCTGTAAAGGGGTAGATTGTGATGCTCCTCCCAATAATCCCATATCAGGAAATTGGGAGTTGGTTGTATGGTTTATAACCAGTTAAGAAAGATGGACAAGTACCAATTGGATCCTTTTTGGATTGTGATAGCCCAAGTTAGTGTAGATCTTATCCATTTTGCATTTTTGAAACGTGCTGCAGCCCAGGACCCGAATCATTACAAATTGTTTAACATGTGCCAGTACCTTGATCTAGTGTATCATCCATCACTGATATATCACAGCCGGAAACAAGAAACCACCGACCGCTTATTGATCCACATCAAGAAGATGTGCATGATCGCTGGCCAGACGTCTTTATCTCCATGTTGTCACCCTACCGGAGATGAGGACAGTTGCTGATGACCAAACGAACAGAAGTGGGAAGACCATCAGTTGGCAGGGACAAGACAAGGCGATGGAGAGAGTTTGGGTTCCTGAGCCCTTCTGGTAAGTGTATCTAAGCTGCTCACAGTCATGAATTTCCAATACTTCTAATGCTTGCAGGTCTTGAAGTCCATTGGGCAGAGAATTAAGCTGAGGACACTGCTTAATTCCAAAATAGACAAGGCCTCTGGGAAGCCCATCATCAGGCAATGACAGTAATCGAGCAAAGTGACTGATTTACACATAAATTTTTTTATTTACCTAAACTTATGATACTGTTTATGGTAATTGTTTTGACGGTAAGAAAAAAAAAGTCACTAAGCACATTTTAGATTTTACCCTTAAATAAAAACTCTAAAATTATCGTAAATCTTCATGCCATCTATAGATATCTATCCCATAAAATTGAAAGTTCCATCCTTTCTAGTTATAACTAAGACATTGAAGTATTTGATGATGCTTACATGAATAATATCATATGATACATATTTACAGGAAAAGGCTCAGTTAAGAATCTTTGGACACCCTAAAAATTAATGGAAAGATTTTTTAACTCTCGAAAAGTTGGGTTAATATTATTGTCCTTCTTCGATTGATTTTGGAGATATTTTTGTTATTGCATAATCAAATGGCCTACTTTTTTTTTTTTGGCTCATAGAACTTTATATGGTGCATGTATATTTTTCCCCAAATTTGATGTTTTTAAATATGTTCCTAATAGACAAGTTGTGCCAAGACTTATTAATTAAAGAGCTCAACATGACAGGAAGGAGAAGTGGCTTGTCCATTTTCTGGTAGCATTACTTGTGCTTAATATTTCTATTAATGCAAGGAAATTATAATTTATGATGTGAAAGTTCAACTAATGGTGCTACCTAATGTTTTATCACGAGTATTAGCTCTTTGTGATCGGAATTTAAGAGAGCATCAGCTTTTTATGTATTATGTTTTGTAATGATTAGGCTTTCATAAAAAAGTTTAAGTGGGGTAGCAATTTTATATCTTTTTTTATTTTTAATTTGTTTTCTGATTGTTTACTCAATTCAATGATTGAACAATAAATCAATATAATAACAATGCGATAAAACAATTGCTATGTTCAATGGTTGAACAACAATTCAATTCTATTTTATGTTTTTCTACTACTTGAATGAATGAAAGAATATTCAATACAAGTCCAATTTCTACATGATCTATTTGAGGTGGCCACTGTGTGACTGTAGGCAGATATCATTCTCATAGGCAGAAACATCTCAAAATGGAATGTCTGACTGTGTGTATCTAATTATGCACTGTATGTATGGAAGCCATCTCATTGGAGGCAGAAAAATTAGAGCATCTACAGAGCAATATAATTAGCTATTCAAAACTGTCAATTATGCAGAATCTCAAACAGAAACATAATCTCAAACATAAGATCTCAAACAGAGGGACATAATATGCATTTCTCTGAAATGCATAATACCTGTGAATGATAAAATCTCATTTATATTTCATGACTATTTAAAGATGTCATTTACAAAACATAAAATACTCCACTATGAAGCACATAACATAAATCTTGCATTGTCAATTACATAACATAAATAGTCCACTGCTAAGCACATGACATAACACAAAATTATTTTACATATAAATAGTTTCTCGTTGAAGAAAACTCTTTCACTGTCATCGAATGGTTCCGAAGAGATTGCTCTAATCGAGCTTCTATCAATTCTCTGCTCTTTGATGGCTGATTTATTCTGTGAAATATGCATAGATTTCAGATTCATCATGTTTATCGAAAAGTAAACTCGATGGCCGATTGGATGGCGGCATCGGTGGCCCATCATTCTGGTTTCTAATGTTAGAAACAGAGAGATTCCTATCCCATTATACTTAAGCAAATTATATTTTCTGACTTATTGGGATTGACTTGTACTAAACTGATATGATCATTCGTCCATTAAAAAAAGTTTACTGCCAACATATAAAATTATTACAGAAAACAATCTTCTAACCTCATTGCTCATCAGCTAGCAGAGGCAATCTTATAATCACATCATGACAAAATAGTTCCACATCAATCACATTGTTTGTTAGGGGTTTAGTCCCTGATGAACAACAGTGAAAATAACCTCTTGTGCTCCTTCTCTCTTTTTAAAGTCCGAATTAATTAATCTCACGCCTTTTCGTGTCTTCACCGCACGGTGGCTTCTAGTGATGGAACTCCCACGCGAGTCTTCATGGAAAACTCCCACGGAAGGAAAAACTCCCCAAAAGGACTCTTCACGTACAGCCTCCCTGTCTTCCGTGATGAGGACCTTTACGTCTTCCTGCGCGAGTGGGCGAAGGAATGGGGACCTTCACGTCTTTCCGATTCTTCCTGAGACACGTCTTCCCAACCGGTGATAAATCACCCAGTCCTAACCTCCACGACTCCACGCACAAGGCTGGCAAAGGACGTAGAGAGAAAATAAAGGAGAGAGACAGAGAGGAGAAGATAGGGCTGCCGTCATATGATGAGAGAGAAATTTCTGGGAGAAAAGAATCTGTTCTCTATTCCATCCAAACCCTAGAGACTAGGGTTTAAATACATCCACGAAGTGGGCCAGGCCCAGACTCAACAAAAAAACTCCCATGGACTAAACCCAATGAGATTAAACTAATCCCCAAGCCCGTGTACACCCGTGACTTGATTTAATCTCAACCCTTGGACTCAAACCCAGCCCAATACAAGTTAGCCCACCTGGGCCTTGATAGCACCACACCAGGCCCAACAATCTCCACCTTGGTGCTTTCAAGGCCTCAGCACGTCCACTGTGTCCATCAGCTTTAACAACGAAATACACTTTTGAAAACTGTCCCGTGGAAGAACCTTAGTCAGTGCATCTGCTGGATTTTCTTTGGTGTGTACCTTCAGCAGCTCCACCTCACCATCTTCCACCAGCTCTCTGATCCTGTGGTATCTGAGATCAATGTGCTTCGTCCTGGCATGATAGACTGCATTCTGCGCAAGCATCAGAGCACTCTGGCTGTCACTATGCACCTGGACAACCTTCTGATCAAGTCCCATCTCCAGCATCAAGCCCTTCAGCCAAAGAGCTTCCTTTGCTGCCTCTGTGATACCTATGTATTCTGCCTCCGTGGTAGATAAGGCTGTGATGGGCTGCAGACATGATCTCCACGATACTGGACCACCAAACAGGATGAACACAAATCCTGTTGTGGATCTCCTAGTGTCCACATCTCCTCCAAAGTCTGCATCCACATACCCATATAACTGCCCACGAGCCTCCTTGGATAAGTTGGATCTCTCAGCATCTTCTTGCTGTCCATAGCAAATACCAACCCCAACTGTACCTACCAAGTACCTGAAGATTCCCTTCAGTGCTCGCCAGTGCTCCCTACCAGGCTGCGCCATGAACCTGCTCACCTGGCTCACTGCATGGGCTATGTCTGGCCTACAACATACCATGGCATACATAAGGCTCCCAACACCAGAAGCATATGGTACCTTCTCCATCTCCTGAGCCTCCACCTCAGTCTGTGGTGACATGGTCTTCGATAAGGAAAAATGTGCTGCCAAAGGTAGTGCTGTCGGTTTGGCATCCTTCATCCCATATCGCTCCAGAATCTTTTTAATGTAGCCACCCTGACTCAGATGCAGCACACCTTTGGATCTATCTCTGATGATTTCCATCCCTAGGATCTTCCTGGCTGGCCCCAGATCCTTCATCTCAAACTCCCGAGACAAAGCTATCTTCAGTTCCTGTACAGCCTTCTCACTCTTGCATGCTATCAGCATGTCATCTACATACAAGAGTAAGTACATCCTAGACCCATCATCCAGAGATTTAACATACACACAAGAATCATACTCACACCTGGAAAGTCCAATGCTCCTAACATAAGTGTCAAATCTCTTATACCACTGCCTCGGCGACTGCTTCAGCCCATACAGAGATTTCTTCAGCAAACAGACTTTCCCATCTGATCTTGGTTCTCTAAACCCTGGTGGCTGCTCCATGTAGATGCTCTCCTCCAAATGACCATGGAGGAATGCTGTCTTCACATCCATCTGCTCCAGCTCCAAGTCCTGAGCTGCTACAATACTCAATAATAGTCTGATGGAAGTGTGCCTGACAACTGGAGAAAATATCTCACCATAATCGATGCCTTCTTTCTGAGAGTATCCTTTGGCCACTAGTCTTGCCTTATACCTGATACCCTCTTGTTCTGAAGCTCCTTCCTTGCGCTGATAAACCCATTTACAACCAATGGGTTTCTTTCCTTGTGGCAGCTGGACCACCTACCACGTATTATTTCTGTGAAGAGACTGCATTTCCTCTGCCATAGCATGGATCCACCTATCTCTATCCTGACTTTCCATAGCCTCTTCATAGGTGAAAGGGTCTCCATTCGCTGTCACCAGGGCATATGACAACGAATCCTCAAAGCCGTATCGAACTGGTGGTCGCACGTTCCTCCTGGGCCTTTGCTGTGTGATCCCAGTATCAGTCCCCTGTCCAGCTGCATCCTGCTGAACTCCCTGGCTTCTACCCCCTCTGTCAGTCCTCTCCACCTGAATCTCAAATCCTCCTGGTCCACTAGCAAATGGCACAACTGTATAGGAGGTTGTCTGACTAGTGTTACCGTGTTCTACCTCCTGTAGTCCCTGCTGTGCATCCATGCCACTTCTGTTCTGGAGGATTGAGCTCTCATCAAAGGTTACATCTCTGCTGATGACAACCTTCTTCTCCAAGGGGTCCCAAAGCCGATACCCCTTGACTCCTCACGGGTAGCCTAGGAACACCATCTTCTTAGACCTGGCATCCAACTTACTCCGCTCCCCAGCTCCAACATGCACATATGCTGTGCATCCAAACACCCTAGATGGTTTAGGCTTGTCTTCCTTCCAGACCATATCTCCTCTGGAATGTCTCCATCTAACCTGGTGTGCGGTGACCGATTGACCAAGTAGCTAGCTGCATCTACTGCGTCAACCCAGAACATCTTTGGAAGCCCTGCCTGCAGCCTTAAGCATCTTGCCTTTTCCAATAGTGTTCTGTTCATCCTCTCAGCCACCCCATTCTGTTGAGGAGTTCCCATCACCGAGAAGTGCCTTCTGATGCCCCACTCCTCACAAAAAATCTGGAACTCCCTGCTGGTGTATTCCCCGCCATTATCAGACCTCAGACACTTCACACTTTTACCCTGCTCCTTCTCCACCTCAGCCTTCCAGATTTTGAACTTGGTGAAGACCTCTGATTTCTCCTTCATAAAGTAGATCCACAGCTTCCTTGAGAAATCATCTATCAGGGTCATAAAGTATCTGGCCCCATTCCTTGCAGAAACTGGGGCTGGTCCCCAGACATCTGTGTGTACTAACTCCAGGGGTTCAGCACTCCTAGCTGTGCTGACTGAGAACTGTACTCTCCTCTGCTTTCCCATCTGACAAGGCTCACAGATCTCCATATCTCCGCTACTCAAGTCTGGAAGCAGACCTCTCTTGCTCAGTTCTTTCATCCCCTTGTCTCCCATGTGGCCCAGGCGGTAATGCCACATCCTGTACACATCCCGGGGATCTTGCTCCACAGCTGCCACCTCAGATTTCACAGTCATCACAGAGCCCTCCATCTTGTATAGATTATTTTCCAGCCTCCTCCCTCTCATCACCACCATGGCTCCATTGGAGATGTTCAGAACTCCACTCCTGGCACGACTGCTGAAGCTGTATCCAGTCCGCTCCAAGTACCCCAGTGATACCAGATTCTTCTTGAGTTCTGGAACATGCTCACACTGGTAAGTGCGCACCATACCATCAAACATCCTCACCCTCACTGTGCCAATACCTGCCACCTTGCAAGGGTGATTATCTCCAAGAGTCACATTCCCCTCCTCAACCTCTGTGTAAGTACTGAACCACGACCGGTTGGGAGTGTAATGATGAGAACAGGCTGAATCCAAGGTCCACATCTCTGTGCTGTGCTGTGATCATCTGATACAACCAAGAGATCATCCTCCACTCCTGATCTGCAACTGTACTCACAGACTCAGATCCTCCTTTTTCTCCCTTCTGATTTTTCCACTTAGGACAATTCTTCTTAAAATGTCCTACCTCTCCACACTTATAGCACTTCAACTCTCTCTTGCCTTTCCTGGACTTTGATCGTCCTCCAGACTTACTTCTGTCCCTGCCCCTACCTCTGCCTGTCCTTTCCCCAACTGATAGACCCTCCTGGGGAACAGCTTCCTTGGTCATCTTCTCCCTCTGCTCATTCGTCCGAAGCACCGAGACAATATCTTCATAAATTAATGTCTCCTTCCCATAGAGCAGTGTTGTGACTAATGAGTCATAAGACGTGGGCATTGAACATAAAAGCAGAAGTGCTTTATCTTCTTCCTCCATCTTGGCCCCAACATTCAGAAGTTCATTGCTCATCTGGTCGAATATCTGGATGTGACCCAGCACATCTCCACCTTCTGACATCCGAAGGCTGTAGAGGCGCTTCTTCAACATCAACTTGTTGCACATATTCTTTCCCATATAGAGGGTGTGCAACTTCGTCCAGAGTCCCTTCGGGGTCTTCTCCTCCAGCACTGAATAGAGGACTGAATCCGCCAGACAGCCCCTAATCATTGAACATGTCTTCTTCTCCAATGAAATCCACTGCTTGTCTGTCATCC
>UESW01001560.1:142521-232250 GCA_900491605.1 Calamus simplicifolius | reverse complement strand
TGCATTTGCTTTAGCTCCGTCTTACTTTTAAAAAATACGATTAGGTATAAAATTTTGAACAATCCATGGTATTTTTAGCTGCAAGGAAATTCATCGGAGGCGGAGAAATAGCACTTTTTGGAAGGATTTTCCCCCCTAAAATATTACTATTCATCTACAAATTTATTATTATTAATCAAATAAAGATTTTTAAAAAATGATTTTTGAAGCAGTTTTAAGATTTTTTTTTCCCCTAAAATATTACTATTCATCTCATGAATCTGTTCGCCCAACAGCCAAGCCAAACAGGGAGCAGCATACATGAAGTCGCTGAGCTTGGGCCTAGGAGTTTAGGGAACTAGTGTTTTTCATTTCGAAAGGATTCTCTTTTGTCGTGCAGTTCTAGTAGAAACTTCGGGGATGGAGCGGTTAAAATCTCTGATTCCGAACGACATCAAGCGGATGATCGGCGAGAGCACGCCGGAAAACCTCACAAGCACTTGCTCTTCCCTTCTTGAATTCTTCCGGCCTTTGCCTCAATTTCATAAGTAATTCCCGTTTTCTTAAATCTCTGTGATACTTTAATCTATTCTGAGATTTCTTGGATGCTCTGATCGATCCATTCGTGATATTCTAGGTTATTAAAGAACTTACGGACCCGGAAATGGCCATGTGTCAGAAGAACAAGGAGGCAGCTCTGGATTTGAAGCAGAATGGGAACGAGTGCTTCTCGAAAGGAGATTATGTGAAAGCTTTAAGCTTTACTCTCAGGTATCGGTACACTGTTTATTGTTTTTGTTTCTATCTACTTGATTGAATGCTTTCTTTTCTTTGCCTCCCTGCGTTTTTTTAAGCATGGAATTATTCCTTGAATTGAGGACGAAAATATTCTTTTAATAAAAAAGTCATTTCTTTTATTGCCTGATTTATCGTCCTTTGAATGCTTAATTAGGTTTCACTCAATTTTTACTTTTTTATTTTTCTATTTAATTTATAAATAGTTGTTGCAGATACAAGAAAGATGGACTTTTGCTTTTGTCTTTCTTTTTTTTTAAAAAAAAAAATTGTAAACATTTATTCATGCGTTTTTGCTCTCTTTTAACAGGCATTAAGGTATACACCGTTGAAGTATAATGATATAGATGTGAACTTGGCGGCAACACTCTATGTTAACCGGGCATCCTCCATGCATGTGAGCTTTTCTATCGGAATTGTCTGTCTAAATGAATTGCAATTATCTTTTATACTAGTTGATTGAGTTCATTTCTCTCCTTCAGAACTTTGTTTCAGAATCTGGGCAGAACAAAAGCTTTGAATGCTACTCTTTTCTGAGCGTTGAAAAGATAAACAATCTGACAAGAACTCACACTCGCCCATATAAAGTTGCGAATTGTATGTAAAACATGCTGCAGCTTTTAGTCTGTGGCAGATAGTTTAAAAAGCACTGGGCTTCTCAGTTTCATATATTGTCATAGGATGCTTTTCTAATATATCATTCATATTGCTGTGAACTCACCAACTATAACTTACCTGCTGGTGTACTATTTTGATATGATTGGTACATACAAACTGGTATGTGCCTCTAGACACTGGCACAGGAATCAATTGTCTAAGTTTCTCCAGGTGTTTGACACAACCTTCAAAAATCTCAACATAGAAATCACTTCTGTACAAAAAGACCTTGTAATATGTTGGAGAAGATGACTTGTGTTTATACTATGATTTGGAGAAGATGACTTGCATTTATGCTATGATAATAAGGGAGAGAATGTGTGACACTTCCCTAGATGGTATGTGAGTTTGGACAACATTACATGATATTGTTTAGGGGGAATATAGTTGAGAATACATGCTTATCAATTGCAATAATGTGTTTTGTTGGCAGAAAACTCCACAAAAATTGCCAAGTTCCTACATTTGTAATAGACATAAGCCTGAAACTCCATCTTTGGATTGTGATTATGTATTGCACTTCAACGTTTGCATATAGATGCCTAAAAGTTTGAACACTATAAAACTCCTGATAATTAGGTGTCTAAGCAACTTGTCTCAATAAACTTGGGAATTTTGATGAATCTTCTTCTTGAAAAAAATAAACCAAGCTGAATACTCTATAATTTAATATATGATGGTATAAATGGCTCAAGATGTTTTTTTTTTTATGTTACTAGATGAAACCATCTTATGCTTTATCAATGACGATTTAAATTCTGATTCATCAGCATTGGTTCATATTCCATATCATAACCTTGTGTTTTATTTGCCTATCTCCTAGAATTTGGGCCATTGGAAGAGTGTGTGCGGGACTGTAACAGAGCTATTTCACTTTCTCCTTGTTATGTTAAGGTAAGCAATGCAATTTAGTCAGCAATGCAATTTAGCTATTTTAAAACTTTCATTCTCTTATTTATACAACTAATTGTGAGAATATGAAGTGTATAGTAGATTCTTAGTGACACATGAAAGAATTATTAAAACAGGAAAATGTGCTATGGTAAAATACATGAGCAGACAAGATTCTTAATTGGTTTTCTCTTGCAGCTTCTTTGATTAAATGTGATCCAGTTGTACTGAGTGGTGGCTTGGGCTACTTATTTTGTTTCTATTAAGAGGCTACTGGTTGCTCATGCAATGAATGGAGACCACATTACTTCCTAGGAGGTGACCTTATTTTGATATAGTATATGTGATATTATCATACATCTAATAGGTCATTAAAATGTCATGAGCTTTTCAATAGTTATTATACAATGAAATGTCAATATACAGAGATACACATTTAGATGCACAAATACACAGATAAATATAAATACATATATATGTATGGAGGCATCACCTTTTTCTAACTTGTTACTTTCACTTCGTTATAGTGTATCCATTAATTGTTTCTCTTGTGAATATACATAATTAGTATGTTACTTTTCTTGGTCCATGTGAATTTTGAGCTGAATTTTTAATTTATCATTTTTTTCATTTGTAGGCATGGTATAGGAGGGAAGGCAAATGCTTCATTGAAATGCTATGAAGTTGCAGTACTTGATTTAGAAGTTGCCTTCTGCATGGAAAACAATTTGTCTAGGAAGAACCATGTAAAAGAAGAGCTAACAATGGTGCTGAGCATGTTAAATAGTACAAAAGGGGCAAGCATTGCAACTAATAATAGCAAAAATGAGACATTGGCTGTTTCAGGTTTGTTTTTTTAAACAATTTAACCATTAGTTTTTCATTTTGCTTGAATATGTTGATTTATGTTGGCCAACCACTTAAATTGTGTGAACTTTTGGTGTTTGTAAATTTTCTTCATAGGCTATCCATAAGCACTTTATTTATCACTAGTCACTCATTGCCTGATATACTGTGAACTTAATGGGGACTAAAGGATGAGAATGATATAGAATGATTATCAGGGCATTTACACCTGTATATGCATTTATAGGTATCACCTGTTGAATAGGTCACTGAACTAGGGGTGTGTATTGTGGTGTCATAGAAATTATAGACTATATGAGGACTGAATAGTGAATTTGGGTCACATTTAGTTAGATCTGGCTCAAGTTGCAATTTTCGGCCCTTGCACAACTATTATAACAAAATAACCTCCAAAAGAGCTCTCAGAAAAAGGATATTTGCAACATTAATGTTCCAGGTCTGTCTTCAGATCTTTTGAAGCAGCAGCATACAGATATATGTTATCACCACCAGCTGTAGATCTCATGCGGAATGTGAACATAATTAATAGCATCAATCAATTGAAAGATACTACAAAATGACAACATTAGAACTTCAAGAGAGGTATTAAAGAGAACAAGAATACGAGATCATTAAGAAGCAGAAAAGGAGAAGATAAAAGATTGAAGATGAAGAGGGAAAGGAGCCTGTAGCTTATCGTTAACAAAATGACATAGAAGGGATTAAAGAGAACAAGAATAGGACATGATTAAAAAGCAGAAAAGGAGAAGATAAAAGATTGAAAAAAATATAAGAGGAAGAGGGAAAAGAGCCTGTAGCTTATCGTTAACAATATGACATAGAAGTCCATAATACAAAAAATCTCATAACAATCACCAGCCAGCCAACTTCTGACTCCTAAACTAGGAAAATAAACAATTGGCTGATCTTGGTATTATTGGTCTGGCTGGCCACCTAATTAGTCCACTTTAGCAGCTTTGTATTCCTATTCCTTTTTGTTGAATGCCTAATATGGTTCATAGGGTGTGACTATAGTTTAATGCTAACAGTCAAGCTACAGCAACTCTCTTCCTTTATCCGGGCTTGAGACCGGTTATGCATAAAAATTGAATGCTTATATGGTGACAATCCTAATTCTTAGAAGCATGATAGCTTCAATTGGGTGCCAAAGTACTTAGTTATTTGGATGTCTGTCACATCTCAATGCAGTGCCTAAAAAATCTGGTTGGTAATCCTATACAATCCAAGAACTAAATCCAAGCCAAAATATATGACTGTAGGCTCAACGTGAAGACCCATAAAAGCCCTTTTTGTTGGCCACAGCTGCAGTAGGTTGCATGCAAATACAATTCCTATACAAAAAATTACGGTGTGGTCCCTTGACCATACTGCGTTGCCGATGTGTGGTCATTATGGGTATGTTTGGATCATTGATGGGCTCAGACTGAGATGGGATTGGTGGTCCTATTTCATTAGATTCGGAAATACATGGAGTAGGATGGGATTGACAATCCCATGTTTTTTGACTTGTGATATTGGTGAAATGGTGGGGGCCCATGGTTAAATGGTGGTTTGCCAATTCAGTCTTTATTCTTTCAAACGTGGGATTAGATTGGAAATCCAACCCAATCCAATCCGATCGGTGAACCAAATGCATCCTATTTGTCATCAAGTTGCATACGAGCATTCACTTGGCACTATGTAGATGCATGTACAGTAGGAATAGCTTTGCAATGTTGCATCTAAAGCCTGCTTATCATTGTGTGGTCATGTATTTAGCCCTTTTAGCTTTGTGCGACCATATATAGCACATTCTTATGAAGGTCCATACAAATTGGGTAGGTCCAATTAGACAAGTTATATATTGGTTTTAAGCAAGGTGGATACATGTATCAAGGTTATATATTGCAGGATGGGAGCGTCTCAGTTTTGCCATGGGATGAGATGCCTCGCATCTCATCTTGTCTCAATTTTGTTGCGATTGAGCATCCTAATACCTATTTGGGGCGTATTTTTATTTTTTATTTCTTAATTTATTTATAAAATTTTATCTTTGTTTGTTTGTAATATGTTTAAGATAAATTATTCATTTAGATCAGTCAATAATATAGTAAGATCTTTTTATTGAATGTTCTAATACTTTTCTTGATTATTTCCTTATTCGTATATTTACTTAAAATTAACACTATAATTTCTTGCAGTTCTTTAGGTTATTGGGACTCGTCACTATTACTAAGTAACAATCTCTCATAATTAATAAGGAGAATGATGTAGTGAAAAAAGGAGCAATTTTTATTCGTATAGAGCTTGATTTCATAGCAAACCATTTTTATCTTTAATATTTAGAATTGAAATGAGTAATAGTGAAATAACACCGTTATATTGTAAAATAAAATAAGCATGCACAATATTCAATTAAATATATATACTTAATTGTCATATTATCATTTATTTTTTTACAAAAAATGTTGCTCAAGCCTTTTTTCTGAGTTTAAAATATTTTTTAAAATATTATATTAGAGATGAGTAGAATAAATAAGAGATGTTATTTAAATTTTCTTTTTTTCTTATTTCTCAAACCATTTTTTTGAGTTTTAAATATTGTTTAAAATATATTTTAAATATGAGTAGAATAAATAAGAGGTATTTTGAGTTTAAAATATTATTTGAATATGTAATATTTAATTACATATATGTACTTAATTGTCATATTGTGTTTTGTTTTAAAAATATTGATCAAATCATTTTTTTGAGTTTAAAATATCATTTAAAATATTATTTTAGAGATGAGTAGAATAAATAATAGATATTATGTAAATGTTCTTTTTTTAAAATAAAATGTAGTGCGAACTTAATTTGTTCTGAGTTTAAAATAAGCGATATTGTTTAAATAAGAGATATTATTTATATTCTCTATTTTGGGCTCATTTTTTGTTTTTAAAAATTAAAATATAGTGCAAAATTAATTTGTGAGGAGTGGGAATCAAACTTGCATTGGGAAGATTCCTTAATCGCTCCCAATAATCATGATAGCGGATGGCAATGTTCGATATTTATGAAGAATTAAAATTATATTAAACTAACTAAACATAAGTACCTAGAAAAATCACAGAGGTCATCCAGAACTTTCTTCTTCCAGTCGAGCATAGCCAGAATCTTCTTCTTCCTATCGTCCTCCATGCTCAAGTTCATTTTTTCCCTTTTCCTCTCAGCTCTCGTTTGCATTCCCTTCTTCTTGTTTCTTCCATGCTTTGGTTGGTCTCTCCTCTCCATGGATTGAAGATGAGAAAAGAGGGTCGAAGAGGCTTATCTCTCCATCGTTAGTGAAATGATGAAGAGGATGACTTGATGAGGTGACCAAAATGTTTGGATTGTGACATTTTCCATTTTTGCTGGTGAGTCTCAGTTGCGATGAAGATGGGATGGATGGAACTGCCCACAAATGTGGGTTTCAATGTCCCACACCCATCCTACGTCCCGTAATCTCAAAGGGACGAGACGGGATGGCCGGGATGCCTGTCATCTCACCGGGCCTTCAAATCTTGACATGTATATTAATAATATCAGTGTGCTAATTATAATATAGTTATTAGTATCAAGAAATAATGAAGTTGTAGGTACTAATGGTTAGGTTTTATTATGATTAATATTACTCTTGTATTATTCATAAAAAAATGCTATTGTTATTGTACTTAATATATTTTATTTATTTAAGATTATCAAAAATACTCATCACTTCTGCGCTTGCAAATGGGACTGACAAAGTGGATATGTGCTATGTAGTCTTCAACTACCCTTACACTACCTCCACCTTCTAAAACATCGAGGGCTTATTGGATCTATATTAAGGACATGTTTAGCATTGCTTTTATTTCTTTTTTTATTGTTAAAAATAAAATTACAGAATTTGGCAGTAATAAGTTGTTGTTTTTATTATTTTGAAAAATAAGAATCTCATGTCTTTTACCACCATTGACATCATCTCCCCTATTGTCGCCATCATTGCCGCTGCCATTGCCATCACTATCATCTCCACCACTACCATTGCCACCATTGTTGCTGCCATAGTCATCTCCACCACCATCATTTCCATTGCCATTGCCATTACTATCATCTCTATCACTACCATTGCCACCATCGTTGCTGCCATAGTCATCTCCACCACCATCAATTCCGCCACCACCTTTGCTGCTAGTGTCATCTCTACCACTACCACTTCTATTACCACAATCATTACCACAGCCACCCCCGCCACCTTCGCTATATTGCTACTACCATAGCCTGTGCCACTGTTATCACCCACTACTACATTGTTAGTGCCCCACTGCTGACACCATCGCCAACATACTACTATAGTCTTCTTTATGTCCGCCACCACTATCACTACGTCGACCACTATTATTATGTCTATTTTTTAAAAATAATTGATTGTACCAAACATTTTTATTTTTTAATAATTTAAAAGTAAAATGGAAATAATGTTTTTATTTCTGGAAATAAAAAAAATGAAACAGATGCCGAATGACACCTAAAATTTTATTTTTATTTTTTTTATTTTAGATGTACCTAAATTCGTTGAAGTCATGGAATTCTCAATCTTATATTTTTCCACCTTTTTATCTTACAAATTTCTGTTTATGCCTTATGAATTTGTCCTTTTTTAAACAACCAAACACCTCAAATATCTGAGCTCAAGGGTGCATGGCCTTAAAGAAACAGCCAGGTGAAAAGCATTTTGCTGTTGTAGCTGACAAGTCTAAGCAGTAACGATGCAAAGGTTATGCTTAGGTAACTTTGCAATTGTTTTGACTTGACATTGGGTTGGTCTCAAATAATCCTCACCTGACCCATTTCTGAGAAAACCTCGCTCACATCCATTAACTTTGAGTGGGTTCAGGCAGGTTGACTGTTTGTGGTTAGAATTTGACTCCCCTGTTTGATCATGGTACCTGATACAATGTATCATGCAATGGTCGAGATAATTCAAGGAGAAAAAGGGGAAAAAAAAAAGATCTGATGGAGGCACACCTTGTATATTTCTCTATTATTAGTTGTCTGGTGAATCATCTAAATTGATAAGCATCCAGTAAATTTAAAGTTGAGGATGACTTAATATTCAGAACAATTAATGATATAAATGGGATGTTAGGCTTTTGTTTTATATTCTGTTAAATGAATTTGAAATGATTAAAGGGCCAACAATCAGGAATAGAGAATATAAGTTGGTCTGAAAACTTTCAGACTCAAATTTTTGTTGGCTTATGATATTTTTATTAGAAAAGTTAAGTTTCATGGCCATCAGGAGCCTTTGGCTAAAGCTATAATCCTATCCTTAATATAGATTGGGCTTACAGGGTTTGTAAAGTCATCAATATAGTGTTTTAAAGTGATCTTGTAGATCAGGCTTTGGGAACTCCAGTTTTATACTTTGAAATTGAACTAATGAGTAAAACATCTTCCCATTCTCTGCCGTAAGTTCAACAGATGCTCTACTCTTCCCCTTTCCATTTGATAATACTTATTTCTTCACTTGTTTGGGTGATGTCCTTAAGAATGTAGGGTTTGGCAGAAAACAAGCTGGTAATAGCAACAATGCTACAACAATGCTAGTCTTGTTTTGCTTTTTTCCCCTTCTTTTTCCTTTCCTTTCGTTTTTTTCAGGTGAAACCCTTGCTTTATCTTTCTCTGTCCATCTCACTCTTTCTCTCAATGTTTTGTTCTCTTGAGTTTTTCATGTGAACTTTAATATTCCTGAAATCAGATTGCTGATTTTATTTTCTGTAATTTCAAACTTAAGAATTTGACATTTGTAAAATTCTATTTCTTAAGATCAATTCCTAAAATTCTACAGAACCCTATGATCACTCCAACACTTCCAGACCCTGAATCTTGATTGCCTTTTTGTCTCAGAACTAAACCCCTTCTTGATTAAGGATTATCTATTGTATTCTTAACTGGCATTCATCATAAAGTTCTATTGTTATAGCTACAATAATCTGTGAAGGCCTTTGCTTAGCTTCATATAACCTGGTTTGCTCTGTTGACTTATTAAACTGCATGATCGCTTAGTTGCTTCCATCCATGTAAATTGAAGTCTATTTAGAACTATTTTTGTGGGATCATGGTTGTATTTGAATCAACTACTTTATTCTAAAACATGAAGAATTGTAGTGTTGTGCGAGCAAATGTGTTTGTTAAAGTTATTAATATATGTTTTGCTTACTTTTTTTTTTCTTTTTGAGTGATAACACGTCAAGTTTGTGAAAACATGGAAGGCTTTACTAATATCTTGTCCAAGTATGGGCAAAGGATAGGTGGTGTCCAGTTTCCAGTCTGTTCTATTTTAATCAGTCCAATTGAGTTGATTAATGAAAGAATTTTCGAACGATAAATGACATTAGGAATTTGGTATTTCCTGCTGCATGGTGGTGCCTTTATTTTGATATCAATGGGAATGGATTTTCATGTGGATATTTTTAATATGTATTTGAAATTTTCAAGGCATAAAGTAATTTGGATTTAAATGACAGCTGAACCGCACCATATTGCACTACAATGTGTCTTCACATCATCTAAAGGCAGAGGAATGACTTCCCCAGATGACATCCCTCCAGCTTCATTGCTTCATAGTGAAGAACCTCTTGCTGCGGTAGAGTTTAGATGTCTCCCTCAGCTGCCTCTGGTCATCTAACATTTGTGGCTGTCTTCTTCTTTTTAATTCTGTATTTTCATTTATGTATAACAAGTAAACATTGCTAGGCATCTCCACTGCTCCAAACAATAATTGATCTTCAGTCAGTCAACACCATATAATTCTAGACTCTCAGTCATCTTTTAATTTTGTCCCTCTGCTGAAGTTGGTATATGCTTCTTACCTGTAACAGTGTGACCTGCAGATTGTGCTGAAGTCTTGCCGGGAGACTCACTGCCATTTTTGCTTCAGTGAAGTTCCAGCAGATGTTTTGTTCTGTCATTCATGCACGATACCAATTTACTGCTCTCAGCATTGCCAGGAACTAGCAGGAGGACAACAATTTCTGAGGAATGAAGGCAGTTACACTGTTCAAAATAATCTATCAGCAGAACTTGAAGAACATGTAATGAATGTCAGATTAGCTAACCAAATCAGTTGTACTGCAGCAGATATGGACATTAAGCAAATTCCTGAACACAGGCATGAATGTGGAGGTGTGCATTGGCCTGCTGTTTTACCGCATGATGTTGTTTTAGCTGGACGACTAATGTCTAAGTATATAGAAAAAAGGTCTTTTGAGAAGAGTTCTAATCTGATGGAAACTTTGGTAAATATCTTGGTTTACTACTTGGATCTACTGGCAACTATTTTATGCTCTCAGCATCTTTAGGAAAGATCGTTTGCCATAGCTAACATCATTTTTGCAATTGTTTTGATAGGAGTTCACCCACAATTACTCTCAGATTCCTTCAGCTAATAAATTGGAGTTGCATATATATGCAGTTGTCCTATTGTATTGTCTCCAGCATTATTATAGTTCAGATTTGCCATCCACTGGGGCTTCTGTATCACAGGTAATCTGCAACTTAAGCGCTTCCTGGGAACTCTTTCTAATCCTTCACTGAGAAAGTACCTAAATTTAAGTTTTCCTTTTAAAATTCATAGTGTATTTAATTCACAATAAAGTTCATTGTTTTAAGTATGTCCACAGGTAGCTGTAATTCCTAGAGCTGTGTTAACATATAATGTTATTAGATGTCCTTCATTAAGAAGTTATTTGTGTAAATTATATATTGTTTACATTTTTCATTGGAGCTTATGATACCACAAATACCATCAGCCATTCACGAGGGAGATAAACAAATAAAAGCAAGGAAGCTATCAGGAAAACAACATTCCAAGCAGTAGAACGGACATTAAAAATCAAATTTGCTGTATCCCAGCCTTATAAACTGGGTATTGGTCGTTTTCGCAGTGTCAAGGAGGCACATTGAGTCTAGCGTTTGAATACTCAGAAACTATGAGATCTATGCATTAGCCAACAGCCATCCTTTTAAATCGTCCTTTTAAATATCTAAGTGGGCTCGGGCCCTCCTTTTCTCAAAAAAATCACTGTTTGAATATACAGCTGGGTTTGCCTCTAACCAACAGAAATGCCCACTATTAAGACCAAGAATAGCCATCAAATTTCAGATGCAATACACATTGCACAATAATATATACTTATTCATACACAATATATGCAACTTAAATAACTTGTCTCTAACAAGTGTTACATTCTCCAATGGAATATCATAGATGGATGATTAACCCTATAAATTTTAAAAGCATTAAATTTGTGAGACATCAACTCAACTCATCTAAGCTTTTTCCCAACTACATGGGGTCGGCTACATGAATCTACTTCTCCACTCTGTTCTATTTAGGACTAAGTCGACACTCAAATTATAAATAGTTATATCTCTCTTAATTATTTCTGTCCATGTTAATTTAAGTCTACCTCTACTTTTATTATTACTATGGACTATTAAAAGATCACTCTTTCTAACTGGAGCATTTAAAGGTTTTTGTTATATATGTCCAAACCGCCGTATTTGGTGTCTCCCATTTTATCTTCAATTGGGACTACTCCTATCATTTTTCGTATATATTTATTTCTAATTCTATCGTTTAAAGTTTTACCATATATCCATTACAATCAATTAAATGGTATTGGTAAACTGCAGGTAGTGATATGGATACATCTCCAAGGTAGTTTCTTGCATGGACTGTAGCTAGTTGGAATACCCATAAAGAAAAGTGCTTAAGCTAAGGTTGGTTGGTTCCCATACGGCATTCTTTAACAAATTGACAAGCCTTAGGATGCGTTAGCTTTGAGCATAAGGGATCATGATTGTAGTTGGCTTCATGGTCTAGGCTACTGAATCCAAGAAGAAAACTCTGAGTAGATTGAGAAAAAATTAGCATTGCAACCATGAAAGGAGTATTACCAAGGTTTTAAATATCATTAGAATGGGATGGTACAATCAGTTCTGTACCATTGTAGTAAGGTTCTGATTTTGGGACACCTCCTGAGTCACAAAACCTCAAAAAAAGGGGCATCTCAGTTGGATTGGGTTAGCGCTGACCAGTATAGTGCTCGGTTTGGCTGGTACAATGTATGGGTCGTGTGTCTCAGTCGAAACAGGTCCGTATTGATTAGTAGTATAGGATGGGTTCAACCAGTTTGTAGGGCATGCTGATTGGGCTTAGTATCAATAATCATGGGGAAGAGAGAGGGCCCAGAAGACCTTGTCCATGGTATTGGCATTGAGGAGGCAGTCACGATGATGTTGAGGATGGATGGAGGGCAATGACTCAACGGAGGGGATGATGGAGGGAAGCCGATGGGGGGGGGGGGGGGGGGGGGGGGAGTGCAGGGTAATGGACAAGAGGAGTGGAGAAGTAAAGCATATTGGGGAGCAGAGGAGAAAAGGAGAGTTTCTTTTGAAAAGTAGAAATCAATAAAATATAAATATATTCGAAAAAAAGCAATGATTCAAGTTTTGGCGAGACGTAGGCCAAGATGGCCATTCTATCTCATCCTACAAGATTTCAAGACTGTTCTGAGCCATCCTGTCTCGATCATAATAGATTATAGTATCAATTTTAAATATATCTAATTTATTATAAAAATATAATTTTTGAAGTTTAAATATTTTTAAATTCAATAAAATACTAAAGCTTTATAAATAACTAAATAAAGGTCATTACTAAAAAGCCTGCTATATGGGTCAATGTGCATGCATGTGTGTGCTCACACATATGTCAGTGTCTGTGTATAATGATTGAAGTATTTTGTTGAAGACAACTTGTAGATAAAGCAAATTAGGGGTGGTGCTAAATCTTGTCCTCTACTTTGGCTGTGGTTTTTCAGATTAATTTTAAATTGTCATGAAGAAATGATTGTTCCTGATTACATACCCATTAAGCCAAACAGTAGCCCTCTTCTTGTTCAGACATTTTTGTGGTCTTGGACAAGACACTACATTAAGAACCTAGAAATGGGCCTATAGCCAGTCGAGTACTCATTGCCTTGTCAAATTAATTCATACATGAGAATATCTTACAAACCTCTTCTCCCTAGCTATGTGAATTCTTTGTTTTCTCCTTTCTTCACATGGACCGTTTCTAGATGACATCATGTAGAAAGCATGTGAATTAAACTAAAATAAAGAATTGCATATTTTGTTGGTAAGATAGAATTATGTCAACCTAAACTTTTATCTTGTCTATGTTTAAAATAGTGGCCATTATATCTATAGAAATTGTTATAATGATTTTGAAACTCCATTATACTATATAATGTTGATAGTGAAAATTTAAATAACAATAGCTATATAATTTGTTAAAAAATGTTGATCAACTAAAATAATGACTATTAGAGATACTTTCAGTACTCTTCTCAATAAAATCATCCATAATTTTTGGAAATAATGCATTATAAAAGAAGAATATGGATGATGAAAAATTAATGATATTGTGAATTTGGTGTGTATGTTCTCTAAGTGGATTGTATATTGGATACTTACTGATATCTGCTGGCTAAAAGGGAAGCAACATTTTCGAAATTAATAGCTAGTTTATTTTCTTGCTATATCATTTTTTTCATTTCGGATGCCAGGAGACAAATGGGCCAATTCTTCTTCCACTAAAGCATTAAATGAGAATTCAATAGCAGCTGTATTTATTTGCTCACACCGGATGTGCCAATCCATTGTGACCTTTTCTTTCAAATTATGGATACTGTGCCAGTTGATGTCACATTTTGCTACAAATTTGCAAAATTTATCCTTCATTTTAACAACCAATATTTTTCCCTTAAGTGCACAACCTAGGACAGAATCAAGTGAATTGTGTTTGTTAATTTCATTATAACAATAAATCATGGTTTTAGAAGTAGAAATCCTTATTCAAGAGGATTAACATTATTCAAACCTCAATTTGCATGTGTATGGAGCTGTGTGTGTGAATTTTTACATAGAAGTCCTTAGATATTTTGCATCAAATAAGCCCTCTTTTCAATTATAACCATAAATGAATCTTGGAACAGTTTTATTTTCCTCTAAATGCTCATGGATTTTTAGTAATTATTGGATAGTTTGGCCCTGTGCTCATCTTTGTGGTTTTATATTTTTTCCTGATGGTTTAATATTAAGTGAGATATTAACTGGCATGTAAATATAATTATTGCTTGATAGACAGTGATTTGATACTAATCTCTTTATCAAACCTTATGTATTTTCTGTGCACTATATTGGTATTTCGATAAGTTCAGCTGGAAAACAGAAACTAAGAATTATGCAGCATTCAGTTATGTGTACCATTTAACAAAGTGTAACTTGAATCTTCACCTTTTCTGCAGTTGGTTCTGCTGATTTCCCAAATTAGGGTGAATTCCATGGCAGTTGTCCATATGAAATCATCAGATGGATATGAGGAATTGGAGAAGCCATTAAAGCTTTCCACAATAACAAATGCTTTTACCTGTAATACAGAACAGGTTTGTTTGAGAATAATTATTTTGAGTCTCATGCCATTTTTCTATTTAAACCTATTTCTTTTCATAGCAGTTGATGGTTCTGCATTAAGCATTGATTCATTGATCAAAGAATATGTCTAGCGTGTATATACTTTGTAAGAGGGTGAGCCTTGGTGGCATGGTAAGCTTAATTGTGATTTAGAGGTTATGAGTTTGAAATATAAATATAGAAACCACCTTAGGGTAAAGCTACGTGCATTTGACCCTTTTCAGATTCAGCAGTGGCAGAGCTGTGTGCGCTGAGCCATCCTTTTAGGGGCCGTTGGAATTCTGCAAGTAACATTATAGTGCAGCTCAAGTGGCAATGTAATTGAGTTGCATGTAATTAAATTACTTACTAATGTTGTTTGGCAGGTTATAGCTGCAAGATCCCACTTTCTATTATCAAAAACTGTTATATTATATGTTGATTATTGAATATAATAACATGATATTATTATAATATTATTATAATTTAATTTTATTATTAGTTTATAATTATATTATAAAATTTGGATATATACAACATAAACCTTTAGATGCTCCAGTTAGAAAGAGTGATTTTTAATAATTCATGGTAAGAATAGAGGTAGCCCTAAACTAATATGGGCAGAAATAATTAAAAAAGATATAGCTATTTGTAATTTAAATGTCGATTTGGTCCTGAATAGAGCAGAGTGGAGGAAGCAGATTTATGTAGCCGACCCTATGTAGTTGGAAAAAGGCTTAGATGAGTTGAGTTGAGTTGAGTTTATAATTATATTATATATTATTAGAGACTATAATAATATTTTTTTGATAATAACATATTACATTCTTATGATATATTATTATGTTAATATTATAAATTATAACATAATATAATATAGTAATATTATATTAATATATCATATTATGGCAGCATATAAAATTATAATTATTATATTACACTATGATTATTTTAATATAATAAAGAGAATAGTATGACATTATTCTAATATAATTATAATGTACTATTTTTATTCAACTCAAATTACAAATAGTCATATCTTATTATTATTATTATTTAAAATGTACTATAATTATTTCATAATTATAGTTATATATTATTAAAATTATAGACCATTATTATATAATATAATATTGTAATATTATAATATAGTAGTTGTATAAACAGATTATATATAATATAGTAATTTTATTTAGCATATTATAATATTGTATAGTTTTATGATGTTTTAACACAAAAAATGATTGTTTTATATTGTTTCAGCTGAACTTAATACTTGGGTTTGAAATAGTTTGAACTGTCATTGATTCCTTGGTAGTGAGATCTTTGTAATATCAAATGCTTTTATTCAAGATTGAGATCTATACATATATTGAAGATTGATATCTCATATGTTCTGGTTTTAGATGGTAGGGGCTGGTATGCACTGGTATTTTGCAAACTAAGCCCTTATTTAGGTGTATGAAATCCTACCAATTGGTATCCTCATCCCTCATTTGTATACCAATTGATTCCTTTTTTTTGGCTCATTTGTCTAACCATACCAGCCAGCTATCATATGGCATCAATTGATATTTGGATATATAATATGTAAATTTATGTAAGTACCTGATGATTATATTTACTGATTTGTTAACAGATTATGAGACAAAGCTCAATAGGCTTGACTTTGTCATGTAATTCCGAAAAACTTGGATACTAATGAGAAGCAACTTCAAAAATTCTTAAGCTCATGAACTTAAATACTTTAAATAATGTTTAGATTTTTTTTCTTAATCTCAAAGGATATTCAAAGTAAATATTGTTTCTTAAAGCAAAATCATATAACATTGTGATTATTTTTTCTCATTACAAAGTTTAGTGTAAGCAAAAACAAAATTCTTTTGTTTAGCTTAAGGGATGTAAGACAATAGGGGATAGGGCCATCTGCATGAGATAGTGGGTCTTGAGGTGAAGAATTTTGCTGCTGGCTGTTAAAAGTTTGCGATTAGGATGGTCGATAAGAAAACTTGAAATTTACTCGATTCATGGTGTCCTAAATGTGGGAGGGTAAATCAAACACAATCTAGAACTATCTTAATCAATCAAATATAGGTTTGTAATCATAATATATCAAATAATGCAGAGGAGCTGATATCTCCTTAATAAATCGGGCATTGCAAGCGGCAAATAGTAAAGAGAATATGAGGCTAAGAGAACAGAACCGGTAGAGAAAGAAAAGTAATAATAAAGATAAGGAAGAAGTATGAGAGCATAATTTAAAAGCTTGTCAAGTCAACTCAAACTCGGTTGAGTCAAATTGACTCATAAAGTTTTTGACTTGACTCAGTAGGAGATTTGGCTTATATAAAAATCTAAATTTCGTCAGTCTTGACTGACTCACAGAGTTACCCAAAATTCAGTCCGAATCATTTGACTCAGTTGAGTCTTAAACACTAACTACAATCCATTTTGGTACCATCTTTTCAGATTTTCACCAAAGAAAGATATTGGAGTCTGTCTTTTAGTATATTTAGTGTAAAAATATGAGAACACAGTTGGAATATGAAGGCCTGGGTCTTTTATTCCTCACCCATCTAAAGCCCCATTGTTCCACTTATGCTAACCCATCCCCACAATCCCAACAAATTTCTAGTTCCTATCATGTGTCATATGTTGAGGGGTTCTGCTGGCGGCCCTGTCTAGCATTTGATATCAGCATGCAAATAATAGTTGATAACATGTCAAATAGTCATTGGTGTCTCTCAGTTTTTTAATCTTTATTATCAAATTAATATATTGGTTGTATGATAACAATAGATTATAGATTTAGGGCTCTATATATCCATGTCTATAAATATCTCTATTTATGCCCTTATAAATTAGTATTCAAGAAAACACACATATGCACACACGCACACATTATCAAGTCTTGTTATTCAAGATTCACTATGTACTTGGCTGAGTCTTTAAATCAACTCAACTCGGCTACCTTTCGAGTCAAGTTGAGTTTTGGGTTTTTAAACTATGCGACAGAGATGGGGGAAGAGAGGAAGAAACAGCTAGCTGAACTAGTCGTTATTTCTTCAAAACCAATGTATAATGCCTTGGTAGATCACCTGTGGATTCTTTATAGACTCAGCAAAACCCTGGAAAGTTCCTAGTTGGAATCATGTAGGATTCTTTCAAATATAGAAAGAAATTGCTCGAAAATATCACTGATTAACCACTTCTTTGACTCTTAGTAAGACTCTTTAAAGATCATGATTACTGTAGAAGATACTGTTCATGCTAGAGTAACATGAATACTAAATCTTAGTTGCTTTTCTATCTAAATGCATCAATTACTGAATGAAATGAAATAGATAAATCAGACATAAACAATTTCTAAACCAAATAAAATAGAAAAGTTTGGACTTGACTGCTCTATAAAGCCATAGGATGTTTCCATATCATATGCCTCTGCCACACAGATCTCATTCTCAAGATCTTCTTGATTTCACTCTGAAGCTTGATCCACCATTAAATCTTCAAAATTTGATGAGACTTTTGTATTATCATGTCTCCAATTGGTCAATAAGACGCCATCTGATTGATGACCACCAAATTTAAAATTATTGATCTGATCATGGCCATTGATGAATCCAGCGAATCAATGAGGAATGGGTCTTTATATTTTCTCTATCTCTATCATTGCTTTCAGGACTACAACTTGATCTTGCCATGCATTCTCTTCATGTAGATCTTCATTGATGTGATCTCCTATTCTTAAGATACTTGTTAGATCATCATTTGCAGCATTTTCAGTCAATATATCTTCAATTGCAGCATCTTTTTATGATGGTTCTGCTATGGCAGGTTCTCCATGTGATGAGACCTCAATTATGAGCTCCTCTTGCACTGATTTTTCAACTCTGTGACTCTTAATATGTGGTTCAATCTCAGGAAACTTTCTACAACTCCTAGTACTGCTGCAATTACCTGCAATATAACATTCATTGACATCATCCCATTGTTGATATAATGTATGTCCAACTGCTCAAAAATCTCCTTTTTCATGTCTAACATAATGATGAATATCATTGATTTTGAAACTCAAGTCTGTGTTTGATAACATGAAGAAAGGGGAAAGAAACAAAACAATAGGGGACCAGGAAGAAGAATGGAAGAACAAATAGGACCCTTAAGCTCTGATATCAAACTGATGTAGGACAGCAGGGATTAGGGCTGCCTAGCAAAGGATTAGGGTTACACAGGACTTTGCTGCCAGCTGTCCAGTTTCCAAAATTAAGACAGTTAATAGGATAATTTGAAATTTACCATGTTTATGGTGTCCTGTACCTGGGAGGATGAACCAAACACAATATAGAGCCCTCTTAATAGTCAAATATAGGTATGCATTCATAATATATCAGATCAAGGTTTTAAATCTCGTGGGACAGAAGTGTCTCGGTTTTTTCATGAAACGAGATGCCTCGTGTTTTGTTTCATCTCGGTCCTCGATTTGGTCACGCATCCTAATACTTATTCGCAATGATTTTTTCTTAAAAAATGCTTGTGAAGTTTTAGTATTTTATTCAATTTTTAAACATATTTCAACTTTGAAAGTTATACCGTTATGATAATTAGATCCATTTAAAGTTAGCACTATAATGTATTATTGTTAAGATAGGATGGGACATCTGAATTCAATCCAGGAATCTTTTTGAGTGAGACGTCTTAGACGTCTCGAACCCTGTCCTGCCGAGATTTAAATCATTGGATCAAATAATATACAAGTTGTATATTCAGAATGGTTTTGAATTTATTTAATCAAAATAGAGAATTAATGTCAAACCTTAAGGATATATTTTTTGAGAAAGAACTTGGCATATAAAGCAATAGATTAGTGTACCAAATAAATATTAAGAAAACTACATAAGGAAACTGATATCTCCTAATAATCAGGTATTGTAAGCAGCAAATAGTAAAAAGAATAAGAGGAAAAGGGAGCAAAGCCAATAGAGAAATACGACTTAATAGTAATAATAAGGAAGAAGGGTTTGTGCATGTGCGCGCGTGCACGCAAGTGTGTGTGTGTGTGTGAGAGAGAGAGAGAGAGAGAGAGAGAGAGAGAGCCTGCCGAACCAGTTTTTCTTTCTTCAAAAGTCAAAATCAATGAACAATGCCTTGCAAAAGACCACTTTTGGACTCTTTATGCCCTCAACAATACCCTAGAAAGTTTCAGTTGGAGTTCCCTAAGATTCTTACAAATATAGAAAGAGATCCCTCAAAAATCTCACTGATTAACCTCCTTTTGACTGTTAATAAGACTTTTTAGAGATCACAGTTCTTCATATGCCATGCAAATGATAAAGATTTCCAGCAGAAGATGTTTTACATTTTTGTAATACATATCCTCCAAATCAATGAGAGATATGTACAAGTCTAACAAAAGAACAATGTGCCCATTTGCAAACCTTTCATCTCCCAAAGAAAAATTACCCATAAACTTTACAACCTGTAGTCCATATGGAATACAATGTTGAATAGATGAAAATCAGAGTATCATCAATATTGCATAAGTCCATGGCTGTTAATATCGAGAGGCAGCAATCTTCATATAGCTCATCTAGTACTTCACCTATTAACAGTCTTGTCATGCTTAAAAATGTGACTGATGAAGATAGTGTTTTTGAAGATGGCATAGGATGATAATGAGTACGTCAGCAGCTTGAAAGACTAGATGTATTGAATAGATGATGTATTCCTTTAATTGATATATCTTTCTTCGAACAAGCCAACCAGCTTTATCTGAGCTGGTCAAAAATCTCTCCCAAGGAGAGGTCCCAGGTTCAAACCCTTATGGTGGTATTCCAAACATATTTCTTATAAAAAAAATTATATCTTTGAACAAAAGTCAGAATTCTAGGGAAAAAGAGGGGAATGAGTTCAATTTATTCATGCCTATGTGCAGACGCAAGATAGTGTAAGAATGAGATCTATTTCAGCTTTCTGTTCTAGGTATTGATCACTTGCTTGATATATTGACCAATAACGAGATAAATGAATTTAAAATTAGTATTTCTTTAATATGAGGCTTGAGCCAACCTTGAATGCAGGAAGAATTACTTTATATATGTGAAAATGATAGAAGTAATGTGGCACATAAATTTCAACATTAGTTTGCAAGTTCCAGTTGAATTATCGCTTGTTTGAAACATAAGATTGATTTATATATGTGAAAATGATAGAAGTAATGTGGCACGTAAATTTCAACATTAGTTTTCAAGTTCCAGTTGAATTATCGCTTGTTTGAAACATAAGATTGATTTTTGTTTCTAGGTGAACCTAACATCATGCTGAAGGCATATTGTTTCTTGTAAATCAATATATTAGTAATAGCAGCCAGCATGTGTATTGTTTGTGCATACTTCTAGTAGCTGTGCAGGTGCACAAAAATCACTGATAGCCCAAGCAATGATGTTCACCTAAAAATATGTTCATGGCATGAGAAAAAGAATCAACTCAACTGTTTTAAGGCCCTACAGTTAAAATGGGTCATAATAATGATGGGAAAGAGAGTTTAAAATACCGTCTTATAAGTAACTTTGACAGTACAAGTGCTTATGTTTGTGTCCTTGCAAGATCCAATGCTTCTTTCTGCTAGTACAAGAAGAGCCCATTTAATAAATGTTTATTTAATGAACCCGGCCCCATTTATCAGCTTAAAGGGTCAAGCATGATCACTTGATTTTTGAGACCGTTTAACAGCAGGTTCTTCATCTGTCCTTGAGTTGGTGCCAAATTTCTAAGGGAACATTGGGAAAGAGGTCTATCATACAACCTAGAAAGTCATGTTATAAATGTTTATCCTTGTGTGGTCATTTTTACATTGTGTGAAGATATTGGAAAATATGTTGTAAACTAGTTGCATATATTTCTTTAAAGTTTTTCTTTACTATTTGCAATTAATATACATTTTCTTTGTTGACTTAAAATAATTAAATTCCCTTTGTATTCCTCTTATTATTTAATTTTATTTTAAAAAATAGGTCAGAGTAGGTCAGGCTATCTATTCAACTGGAAGCTTGTTCAATCACTCGTGCCAGCCAAATATTCATGTTTATTTTCTTGCGCGGATGCTTATAATACGTTCAACAGAATTTGTGCCAGCATGGCATCCACTTGAGCTTTCTTATGGTCCCCAGGTAAATTGGCAGATATTATCTGCCACTGATATATCAACAACCACATCTCTCTCCCTCGCTGTATCTTTTTTTTGTGCTTTATATGAATATTTACAGGTGGACTTAACGTTTGCATCAGTTTCTATTCTGCTTCACCAGTGAAAAATTTCCATGCAGGTTGGGCAACTGGATCTTCAAGAAAGACAGAATTTACTTGAAGAGCAATACTCATTTAAATGCCAGTGCTCAAGTTGTTCAGAGTTGAATTTGTCAGACCTTGTTATAAATGCCTTTCGGTGTCTTCAACCTGGTTGTCTAGGTGTGGTCTCACATTTGGCTCATTACAAAAAGATTGAGGATGATCTTGTGCAAGTTTCTGGTGCATCTTATAGCTGCAAGTTGTCTTTGCCTGTATGCTACGATAATCTACACTCAGTGCTAATCTATAGATCTGTTATCGAGAAGCTTTCTTACTTTAAGTCTTGATATTATGCCAGTAGCATGTATAGCATTGATGAATATCATCTTGCATTCTGAAACATCTTGCATGTCATGAAGGTTTCAAAACATAAAGCAGACATAAGTGAGGTGGCACACGTATTGATTAAAGAAAAAGGTGTCACATGTCATATTGGTCCAGGATATTGCTTAAGTTGCGGCTATTATTGTGAGTTGGAATCCTCAGTTACAGCTTCTAACAGCGCCATGTTAAATATCCAAAGGTATTTATTCCTTTTGCCACTAGAGATCTAGTATGTTTTTTTTTTTTTTGAACAATTTTTGGTCGCGAGATGTAAAGCTATTATATTTGCAGGTTAAAGGATGCTATAAATTCAAAAGTTCCTGATATTTTGATCTCAGGTGCCTTGGAATCCTTGAGTCACCTCAAATCAATTAGGCATCCATATAGCAAAGTTGTTGCACAGGTTAGTTTTCTGAAATGATGAGTCACAGGCAAGGTACACCAAACCATACCAAACCGCTTAGCACAGTGCACAGTGCATACTGGACCAAACCAATGCAAAACCGGTATGGTTTGCTATTTTGAAACAGTATGGGGCTGGTACTGCCTTGAACCATCCTATATAGCACAAAACCGTCCATACCAACCTCATACTGTCCTCTGTTGTATCAAACCGCCTCGTACCTTATTAATCTGTCCATTTTGGCTTGGTACGGGATGGTTTATGGGTTGAAACCTTCTAAAATTCATCTGATTGGTATGCCGATAGTTTGTTATGGGGTGACTGGTACACCATTGGTTCATTACAGGATGCTCTGCATTGAATTATACCAGTCCGATACTGAAACGGTATTGATTTTTGGTACAATGAACCGTAGTCATAAATGTTTTTAGTCTAGCATGAATTGAATGCTCTTATCTTCATGAGTAGTTATTAAAAAACTGAATCTTCTTTCTAGGGTTTCACTGGATTCGCTACATCATAAAATAGTTTACTAGTGTGATAATCTTAGAAGTTCATGAAATTAGCTTCTTGTTGACAAACACAAAACAATGAAATTTAAAAACTATGGTGACATCAATGGTGCTGGGAACTAGTTTCAATAAAAAAATTCTGTGATAATGCAGGCTGAAGACAATATTGCAGAAGCCTATGTTAGGATTGGAGAGTTTGAACAGGCAATGAATCACTGCATAGCATCGATAGAGGTATTTAACTTTCCATATAGTTTAATGGAAGATATGGTCTTGTTAAATATCTTTTGAATTTGATATTACTCAGAAATTGCAATCAACTGTCAATAATATGATATGATATGAATGTCATCGCATATTTCTTTTTGTGTGTTTTATCTTATATGCACATTTAAGTGCATAAAAGCTACACTGGTACAGCTTGATCTGAACCCATAACATGATTTAGAATGTTTGACTGTAGAGTTTGTTGGTTGAGGTCAACTGTTAAAAACATGTTGAAAAGAAAAATCTGAGTCTGTCAAGCTATGATGGACTAGCTCAGTTCATGTTGCGCATGGTTGATGTAAAAATGAATATGCATCAATATAACAAAATTCTCGGGACCACATTTTCTATTCAGTATTGGCTTTTTAGCTTAATTCGCTAAGAACTAGAACCTTTTAATACTCTAGATTGAAGGGTTGGTAGGCTTCACAATGCAGTACTAGGGTTTTGGCCTATCTAGTACCGCAAGCTTGAAATCAAGAGAAAAGAGTCATGTTCGAGCCCAATGTTTATGACTACAATGAAAACCATGGGTCACTTTGGTCACAGGTAATCGACTAAGCGAGAGAACTGCAGAAGCTAATTTCGCTAATTTCAGAGAGGTTTTAGAAGGCCAAATTCCTTTCTCAACCCAAGCGAGCTTCAAGTGACAAAGGTGGCATGGTGAATTGCTGTTCAGCAATGACGAGACAGGCCAACTGTAATTGAAAAATTACATTCAACTAAGGTTGAAGACAGTGACACTGAAGTCTAAAAGTGGTTGCTTTTGACTTGCAAAAAGTAACATTTGAACCTTTTGTAGGTTTATGTAGGACTACTGCTACTATAACAACGAAAGAGCCTTGATCCCGAACTAGTTGGAATTGGTTATATGAATCATTTTTCTCTATTCTGCTTTGTTTTGAGTCATATTTTCTGTAAAATATAAACTTGGGAGGAGAGAATTTTGCACTATGATTCTCAAGACCAACTCATCTTAGGTTTCTCAATGATATTCCACCCAAAACTAATACTTAATCCCTTCTAATCCATGTTAAAAATAAGTGCCCAAGTCCTCAGTTTATAGAAGTCCAAAAACTAGTTGTTAGGGATCAAAGGGCTCTCTCCAACCATCGTCTAAACTAACCATGGTGGCTGTCAGACAGGCCTACAGTTGACTGCCAGGGCTGGTCAGTCGATCGTCCTAGCCTACGGTTGACTGCCAAGACTAGTGCCTATTTTGGTCGACTGCCCAAAGGCTAGAGAACCTATTTTGGGCGTAATTTTCTGGCATGTTGAAGTAGTCAACCACATCCCTGTTCTGGTAGACTGCTCGTGTTATGTTTTAGATTTTTTGATTATTTTCAAGTTGTTCTCAATCCAAAACCTATTCTAATTGATTTGAAGGATCTTTGAGCCTTGTGCAATTATGTTCTACCAAGTTTTATGATGAAAGTCCGTAGAAAAATAAAATTACAAATGAAAGCTTTTCTTTGGACATTTTTGTGTTTGTTAATAGTTGATTTTGCCTTGTTCTCCACCATCTTAGAATCCTTCCATACCATTTGAGTTCCTTGTAAATTGAGGTTGTTCCATATGAAATTTTGCTCAAATATTAGCTTAGATCGGCCCCTCATACCTCTCTATTTATATGAACTCAAGTATTATATAGTTCTTCAATTAATATCTCATTATCATCAAAATATATATTATTGAACTCTTAGGTTTAACATCAATAAGGGGGTAGGTGGAAATCTCACATTGTGTGTTTAAGTGCCAATTTCACTAACCATCCCTTTTTTTAGTCCAAACTTGGAATCTGCCTTTTGATAGTGGTGTTGACTTACGTTCTCTATTCTTTGTTAATAGGAAAAGATTTGGTTAACCAATGAATAACTCCGATTAGTTTGTTCCAATTATATGCCATATGTGCATGTGAAAACATTTGGAGTTTAACTGTACTGATATCCTACTTGCATCTATGAATTAGGTTGCACAATATTGCATATAGAGGTTAGAAGCTAGCATGACATGCATGTTTTCAGAATCTTTATATCTAGCAGCCTTTAAAGTTTGAACTAGTTATAGTCACTGCTGCACCAATAACATTGTTACAACTAATCCTGCTGGACTCTAATTTTCTATATTACTTTCTTTTCAATCTTCATTTTTTTTTCCTGTCTAGTGTTGCTTCTCACTGTGATTATGAAGTCCATGATTTTTTTTTTTTGTATAAATGTTCATGAGATGCTATTTTTCTTTTATTTCTGAGAATAAGTTGTTTTGTATTTGCAGTAACCAAATACCTATAATACTCGAATTAACTTGTTGGAATTTTAGAACCATATGCATATTGTGTTGCTATTTTGAACCAAGGTCTTAAATACTGATAGGATTGTGGGGTGTCTAAATGTTGTTTCAAGATGGGACACCATCTCAAGTGTTGAGACACAAAGTGTCCTGTTCCACACACACTTGCAAAAAAAAAAAAAAAAAAAAGATGGACACGCAAAATGCAGGATAGCCCCATCTCATCGTATTTAAAATCTTGCTTTGAACATTCCTACATAAATATTTACAGACATTTTGGTGTACTTTTCTTCTTTTACCTGCCAGATCCTTGAAAAGCTTTATCATGCTGAACACATTGTCATTGGACATGAGTTGATGAAACTTGCCTCCATTCAGCTTTCTTTGGATGAACATGCTGCTGCTCTAAACAGCATCAAACGAGCAGAGGCAATATTTTCACTTTATTATGGTTCTCACATGACCAAATATTTCCATACATGGAAGCATTTAAGAGAGAAGCTGAAAGCCTTGCTTCTTAAGAGTCCCACTCAGTTAAAGAACTTGTGCTGATCGCATGAAATTGAGTTTGTGCAGCAAGACTTTCTTATGTTAACATCAGATCAAGCAAGTGCTGCCAGGTTGAGAGTGTGAAAGTCCCAGAATGCTTAACAAGCTGCTAGTGATCTAGAGCAGGTTTTGCTCACGACTATACCAAGTGAACCTGCTTAAGCATCTCAAATCAACACCACAACTCTTCAAACCTGTATACACGGTCAAATGTCAAGCGAAAAGTATCTTTCATATCAAACAACAGGAAGATGGTATCACTTAACAATGGGAGTACAGCAAGTGCATACCTGGTTCATGTTGTGTGTTCTTGGAGCAATTGAAGATGCTTGTGGCAAATAATCAAGAACTAAGGCCGAGTATGATACTTGAAAGCACTTAGTTGGGCTCTTGCCGAAAGGTGAGCAGTAAATTAAGTGTATGTTTTACTACTTTGTGCTGTACTTGAAAATCTTGTTGCTACCTGAATAGTAATATCGCCAGTGAGAACCATTCTAGATGTACTAGTTTCCTGTAAGATTAGTGGACTTTGATGAAATTTCAAGTCATGGCTGTCTTTAACTATTTACTAGGATTTGATACTATTGCCATCTCCTATTGTAAGTATTGTTTTCTTTTAGATCTGACTTGTGAACAACGATATAAGAAATAATATAACGCCATCTGTTTTCTTCCAGAGGAAACTGATAATTTATTTGCTTGTTTCAGTAAGATCTGGTCCTTATTAATTAGTATAATTTAATGAAATGTCAAAGTCAGAACCTTTGTAGAAGTTTCTTGTTATGTTGACACATTGGGTGTGCATGATAGGATGGGTGAAAAGCAGAAAAAATAATGATGATTGAGAACTGATGCTGAAGAAAATGTTCGGTTTGCTTAAACTTGTAAGCTTATGCCCCCTCATGAATCATACATTCTTTTATTTTAAGCTCCATCAGCACCGCTGATCCCTCTTAGACGCAGGTCCATGTACAACCACAAAGATTTTTACCATAGGCCAGCTAGCTTCTTTGAATAAATTAGAAATCCTACCTGACCCATTTCACCATTTCATGATCATAGATTTAGTCGATCTAAAAGTAAGTAGAACTTTTCAGAATGCTCTCTCATCTGGATCCATCTCTATTCAAGTCGGTACAATCAGCTTCACCCCCTATCTCCCTGGCCTTTATGCCTCCCACATTGCATGCTAGTTAACAATCTCATAACTCCAATCCAACCATAACCGCTGAACAAAAATAATGTTTTGGTTGTTTGATTTAGATTTTTATCACCTCCAAGATATCAGATTCTATGAAACATACATGTTATTCTGAACTATTATTACTTGTATAGATATAAATGCACGGCTACTTTGAAGCACAAATATTTGTCTGAAATATGATTGCGTGAATTCTTTATTTTTAACCCATGATGTATATTTTCACCACATCTATTCAGCACCACATTTTTGCAAAGAACATACCTATTTTTGTGAAGTATTATTAGATTATGAATCCTAATGCACCATGCCACTCAAAATAAAGGAATGTGTTCTTCTTGTTTTGAGTTCCTGCTGTAAGAATCTACTGCACCTAACTGGTTAAGACACACCAAATGCAACCCGATCTTGACATTTTTATGTTTGCATTTATAGATGCAAAACATCATTCAGTAACTGCATCTCATATAAAAAAAAAAAAAGGAAAAAAAAAGATTCAAAAACATTTAGCAAGATCACTGCAACGTGTGCAAAGGTCAATATATAAATTCAGGATTTCTCATTAGCGGTTCAAGAAAAAACAGGATGACTTTGTGGATGAGACAACTTTGACATGAATGTGAGTTAAAAATATGGATAGAATGAGGGATGAGCAGAGTAGAACAGTAAGAGTTCCACAGTCCGACTAATTTAAGCCAATTAGACTTGGGTTTGTTGATTGACATCCCTCTCCTCAAAGCATGATTTTTGGAGACCTTTTTCTTAATTCACATGTGAGGAACTGAGAGATTCTTAAAAAAAAAAAAGAGTATGTAATCCTTAAATCCAGATGAATTTGGTAGGCTAGAGTATTTTGAGATGGATGTGAGATACATATCTACATGTAACAAGACAAGAAAGATATGAACTATTGTGCATGGAAGTTGTGGAAAGTGATTGAGAACTGATAAAAGTAGTGTGAGCTTGCAAAATGAAGAATTTAGAAGCCTTCAATTAAGTTAGGGGCTTGGTGAGGTTTAGAAAGAGAGAAAAAATATGGACGAGGATGGTTTAAACAATGCTGGCAGTGATGGGTGTGAATATGTTTCACCTTCACTGGCCACAATGTGACAACCTGCCACATCTCGGCAGTCTGCCAACTTCCTCTTACTTCGAGGCAATATCATGTAATTAAATCAAAGCATGCAAAGCAGTCGAATGGAGCTTTACGCCTTTACCTCAGTACGCATGGAGTGGTTCTACGCCCATTGAAGTCCATTTTTTGACGAGCAATCCTATTTTTCCCTAGCTGTTTTACATAAAATAGAACATGATCAGAGATAACCGGATTAGAATTTCTTACTCCAATGCTCAAGGACTTGAGTACTTTGTTGTGCCTGCGCAATTGATGGTTGTATATCTATCCTGATGTAATTATCAATCACACTCCAGAAAATTAAGTTAATGATAAGTTTTCATTCTTTCATCAGAATCAACATTAATGAAGTACTCGAATTGAAGTTTAGTTAAAAACAGACTACAATATTGCTGTCAGTAATCTTATCTGGGCAATTTTATTAGCATTATTTTTTATGTAATACAATAACATTAATAATATCTAGTTTCTTTTCTTTTCAAAGAAACCTCTGTCTCAACTTCTATATTTCTATGTTACCATGCCATAACATATAATAACTTCTTAGAAGTATTGTTTTAACGTTCTTGAATCTAGTCCAATTTTACAGTCATTTTCTATCAGCATGAGGTGATGAGATGATTACTCATGTCTTTTCTACATGTAATGATAGAAATTCTATGACACACTGGATTCCAGTCACTCCAAAGGTTCCATTGATGCATCTTATCTCAGTCACCAACATAACACAACTTGGGTAGACGTGCAGCTGTTCTAAGGTGTGGAATTTGTTAGGAGATTAATAGTCAAAATAATGACCTTAAAAAGAAGTTCTGATAAGCAAAGTTTCCAAATCAAATATATTGTCTTTAGATGATGCAACAGGGAGGTATCTTTGTAGAAACCGTCCTATTTATAGAACAAGCCTCCTTTAACTTTGATTATTATTAACAACAAAAGTCATGAATTTATATGCACCTTCCCTAAGATTTTCTTCCTTCTTACAATTTACTCTGTTTTTTTGCGACTAGCATTAAAAAAAGTGCTTAAATGTCTATTTGAAAATTAAAATAATTTTTTGTCCCATCAGTTATTTAGATCTGAATAGCTTCCTATGGTTTATGTGAATTATAATTTATAAAGTTTCTTTCTCTATATTCAAGGTCATTTGTGTGGAGAAATTATGCTGCAATGTTTTTATTATTTTCAAATAATTTATGGACACTCCAGGGTAAGCATTTCAGGGTGAGGATTGGAGGTCTCCTTCATGACATTAATGGACTCTTGACTATCAAACTCAGGAATTCTCCTACCTTCTATTCGCCCATCATATTTTCAGGCCTAGAGTTTCCCATTGAAAACCATTCAGAATGGCGCACGCCACCCTCCACCCCCACAATATTTTATAAATCTAAAAAAGCTGTTAGTTTCTTAAATTAAATAGCAAGGCCATTGTCAGCAGAACTGTTTCAGAGGCTATATTACAGCAGACCGGCCACCTACATTCAGTCATGCGTGTCATGTACCTTACTAAAGGAATTACAAAGTATGGAGTTTTAAGCTCGTAACTTGGCTAGGAGCTCAGCCATTACCATTGAAAAATAAAGTAAAGAACTGCCTTCAGGCCATTATTAACATCCAATTTACTCAATCTTAGCCCCGCCCCCCCCCCCCCCCCCCCCCCCCCCCCCCGAAAAAAAGAAAAAAAAAAAAGAAAATTATTTCTAAGGAATGAACACGAGAATTTAAAAATTCTCACAAAAGCAAAAGAAAGATGCAGGTCTTGTTTCTACTTTTGTCCTAAAGAACATTCAGTATCGCAAGAATCCTAGCCCAATCATTTAAAGTACATGCCAGAGGGTCTGAACTATTATTGGTTTTCAAGTCTGTCAAGTGCTCAGATATGCCAACAAAGATAGTGCTTCCGACAGCTGACTTTTTATTGTGATGTTCTCCACCAGGGCAGTATCTAACTCCCTTTTCAGCTGGGAATTTTGAATCTGAAGGGAAGCAATAGAAGCAACACAACCATAGACAGGGTTCTGGAGCCTTGCATTTGCCTCATAAACCATGCTGATAACTGCATCTTTTCTGAAATCAGCTGGTATATCCTGTCAAACAAAAGCAAAGCCACACACACACACACACACCCACACACAGAGAGAGAGAGAGAGAGAGAGAGAGAGAGGAAAACACCATTCAGTACATAGCAATAATAGTGTTTATTTTTTTGGCACTTATTTAGAATTTTTACAAAAATGCACTCTGCAAACTTCTCTGGCTCAGTTGATGGGAAGTAGGGGAGGAAGATGCAGTCCTCTGAGCAACGTCTCCGAAGTAGTTTGCATGCTGCACAAGGAGCAGCAGAACGAGACCTCAATTCCATGAGAGTTTTTAACATCACTAGCGTCGAGCTATGCCGACTCCTGAAAAGGATCTTGAATAATTTATATTTGAAAGCGAAGAGGCTGCACTTGACGCAGGAGCCTAGAAGGCTGGATGCCAGAAATCTTTTAGAAACCACTGGACATTGTTAAAATGTCAAAACAGAGATCGCATTAATGAAGGTTTTAGCCTGTCGCTATCAAAATTAATCTATAGAAGATAATGGAAACTGCGAGAATGCAAGCATGTTCCTGCGGCAATGTCAGCCAGGACTACAGACAAACTGACATGCATCAGTATGGAGACATTTCTTACTTATGTCACTGCTTACACAGGGATTTAAACATTTTTAAAAGCACTAAGATTTATTACTCTACTGACAGCTACTCAAACATGTTAGACATAAATCTGTCTTAACGGATGAAATTCAATGTCCTTTGATCTCAATTATATCTGTATTTTTATTCTGTAGGAAAACTTATGGTGGTGCCCGTATAGAGAGAGAGAGAGAGAGAGAGAGAGAGAGAGAGAGAGAGAGAGAGAGAGAATTAGATTTAACTATATTCCTGTGTAGTTAAGTTCAAATTTGGTTCTCTCCCCTACCATTACATCTGTATGAATTTTAAAACCAAAAAGCTATCTATTAGTCACTACTATCTACTTTTTAATTAAAAAAATATGTTGAAATAAACTTAAGCATGTAAAAAATAAATAAAAACATAATAGAAGTGAACACTAACTGTTTCGAGAGCAACGATAAACATTTATCCTATAAAATGAAAAAGTATTTTGAAACAATAAATACTAGTTTGAATGATAAATAGAAATATTTCAGAAATAAATAAATTATTAAATTAAAAATATCATATTTTGTGCATCCTAAGGCATGAAATATATGAAGACTAAACACGTAGTGCATAAAAATTCATTGTGCATCACGTCTGTCATTTTTCACGATGCAATATATGTAAAAAAAAAAATATCATTTATGTTAACTATTTAGACTAGGTGTTTATCAATTAAGGCTAGATATTTATTTTAATATATTGGTATTTGTTATGTGAGATTGGTATTTATTGTTGCCCCAAAACAGTTTGTGTTTAGTTTTTTATATTTATATTTGTTATTTTTCTTTTTTGTTTCTTTCAACAAACTTTTTTAAATTAGAAAATGGTGGTTGACGAATAACTTTTTTGCTTTAAGATTTATGCAAATCTAATGATTAGTTGAATATAGCCAAGCCTAACTCAACATACACCTTGAGAGACATCAGGCTCACGTTGGGCTTTTTGCACTTAGATGCGGGTGATAAAGTTGGTTGCCTCTTGAACTTCTTAAAAGGAGGTGATAAATCTTAAGCTTAAAACCTAAGTAACAACCTCGAGCCACTTTCTTCGAAATGATAGGGAATACTCTGCAGACAATAGCTTCCAAAGCCACTTAGACTATCATTAAGGTTTTGTAGGTCTTGAGGTGAGCCTTAGGTCACACCATACTACTTAAAAATTTAGTTAAGTATCTTTACTTATTAATATTATTGTAAACTTTTAATAAAAAATTTACATGTAGTCATAAACCTTAATTTAAAAAAAAAATAAAAAAATATAGAACAAATGAAATAGGGTTAATAATAGATGATGAGCATGGAGCAGGTATGGTAAAATCTTCATGGGTGCAAGACAGGTATGAAGGTATATGGAGGTCCGTTCTTCCACACCCCATTAAATTATCCTTGTATCTGTAAAAGAACTAAAGTTAGCAGCTGGCTGGTAAATATTTCCAGTTAAAAATTTCTAGATATTTCCATTAAAATTCTAAGTAACATATTCACTGAGTAATCAGATAATGTACAGCAGATGCCGGGTGCCTTGCATGTAGTTCTAAAGCCTAACCATGCAACAACACCATATAAGAAAACAAGAGAAAGGGAAAAAAGAAAAGAAAAGAAAAGAAACTGAAAGGAAATCAAGGTGTTTCTTATGTACAATTTGAATCCATGGTTTGAAGACTGATAGCTACGTGATATGACTAGCTCCGCCCACACCAAAGGAGACTCCTTGAGAAGGTACAATTTGAATCCATGGTTTGAAGACTGATAGCTACGATGATAAGGCTAGCTCTGCCCACACCAAGGGAGACTCCTTGAGAAGGGCAGTTGCTGAGGTGTCAATGCCATCTTCCAACATGGCACTTATTACCTGCATTGATGGTCTCTTTATTGATTCACGTTCTATGCAGAGGCTCACAACACTGCATATCACTGAGAGCTCATCAGGCTGGACATTTTTTAGATCAGGGTCTACCAACTTGCTTCTCTCGTCTGGGTTCTCCAAATACTCCCGTGCCTATCACACAGAAGACAAACTTAACCATAGAATTAATCAAGAATACCATATTCAACATATTTTATTTTCTTCATCCTTGTTTATATCAATCATATAAATGAAGAAAATATTTAAAAACAAAGCAGTCCTTATATAACTTGAAAGCAAGACACGATAGAAGAAAAGAAAAAAAAAAAAAAAAGAGAAGGGAGGGGAGGTAAATTTCACAGAAAACAAATCCCTCGTGCAATAAGAGAATCCACTCAGAAGCCCTTACAACATTTGAAAGATAAATTAATATTGTTCTTAGAAAAATATCATCGTTTTCCTCATTGGACTTCGTATGTAATTGGGCACACAATGCATTCATCTGATTTTGATATGTGAAATCCATGTTTCATTTATGGTTGGGTGGCAAAGAACAATATGTCAAGAAGAAAAGAGTGTGGAGTAGAGTAGGACATGCCAAGTTAAAGCCTCCTCACATATTTGCTTAAATCGCTAGAATAAAACATATTTCTTTAGTAGAAGCACAATGATAAAAAATAAATAATGACTATGATTTCATGTTACATACCTTATCATTCAAGATGACCGGCAAAGCAACAGCCCCATTATTGAAACCCGTGGTACGTGTAATGTAGCAAAAAGGAGTTGAAACCAAAGTAATGGCCATTGTAGTGTTATTCTAGCCATCATATTAAACCTTGCTTTCTTCAAACATACATCAAGAGGCAAGGTCCGAAATTTTGGCAGGAATGCATGCAAAACTTACCAAAATATTTGGTTTCAATCAAATTTCATAAGGTTTTGTCTAATTTCGGTCGTTCAACCACTTTCAACTGAAACTGATTACATAGGCTATTTTTGTTCATGGCATCTATTATTTTAATTAAATAGTGTTTTCAACCATCTTTTCATTTATTTAATTAGTAAAATGATATCAATGATGAATTCTAACTTATGAGAAACAAGTTCTTTCATAACACTAACAATATATTTTGAATTTTTAAAAACTCTAAAGTATTTTGGGGGTTTTAAGAATCTTCTGGGCATTTATATAAAATTTAAAGAAAATAGGAGAAAACAGGCCCAGATTTACGCCTGGATTGCTAGATCACATTTAGATGATATATTGAATCTGAGTCTTTCAAAACCTAGTCAATGATAAGTTAGACACCAGTATTGGTACTTAACATGATGATAATTATCATATGAAGTTTCATATCAATATGCAACTCCAAATGCTGCATTTATAGATTTATGAATTGTTGGGTATGATAGAGATATAGACTAAAATATATGCTTTATGTCTTTACATTTTAATGAGAATTCATTTTGAGCAATGTGTGCCATTTACTATATATGTGCATGTGTCTAGTATTTCCAAAGAGTATTTGATCTAGTGTGTAGAGTACGGCTTACACACAGAAGACTAGATCATCGGTTCTTTTGGAATACAAGTTTATTGTTCACAGTTTTAGATGGAATTGGACACACCATCAGTAGAGCTGTAGCACAAATTTAAGTAGGTCTGTCTTGACATGGTTTATTCTAACTATTTGTGCTAGTACACTTTGTGTGTATTGAACAGGACCCAGTTGAGTTGATTATTTTATACTGACTTTATAAAATAATTTAGAACTCATGAATATTATGATTACTTATGCTCTTAATCTGAATTCTATTTCTAGACACGTGTATGTAGTGTTTATTGCTTTGATTACACATAGAGTGAGATTCTATATGAGTCAATAAACTCAGTGGGTTGGGCAATAACATTATGTATATGATGAATATAATAGTTGAAGGAATCCACGTCCGGTTAATTTGGACTGATGATATCCCCTTGAGAAAGCTTATAAGTTTTGATCGTATCAAATCTTGCAAGTGGATTTTGAATCCGATACGTCAAATAAGTTAAGTGGATAAGTCTCAAGGATAAAAACAGCCAATTAAATTATAATGTCAGTATTTAAATTTAATTGATGGATATCTGTAATCTTAACGTGGGGAGATAATAAGTATTTAATATTAAGGCTCGAAAATATAAATTCGAATGTGACTAGGAGTACAATTATAATTCTTTAGTGGAATGAATTATAATTTACGTAATTAAATCCTAACCCGGGATAGGATTAGGAGATTTAATTACGTGGGAAGTCCTTTTCATATTTGCCTATTAGGTCCGTGTTGTAGCCCTATAAATACCCTCTCAATTGGTTGCTAGGAAAAAGGCTTTTGAAAAGAGAAAAAAGAAAAGCAAGAAACCCTAGGTCGGCCGAGAGAGATCCCACCATCTTGTGAGAGAAGCAGGTATTTCGGGAATACGGCGGAAGGCCAAAGGTTGAGGTCGAGCAATCAAATCAAGTGTTCCAACGTTCAAGTCTGAAGGTATAATCTTATACTCATAGATTAGAACGGTAAAAGATTTTTGCATTACTCTATACGCTATAGCCGTGATCTTGGGGGTATTCCGCGCTCCCCAACAGGGTATTCATGAATTAGGTTATCATCGAATGGTAGTTCTTTGAAACTTCAAAGGTTTTTCAAGTTTTTATAATTCTTCAAACTTTCAAACTTTAAGCTCAAACACAAAATAAATTTATTGTTTACAAACGATGCAATGTCCTTCAAGACTCTGCAATAGTTGTTTCCTTGGCTTTTTTTTTTTTATTCTCCATAATGTTGTCATCCTCTTTTCTTATTTTTCAGCCAAAACTCTGAAAACCAAGTTGAAACTAGTTTAAACAGAAACTTGGCGGAAGTGACCAGAACCAAAACTGAAATCAAAATTATCAGACTTTGCTAGAATTAAAGATAAATAAAAGTTGATAACTACATGAGACTTAAAAATTAAGATTTGGCCAGAAATATGCCCCCTAAGTCTTGAATCTTGACCTGCCATATGCATATAGTGATAAATGAAATCATGTGTATGCACAAATATGCTAGGGATGTACATGTTAAAACACTAAGGTAGTGTTTGATTCCCAAAATGCTATCCCTGGGTAAGTGTATAGGATAGAATTTATCCAAGGGATAGCTGAGGGAATAATCATTTTTTTTAAATAATAATTTTCCCATTAAGAGATAGCTCCAGCTATTCCTGATTTTCCTAGGGAATAAGTTCAAGGGATAATCCATGGTTAACCTTTTGGGAATAAGGGGGGATATCCAGGCTTATCCCCTATTTCAAACACAGCCTAAGGAATAAGCAAACATTTATTGTATGGAGATTTTATAGACTTGTATAACTGCACTCATACAAAAGAGTGACATGCCGAATACCTACTATGTACCAGCATAATGGAATGTATGGCAAATTGATTGCAATATGATACATTAAATTTTAAACTGCACTAAAGGACGCTAACTTCACCATGCAATACTATAATAGGTCACTGGTCCACTTTCTAAGAAATATGATTTGAAACTGACCAGTGCAGCTTCTCGTCTTGTTAACTCCACAGGTTTTGATTCATGGTCATCTCATATTCAAGTATGCCTATTTTGAGATATTTCATATGAGAATTACTGTCATCAATTTCATTGGTTATCTTCCAAGAGAGACGCTTTGACAGTGCACAACTCAATGAAATCTACTATTTTGGAACAAAAAACATGTGCATGCAGGGTAGCCAAGCATGGACCCACAAAATGAACTTGCACTCCAAGTACGGATATTCATCGGTAAATTCATCAAGCCATGCACTGTCATGATGCTCTCTTCTGCATGAAATGAGAAAACTGAAAACATTTCATGGGATGATAATTTCAACAGTGTTTAAACTTTGATCTGATGATTAAAATGAAAAACAGATACATATTGCTTACCCAATCTACCAAGCACCCTCGGTCTTTGCAAAATGGAGGTCTTCCGCTTACTAGTTCTAGTAGAATTACTCCAAAAGCAAACGTATTCCCCTGGACATCCATATGCCGTCTCTCTAAGGAAATCATAGATCCGTGTAAAGCACCTCCACTGATGAGGTAACCAGAGTCTGTTCTTGATTTTGAAAGCATTATTTTCCACCTTTCAAAGTCAACCAACTGCACAGATGAAGGTAGCATTTAGATTATTTCTTTCCATGACAAATTTGCAAAATGTTTTTTTTCGCAATGCATGAAAGGACAGAAGTAGAAAAACAAAAGTAAAATTGGACAAGAACATCAAACAAAATAAAACATAGGAATGACCACGATGCGAGGAACTAATCAGTTCTCTATGGTCTTGTCACCAACCATCATTCATGTAAATGATACCAAGCAGTCGGTTGGAAATTAATTTCAAGTAAAGAATTTTATTGCTGTTAGATAATAGAAAAATTGGAAGTAGAATATACTACAAGTAAATCTTTCTATCTACCTTTGTTCATAAGAATATTCTCTTGAAAGTCTCAATGATCTTAATGTTGATTAGATGTAGAGCCACCTATAAATCATGTTAGATCCTCTGCGAGGATTCTATTAGAAACCCTATCAAATGTTTTGGTTGCTCAGCATCCATACATCAAGCTTTTTTCCCCAAAACGGGTAGACCAAATTAGACAGTATTCATGCACCATTGTTGAAAAATCAATCAATTCAGGTTGGCCAGGTATTGAGAAAGAAGAGAAGCCACAAGAAAAGTGATTCTTTAAAAAAAATGAAAAATGAAAAAAAAAGACTCTTCAATATAGTCCTATCTATCTCATAGATGTTCAAATGGATCATGTTGACCCAGAGCCAACCTGACAGGACAACAAAAACGGAAAAAAGTAAAGGAGAAAAAAGTACAGGAAAAAGTCATGGTTGCAATTACTCAAAAGCTACTCAAACCCAAACAAGTATTCGTCCGATGCAGTTGGACCAAATCTTTTAGAAAAATGACCATTTCAAGTTCAAATGTTAACCAACTCAAACCCAAGATAGTATTGGCGTCATATCAGAACAAAATTCCTAGCTCTTTTTAGTTCAGACATTCAGAATCAACCAAGTCCATGCCGGTATTAGCCTTATGCCATACCATGGCTGATTCAGGTTTAAGTTCTAGATGTTGATCCAAATCTGTTTAGATCAGAATCATACCAAACTATAACCTGCCTATTTGCATGCAAGCTCTTTACTGATCTTTTATTTGCTAAACAACGACTTATTAAACCAACAACTGCATCTAAAAACCCCTGACATGCCAGACATGATAGATACCTTTGGAGTGAAATCTTCGGTCAGATATACTGCACTGGAGGTTAACTCAGACATTGTGAATGGAGGCTGCAATTCAGTATGTAAATGCCCTAGTCCACGAGCAATACCTACAGCAATTTTCATTCGTCTGAACCAGGATAGCTGGCATGCATCACCATCTACAACAAAACTGCATATTAGATTCTTGAGCTTCTAGAGCAGGTCAAAATAAGCAATTTCCCTCAAACAAGAAATAAATACTATTCAGACTCACAATGCAGGTGCTCATACAGCGTCCCATTTGATGCATATTCAAAAACAAGCATCCTTGAAAATGGCTCACTCTCTTTGCAGTAGCCTATCAACTTCGCTGTGTTTCCATGATTTAACCTAGCCAAATCTGCTACCTGAAGCATGTACACTCTATTTAACATTCTTCAGTTAACATCATCCACTGGGATTCAGAAGGAATTGGATAGACCAGTTACCTCATTCTGAAAGTAGAGCTCAAGGTAACTTGTCCAGTGATCTTCTGAAATGCTTAGCGATATAACAGCAATTTCAGGTCCATCCTTCACAGTACCTTTATAAACCACACTATCTGGAGATGACCCAATTATGTTGCTGAAATCTTCACAAGCTACTTCAAGCTCCTGGCGGCTCATTCTCAGGACATTTTTCAGCAACTCACCATCTGTAGGCAGCAATATCATTAATCAGTATCATGCATCCCTTGTATTAATATCCAAAATTATAAATCTTTAAGAAAATCAATAAAACTGAATAGAATTGTCATGAAGTAAATCAATAAATATCATGCTATTGCTTACCAATTGATCTTGTTTGCTGGCTATTCCAGTCCGTGGTTCTTCTCCATGGAAGAATAACAGATGATTTTGGTTTGCATCTTTTAATAGCAGCAGCAGTACAAGTTACTAGAAAAAGGACAACAAGAGCTCCTGTGATAATTTCCAGAATCAGAAGCCACACTGGTTCCTGTGGGTTTTTGTGCTTTTGCCCATCATACGAATCGTTGGCAGCTTGCTGGCCATTTGCAGAGCTACCTAAAATGAACAGAGAGCACACTTTCATTATAGAACCGCATAGAAGAGAGTTTATGCAAGATATTGAATCTGATGCTTCAAATCCAGGATGCTGTATCATAAATACTAATATGTCAGGTCCAAGAAGTACTTTTACTTCATTGAAGACCTCTTTTAGCCATTGCAAATGCTGTCTTTTAAAATAAAACTGTTGGTTAAGCACTTTATGATCAGTACCCATCGAGGTATAAATACATCCACCCAGCTAACTCAGTAATACAATACTTGCACCGAAAGGCCCAGCAAACAAGTATTTCATTTAAAGATTATCAAATGTTATATGATAAATGAGTGTACAACTAAAAAGATTAAATAATTAAGCATGAATAAAGAGGCACCATTTATTAATTCCACTTGTTGGCACACCTCCTCCCCCAAGGGCACCTCCCCTAAGGGCTTGCCCTTAAGGGAGGTCCAGGGTTCAAAACCTGGTGGTGGGACATTCCATCATATTACAATGAGCTTTAGAGGGCACTTAAACATGGTGCTTGGATCATCCAATTTTGATCCATCTATTTCAAACACTCATTATCTCAGTGCCAACTATAGAAATTTTACTGAAACTTGAAACACACATCTCAGGCGATCTTACTATGTGAGCTTCACCACCAAAGGGCTTACACTATGGATTAACCATACTGGTTTAATCATCATATGTAGGAGCATGACTAACATAATTTTTTTTGATTGAAAAACACTAGAGTCAAAAGCATCCAACTCCACTGGAATGCGAACCCACCTGGTCGTTAGACCCAGACAAGCAGAAAATTACACATGTTCATACGTAATTTCATACCTCAAAGTCTAGGTAGCTTCATTCTACCCTATTTAATCTAAAAGCATTCTATTTAGCCTTTGATGCCCATTTAAAACCTGTACCCATGCCTACTTCCTAATTTTTCAAGAAAATAGAGACTTCTATACAATTTGATATATCAGCATTGTTATTTAGATAACTTAAGCCATGAACCTAGGGTTTGCTGAAGCCTGACTAGAAATTTAAGGTTTGCTAGTCACATGCTAGAATAGAATATTGGTGCAATTTTGTGGAAACGAGGTTTTTAAGGAGAATAGTTAGGCTAAACAAAAAAATTAAAGATCATACATGGTTCGCCATCTCGAACCAAATTGGACGTGACAAGACATTTTGAATCAAACCAACCCTAAAATGGGTTAGTTTGGAGCCTTGAATCAGTTTGCACCCACTAGTTCACACCATTAAACTTTTTTTTAAGAAGCCTTTGCAAAGCTTCTTTCTAGGGCTCCATCGTTCTGACTTACGTTGTGCCAAAGCTAGGGTTTTCTAGTGTTGATCAAGGACGGCAACCGGCAAGCAGGTACACACTGCCCTCTCTCTTTCCCCCTTCTCGATCTCACCTTTCTCCCTCTCTCTCTCTCTCTCTCTCTCTCTCTACTTCGGTTCTTGTAGCTGCTCTACTGTTCTGAAGCTTCCAATTAGGGTTTCAACCTTCGGAAACTTAAGGTTTTCTTGCGAGCAGGTACACACCATCTTCTCTCCCCCCATCTCAATCTCACCTGTCTCCCTCACTCTCTCTCTATTTTTTTTTCCTCTTGGTTCCTCCAGCTGCTCCTGTAAGACTTCGGTTGCTCCTTCCAACATGGCACTGATTTGGCTTGATATATACCAGTCATACCGAACTGGTGTTAGGGTTTAGACCTTGATGAATAGCAATGGGATTCCCCGTTGAACAAGAACTAGAACTAAGGATTTCTAATCCTGTTAGGTTTAGACCTTGATGAATAGCAATGGGATTCCCCGTTCAACAAGAACTAGAACTAAGGATTTCTAATCCTGTTAGGTTTACTTCTTGAAAAAGGAGGAAGATGGGGAGGAGAAAGAAAGGGCTGCCGCCCTATGATGAGAGAAGGGAATTTTTGGGAGAAAAGAATCTGTTCTCTATTCCATCCAAACCCTAGAGACTAGAGTTTAAATACATCCACGAAGTGGGCCAGGCCCAGACTCAACAAAAAACTCCCATGGACTAAACCAATGAGATTAAACTAATCCCCAAGCCCGTGTACACCCGTGACTTGATTTAATCTCAACCCTTGGACTCAAACCCAGCCCAATACAAGTTAGCCCACCTGGGCCTTGATAGCACCACACCAGGCCCAACAATCTCCACCTTGGTGCTTTCAAGGCCTCAGCACGTCCACTGTGTCCATCAGCTTTAACAACGAAATACACTTTTGAAAACTGTCCCGTGGAAGAACCTTAGTCAGTGCATCTGCTGGATTTTCTTTGGTGTATACCTTCACCAGCTCCACCTCACCATCTTCCACCAGCTCTCTGATCCTGTGGTATCTGAGGTCAATGTGCTTCGTCCTGGCATGATAGACTGCATTCTGCGCAAGCATCAGAGCACTCTGGCTGTCACTATGCACCTGGACAACCTTCTGATCAAGTCCCATCTCCAGCATCAAGCCCTTCAGCCAAAGAGCTTCCTTTGCTGCCTCTGTGATACCTATGTATTCTGCCTCCGTGGTAGATAAGGCTGTGATGGGCTGCAGACATGATCTCCACGATACTGGACCACCAAACAGGCTGAACACAAAGCCTGTTGTGGATCTCCTAGTGTCCACATCTCCACCAAAGTCTGCATCCACATACCCATATAACTGCCCACGAGCCTCCTTGGATAAGTTGGATCTCTCAGCATCTTCTTGCTGTCCATAGCAAATACCAACCCCAACTGTACCTACCAAGTACCTGAAGATTCCCTTCAGTGCTCGCCAGTGCTCCCTACCAGGCTGCGCCATGAACCTGCTCACCTGGCTCACTGCATGGGCTATGTCTGGCCTACAACATACCATGGCATACATAAGGCTCCCAACACCAGAAGCATATGGTACCTTCTCCATCTCCTGAGCCTCCACCTCAGTCTGTGGTGACATGGTCTTCGATAAGGAAAAATGTGCTGCCAAAGGTAGTGCTGTCGGTTTGGCATCCTTCATCCCATATCGCTCCAGAATCTTTTTAATGTAGCCACCCTGACTCAGATGCAGCACACCTTTGGATCTATCTCTGATGATTTCCATCCCTAGGATCTTCCTGGCTGGCCCCAGATCCTTCATCTCAAACTCCCGAGACAAAGCTATCTTCAGTTCCTGTACAGCCTTCTCACTCTTGCATGCTATCAGCATGTCATCTACATACAAGAGTAAGTACATCCTAGACCCATCATCCAGAGATTTAACATACACACAAGAATCATACTCACACCTGGAAAGTCCAATGCTCCTAACATAAGTGTCAAATCTCTTGTACCACTGCCTCGGCGACTGCTTCAGCCCATACAGAGATTTCTTCAGCAAACAGACTTTCCCATCTGATCTTGGTTCTCTAAACCCTGGTGGCTGCTCCATGTAGATGCTCTCCTCCAAATGACCATGGAGGAATGCTGTCTTCACATCCATCTGCTCCAGCTCCAAGTCCTGAGCTGCTACAATACTCAATAATAGTCTGATGGAAGTGTGCCTGACAACTGGAGAAAATATCTCACCATAATCGATGCCTTCTTTCTGAGAGTATCCTTTGGCCACTAGTCTTGCCTTATACCTGATACCCTCTTGTTCTGAAGCTCCTTCCTTGCGCTGATAAACCCATTTACAACCAATGGGTTTCTTTCCTTGTGGCAGCTGGACCACCTGCCACGTATTATTGCTGTGAAGAGACTGCATTTCCTCTGCCATAGCATGGATCCACCTATCTCTATCCTGACTTTCCATAGCCTCCTCATAGGTGAAAGGGTCTCCATTCGCTGTCACCAGGGCATATGACAACGAATCCTCAAAGCCGTATCGAACTGGTGGTCGCACGTTCCTCCTGGGCCTTTGCTGTGCGATCCCAGTATCAGTCCCCTGTCCAGCTGCATCCTGCTGAACTCCCTGGCTTCTACCCCCTCTGTCAGTCCTCTCCACCTGAATCTCAAATCCTCCTGGTCCACTAGCAAATGGCACAACTGTATAGGAGGTTGTCTGACTAGTGTTACCGTGTTCTACCTCCTGTAGTCCCTGCTGTGCATCCATGCCACTTCTGTTCTGGAGGATTGAGCTCTCATCAAAGGTTACATCTCTGCTGATGACAACCTTCTTCTCCAAGGGGTCCCATAGCCGATACCCCTTGACTCCTCGCGGGTAGCCTAGGAACACCATCTTCTTAGACCTGGCATCCAACTTACTCCGCTCCCCAGCTCCAACATGCACATATGCTGTGCATCCAAACACCCTTAGATGGTTTAGGCTTGTCTTCCTTCCAGACCATATCTCCTCTGGAATGTCTCCATCTAACCTGGTGTGCGGTGACCGATTGACCAAGTAGCTAGCTGCATCTACTGCGTCAACCCAGAACATCTTTGGAAGCCCTGCCTGCAGCCTTAAGCATCTTGCCTTTTCCAATAGTGTTCTGTTCATCCTCTCAGCCACCCCATTCTGTTGAGGAGTTCCCATCACCGAGAAGTGCCTTCTGATGCCCCACTCCTCACAAAAAATCTGGAACTCCCTGCTGGTGTATTCCCCGCCATTATCAGACCTCAGACACTTCACACTTTTACCCTGCTCCTTCTCCACCTCAGCCTTCCAGATTTTGAACTTGGTGAAGACCTCTGATTTCTCCTTCATAAAGTAGATCCACAGCTTCCTTGAGAAATCATCTATCAGGGTCATAAAGTATCTGGCCCCATTCCTTGCAGAAACTGGGGCTGGTCCCCAGACATCTGTGTGTACTAACTCCAGGGGTTCAGCACTCCTAGCTGTGCTGACTGAGAACTGTACTCTCCTCTGCTTTCCCATCTGACAAGGCTCACAGATCTCCATATCTCCGCTACTCAAGTCTGGAAGCAGACCTCTCTTGCTCAGTTCTTTCATCCCCTTGTCTCCCATGTGGCCCAGGCGGTAATGCCACATCCTGTACACATCCCGGGGATCTTGCTCCACAGCTGCCACCTCAGATTTCACAGTCATCACAGAGCCCTCCATCTTGTATAGATTATTTTCCAGCCTCCTCCCTCTCATCACCACCATGGCTCCATTGGAGATGTTCAGAACTCCACTCCTGGCACGACTGCTGAAGCTGTATCCAGTCCGCTCCAAGTACCCCAGTGATACCAGATTCTTCTTGAGTTCTGGAACATGCTTCACACTGGTAAGAGTGCGCACCATACCATCAAACATCCTCACCCTCACTGTGCCAATACCTGCCACCTTGCAAGGGTGATTATCTCCAAGAGTCACATTCCCCTCCTCAACCTCTGTGTAAGTACTGAACCACGACCGGTTGGGAGTGTAATGATGAGAACAGGCTGAATCCAAGGTCCACATCTCTGTGCTGTGCCTGTGATCATCTGATACAACCAAGAGATCATCCTCCACCTCCTGATCTGCAACTGTACTCACAGACTCAGATCCTCCTTTTTCTCCCTTCTGATTTTTCCACTTAGGACAATTCTTCTTAAAATGTCCTACCTCTCCACACTTATAGCACTTCAGCTCTCTCTTGCCTTTCCTGGACTTTGATCGTCCTCCAGACTTACTTCTGTCCCTGCCCCTACCTCTGCCTGTCCTTTCCCCAACTGATAGACCCTCCTGGGGAACAGCTTCCTTGGTCATCTTCTCCCTCTGCTCATTCGTCCGAAGCACCGAGACAATATCTTCATAAATTAATGTCTCCTTCCCATAGAGCAGTGTTGTGACCAATGAGTCATAAGACGTGGGCATTGAACATAAAAGCAGAAGTGCTTTATCTTCTTCCTCCATCTTGACCCCGACATTCAGAAGTTCATTGCTCATCTGGTCGAATATCTGGATGTGACCCAGCACATCTCCACCTTCTGACATCCGAAGGCTGTAGAGGCGCTTCTTCAACATCAACTTGTTGCACATATTCTTTCCCATATAGAGGGTGTGCAACTTCGTCCAGAGTCCCTTCGGGGTCTTCTCCTCCAGCACTGAATAGAGGACTGAATCCGCCAGACAGCCCCTGATCATTGAACATGTCTTCTTCTCCAATGAAATCCACTGCTTGTCTGTCATCCCATCTGGCCTTTCCTCCAAAGCCAATCTAAACCCTGCTGCACAAGGAGGTCCTCTACCCGGACTTTCCACATGGAGAAACTTCCCTTCCCATCAAACTTCTCAACCTCTATTTTTATGCTACTCCCCATGGCCAATTTCAAAAATAGCACAAAAATAAATTTTATAAAATAGAGAAGTACCTTGACGAGATTCTGTTGAAATTATTTCAACTCCTTGAAGGCCTCCAGATTACTCCTTGAACCAGGCTCTGATACCACTTGTTAGGGTTTAGACCTTGATGAATAGCAATGGGATTCCCCGTTGAACAAGAACTAGAACTAAGGATTCTAATCCTGTTAGGTTTAGACCTTGATGAATAGCAATGGGATTCCCCGTTCAACAAGAACTAGAACTAAGGATTTCTAATCCTGTTAGGTTTACTTCTTGAAAAAGGAGGAAGATGGGGAGGAGAAAGAAAGGGCTGCCGCCCTATGATGAGAGAAGGGAATTTTTGGGAGAAAAGAATCTGTTCTCTATTCCATCCAAACCCTAGAGACTAGAGTTTAAATACATCCACGAAGTGGGCCAGGCCCAGACTCAACAAAAAACTCCCATGGACTAAACCAATGAGATTAAACTAATCCCCAAGCCCGTGTACACCCGTGACTTGATTTAATCTCAACCCTTGGACTCAAACCCAGCCCAATACAAGTTAGCCCACCTGGGCCTTGACAGCACCACACCAGGCCCAACAACTGCTGGCTGACCAAAACACAAAGTCGATATGGTAAGGCAAACCTTAGATCTAACATACAAAGTCCATTTTGGCCTTTTTTTGCAAGGAAAACAGCCCAAAAGTAACTTTTTAACATTAAAACTCAGTTTTTTATTTCTTATCTAGAAAATTAATCCCAAAAATAAAAACCTTTTAAGAAACTTGGAGAAACTATGCTTTTTATACTTCAGCAAAAGAATCTAGAAAACACACACACGAAAGAAAAAAAAAATGAAAGAACCTATAGAAAAGTGAGATTATTGATGGCTATTTCCCATATCCTTTACATCTGCTTGCCCTCCTTTATGTACAAGAGCTTAGAGGTACAAAACTGCCACCTCCAAGTATGGTCTCTCTCTCTCCCTCATATATATATATATATATAATCTCCACACCCATATTCCTTCCTAACCAACCCTAATGCCAACCCTCATGAAATTTCTCCCAAATTCTCCCCCTATACCCATTGCCCTCCAAACGTCTCATCTACCTGACCACTCCCATCATCAACTTGACAGCCAGCACTCTATCACCAACACTTCTCATTCAAGACCTCCACCCAATTGCCAACCCTTCTCACATCCACAACCACTACCTCAACTAGTGCAACCCCATCTCCCATGCTTTTTATACTCCACCCCACCACCATCACCTAACCTTCGCCCACCCAACTCTCATCCTGAACTAATGTTAACCCATACTGAAACCCATTGAACTATGCCTCCAAAACTCACCTCCTCCTTGTGGTACCCAAAAAAAAATACATACATGCCATTTTCTTTACAAAATTGGGGACTAAAAAAAATATTCTGATGCCATATTGGTGCATCAACTGTCATAGATAAAATTCAGAAACAACACTTAGATGTTACTAGAAAAGAAATGAAATCATAAAACCAATAGTTACAAGGCCTCCATTGTTACGATGTAGGAGACTCAAAAAATCATTAATTGGTTAACAAGCACAATGGTATACAGCAAATCATACATGATAAGACCCACGTACCTGTTAATCAATAGTTGATGATGTCTGTGTGTACTAAGGACACAACCAAAAATCAAGTTATTGATCACAACTTCAGCTGTTCAGGTTAGATTATTGAAAGGTAGTTAGGAATGTATTGAGGGTTATTTATTGCTACCTTGAAAGGCTCTTACGCAAACCCTAAAACTTATGCTGGATAAAATAAAATATGATGCCAAAACTGACAAATAGCTAATTTTAATTTCCTAAAATTAAGGTATCGACACAAAATTCTAGTTTTGGTTTCACTTCAGCCAATAGACTTTTAGTTCAGTGCTTTCAGTCTGAGCTCTAAATTTCAGCAGGAAAATAAACAAGTTTATAGACAGAAAGATTAGAAACAAGAATATTAGAAATAAAACAGAAAAATGAAAAATTAATAAAACAAGTCAACAAAATATCTTAGGCATTATTTTGGGGTAAGTTATTTTTGGACTCTAAATAGACAAAATTTTATAAAAATCAAAATAAAATAAGTTAAAGCTCAAATCGGCATTTAGTATATCATACAATTGTTTGATGGAAAACTACATGTAGCAATCCAAAGAAATAAGAAAAATTAATATATCCATTTCGATGCAGAAGAGATTTGTGTCCAGAAAAATATATGAGAGAGGAATCAAGAGTAATAGTTGGTTTCTAGAGCTTGACACCTTAAAAGGATATTTTAGCTAAAGCATTCGATGTCCAACCCCCAATGTCACAAACTCTATATCTATTAGGCCCAAAATTATGAGAGATGGTGCTAGCGATTGTTTAGTCCTGCATTGACCATGGATCTTGGGTATTTTACAAGATCAAAAAGCACAAACAATATTTTTTTGACTAGCCTTTTTGGGTGAGATTCTGAATTATTGCTAATGGTATCAAAGTGGACCAGACTTATGGCTTATGTGGACTAGGGAACATTGCATATGGACTCTTCTGGAGTTGATCACAAATCAATTGTAGTGTTTATGATTTTGATTGGATTGATCAGATTTAGATTTGGACCTTTGGTCCGGCCAGAATGGTAGTGCTAGGGTTTAAACTGGAGGAAGTATGTGAGAGTTTATATTAGCAAATGTTTAGTCCCATATCGATTATGTATTAGGTAGATCTGAGGTACTTATATATAGGATCAAGGAGCCCAAATAATATTCTTTTAGCTAACCTTTTTGAATGAGGTCATTGGTTGTTGCAAAAATACCTTAAATCCTTAAATCTTTTTCCTCACTTCTAAAAAATCTCCTCTGACCCTGACCCCCAACACGCATGATAACACATTAGAGAGAGAAGAGAGTACTCAAAGCCGATTTAAGATACAAACATTGAAATCCTTTTAATTTCCACGATACTTGAAAATTATGAGTTTGAGGTCAACAAAATACATTCTAAATTTAAAGAAAATACTAGATGAACAAAAAACCACAAATTGCTCATATATTTTATTATTTAAAGTCAACCCTCCAAAATTAACATCATATCCATATTAGTTTCATGCAATTGAAGACCTTCATTTCTAATTTTTGAAGTTCTTGTTAAAAACTGATGGATACATGAACAAGACATTTAACATGTTGCGAATTCTTAAACAAACTGTTATGGTCCTTCCAAACACATATGCCTACCACAATATGAGTGACATTGTTGGTAGGTGGTCGATTAACATAAACCTCATAGAACGTCATGGGCCTCATGACTGCCATAACAATTTTCCTTCAATTCTCTAATGTATAGGTTGTTTGGGCAGATGTGCTTAATTTGATTAACAGAAAAACTAGAGTTCTAGGTCATAATTTTCATGTATGATGACTGACTACAAGCATTTCATTCTGTTATGCACAACAACCAATGCATGCTAAGTGTAAGAAAATAATTTCTCATTGATGTTAAATGCAAAGAACGGCCCAACTTCATTGCTTCATTTTGTGGCATACAATACCACTCGAAAATTTTCAGCATAGAAAATCAGACCAAAAGCCAAAAGGAAGTTTACAACCTTCAATGCTCTTCCTTGTGAACCTTCACAAAGTATTATTTTCAAGTGCTGAAGAACCTTCAAAAAGTATTCTATTGGGTGCTGAACCAACGTTTTAGATTGGCAACTTGTGCCTGACTAAGATGGTATAGTTCTGGTGTGATGGACATTGAATAATCTTATAATGAGGGTGTCATCTAAGATTGTCCATAAGAACTGCAAGAAGGCAGCATGTTACTTGTTAGAACCACCTTACATCAGCAAGAAAATAAAGCAAAGATGAATACTGACAGAAGATATCAAACACGAAATCAGATGGGGGAAATCAAGTCGCAAGTTTTTATTTGGTAGGATGTGAATTTATGGTGTTTGTGCCTCTGTCATTTAGTCAAACAAGATGATGCATGCACCAAACTATGGTTGCAAAACTATGTAACATATTTGAGCTTTATCATAACATTATTTAATGGTTTTATCTTAACTGACACATTAAAATTTTCCACTTTTTTACTTTGGTTTGAAATTTTAAGAATTGTATGTTCAGTTACATATCATGTAAGAAAAATGCATGTCTTTAACCATGTTCTAAAGTGGTTTATGTTATTATGATCAAGGTTCTTTATAGATTAACTGTGAGACATAAAGCTTTAAAAAGCCTTGATTTCATGTACAAGATGATCTTTTGAGGCACTGATGAGACAATAGCTTGCTTTTCCCATGCATAACGGATGTTACTCGAGTTTAGCATGAGATGACTGATGTAACATAAAACACCTAAGATTGATAAGGCATTGAAGGAAGCTTAGTCAAGGATTAAATGAGATGTCTGATGTAATATAAAACACCTAAGATCGACAAGGCATTGGAGGAAGCTTAGTCAAGGATTGAAGCAATGCCGGGATTGAATGCAATGCCAGTTGGCATGACTTCTGACATATCATGCCAGGACTAGATCAGCACATTGCACATGTTACTGCATAAATGTCCATGCATGCCAGGCATTAGCAAGACATAACATCAGCATGCAACATTCAAACCTTGAACTTGGTCAATTGCTTAAGGCAATTGAGGTAAAATTTGGCTTCTGATTTCTTGTTCCTTCGATCAGTCAAAAGACACAAAACTAGGGATGATAGTGGAAAAGTCGTAATTTTTGCTGTAACTTGTACAAATGACTATATGATGGTGGCAAGATTTCTTGGTTGCTACAGAAGTAACTCTGCACCAGCACTTGAGATGCTGTTAACATTGATAGACTGACCTGGCAACATGTCTAGTTGAGTTAAAACTGTTGGGATAAATTGAAATCTCATTATCTGTTCTATTCTGCATTTAGCCAACCTGAAGGACCTGTTTTAGTATTGATCATTATCACTTTCATAACTATTTGTAGACTAGATTCATATAGGAAACAGAAAGGATTTGAAATAAAAGGCAGATTTATGGGAAGAAATGCATTGAGCAGTAAAAGTCAAAATATGGGAAAAGAATGGAAGACTAGAATAAAATGGATGATAATATAGCAAATGCAATAATACATGTAAGACAATAAATAATGATTATGCAAGCTGGACTGTTAAGTATATTGACATGGGTAACACCAAGGTTTTTTAAAACCCGACGTACCAATATCTTGGTCAGTGCCCGATACCAAGATTAACAGAAATATCTGTTAATTACTATATTAGCTAAATTAGTTGATTTAGGACAGGAATCCCCTCTCTCTCCAGACTGTTATCTCTAATCTCATGTTCCATTCCCTTCCTAACCTATCCCTTTGCCACCAGTCTGCTGCTCCACCATTGGTGCCCACCAGCTTGACCATCATCTTCACCACTGATCTGGTCACCATTTGTTCCTTTACCGGGCATCAGATTATCACTGTCCAAACTACCCAATCTTCTGAGTCTTCCACTAGTAATCGCTTCACTACCTCCTGTTGCCCCATTGTTCCTTCTTTTCTCTTATTTTCTTCTCTCTCCCAATCTCTTTCTTTTTCTCCATCTTGTTACTCTTCTCCTACCTTCTGTCATCCCCATTCAATTTTTGCCCCATTGTCCCTGCTCCACCATCCTTCATCGTTCCAACAACTCCCATCATCATCCCAACACAGAACCCTGACGTCAAATCAATGGTTGTAATTTGACACTAGTAAAGAAATTATCAATTTGCACTGGTAAAAAATTAAAAAGGATCAGCAAGTATCAGCCGATATATATATATTGTATTGGCCATTATCTCAGGTTATATATGTTCATATTTACCAAGGTAATACGTTCCAGGACCTTTTTGTATGGGTAGGCAGATAATATCAACACAAACCAAGATCTTGACTGAGATGAAAACCTTGAATAATACATGTAATGTTCATAGATTCGCAAAAAGCTTAACATAATGAAATATGTGATGCAACAACATAATGAAAAAATAAATATTCAAGAATAAAGTAATTTGTGAAGATTCTTCCAAATTAAGAAAAAAGAAAAGCAAAAATGAAAAAGGAAAGAAAGAAAGAGCTTCGCAAAGGGTTCAAAGGTGCAGCCTACATTGTTGAGCAGAGCGCTGTAAGATGGAGTCTTCACCTTGAAGGCAGTTTCCTTGGAAGCTTGTTCTGTGAAAATGCCCAATAAAGCATATAAAATTCAGCTAGAACAAATTGACTGAATTATATTCACAGAAAACTTTGTACCTGGGAAGATACTTCAAGCATTGGGGTACTTTTCCAACAAAAAAGTTGTATGAGAAGTCTGCAACTTCTAACGGAGGCAAGAGGCATAAGCCAGTGCCATTAGTATGGGAGGCTGACCTGAATTAGGAAAATAAAACAAAGCATCTAATCTTATGTGAAAATAAGTAACAAATAAGACCTTTTTCTAGAAAAAAAAACCAAGATATTAAATTTAAATGTACAAATTTATCCAACATTTTGGAATAAAATTGATCTTGCTTGATATAACATTCTAACATAATTTGCTAAAAGCATCTCATAGAAATTATCCTGTGAAAGAAAAAAAGAAAACTTTTAAAAAATAGCAACATGTTTTGTTAAAAAATATTAGCTTATATAATATCATACTTTTGATACACATTATGTGCCTTGTTAGCATGATCAAGCACCCTGCTGTCCTTGAGAATATATGCAATGATAAATAGCAAACATATAGTGTTCCTTACTGATGCACTGACTATTAAAACCACCATTGGGGTGCAACAATTATTAAGTGGAAGTCATGACAAAATGTTCTCTTATCTGTTTTTGTTTGGACTTCAATAATAGAGGTGACCAATTGCTCCTATCACACATATAGGTTAACTGGTCTCACAAGCAGAACTAATTCTTGACCCTATATTTGCACACCTCCATTGTTCTTTAGGAGGCTTCTTCACATTGCAGTGGCGTGTCATATGCCATGTATGATCCACAAAGAAGTGATAGGTCAAACAAGAAAATCACGAAATCCAGAAGTCTGCCTCCAGTACTATTCAATTGATGGATCTCTTGTTGTAAACACCGTTATAGACAAGGATTCCTGGTTTGCTTTCTGCTAAAATTTGAAAAAATTATGAAGATACTATAAGATAATAGAAGGCAGTCAAGCTAGAGATATATGACAAAATATGATGGAAATTTTGAGCTAGGGTAAGATGTGCCATACCAAAACAGTCGATTCAGTCCAAACCAAACTGAACCAACCGAAAATTAGTATTTTTGGCTTATCAGTTCATTATGGACCCTGAACTGGTGCAAACCAGTCCAAAAAATGCCAAACCACCTAGTTTGGTCTGCTTCAGTCTAATTTTGGGTGGAACGCTGTGTTGGGTATCATGAGAGCCTCTCATGAGATCTCGTACTTTTTTCTCTCTCTTATTTTCATTCAAAATCATTTAAGCTAAGATTTCTCATGAAATTAAGGAAATATCCCCCATTTGAATTTAAGAATAATATTATTTAAAAAAATATCAAAAGAATCAAATTTATTTAGAATAAAATGTCAATTCAACTCTTCCTCTGAAGATCAAATTTAGAGAATTTCAAGAAATTATTGTTTAACAAATACCAAGTTAAAGTTTTTTCATTCTGAATAAAAATCTCACAAAATTAATTTAACTTAGAAATGATAATAAAACAAAATACTCAAAAGATTATCTTAAAACATAATTTATAAGAGTTTAACCATACTTGCTTAAACTTTTCAAGTTGAGATAAAGATCACAGTAATAGTGAACCTTATATTAACCTATACCGTCTTAATTTACAACTCGTCAAAACAATAAAATTAAATTTATCATAAAATCCTAAGGTTAAAATATTTCCCAAATTCTCTAAATTTATTCTTAAGAGGGAGAGTTAACTTTTTATTCTTAAGGACTTTAATTTTTCTGATATTCTTATTTAATTCAAATGAGGGATATTTCTTTATTTTCATAAGAAACCTTAAATAAATGGAAAGACAATAAGAAAGAGAAGAAAGGATGAAAGCTCATGGAAGGCTCTCAGCCTCATATATCACATAAAAAAGAGAAAAATTAAAAAATATATAAAAAATACCAACTAGCACAAACCAATGGTATGATGCCCGAACCAGTTCAGTCTGGTTATGATTCAGAGTTCATCTAACCTTGTTTTGGGCTGATTCACTATCAAGAATAATTGATTACAATGGGTGGTGTAAACTAGATTTGCTGAAGTTTGCACATAACCAACCACCTATAATCTAAGGTTTCATTATTTTCTTTCTTTCAATTTTATGGTGATGCTATATGGCATCAACACCAAGGACCCAACCCTCTTCTTACCTGATATTTGACCTAACTTATCCACTGCAAAGATCCTCGGCTATCACATCAAAAAACTAGGTGAATGCTTCTTTTGCTTCTTCCATTGCGGTTGTACCATAATGATTTCCGCTGGTTTTCAGTGGTGATCATGGTCCTCTCTTCTAACCAACGCACATGTTGGGTTTTACAGGAGGGCTGTTTTCTGTGCTTGATGTAACTAAGCAAGCTTTTTCCATCAAAGCTTCAAATGCCTCTTCCTTTCCAAAACAGCACAAGTATTAGTGTATAAATTGCTGATTTTGGTGCATATGCACCTGGTATAAGTTGGCAAATCAGCAGCATAGAAATCATTTCCAAATGGTCCTGCTCTCCTAGCAGATGTTGGATAAATGTTGTTATCACTGCCATTTTCCTTATGAGAGCCTCGTTATCATCTACATAATTCCAGATTCTTAGCAGGAAGCATTTTGATCCATTGTATCCCCATAACTGTTCAAGCATGTTGGTTGTGCAAGAGGCTACTTTTCAAAGTTTTGAAGTGTCAACACTTCAACTATCACAAGCATGTACTTACCCATCTCTGTTACCTCATAAGAACACGAGTATTCCAATGTTAAAGATTTTACTACATCCTCTTTTCTTTTGGTTCTAGTTTTTTTGTGGTCTTTAGCTAGAGACGAGCTTGGCTTCCATTGTTTGAGAAGGTTATTGGCTTCATTGAATTCATTTTTTCTTCGAAAAACCATCGACATGCGTATCAGTGACCCTCATAAAACATTTTGTGAGACATTAAAAAACTAACCTTGCTGCTATCTCCGCCTATATCTCTCAGAAAATGCACTATCATTTCAGTGATAAATAGACATATGAATTATGCAAAACTAATAAAGGACTCTCATGCAATAAAGTAAAACTACTTTCACTATTTTCTCATGCTCTCTTGATTTGTAAAAATCATTGATTGTGCAGTTGAGCTTAAATCATCATCAATTTTATGTGGTTTTACTTTAGCCCTAGGTTGTAAATTGAAACATAACCGATGAATTATCTACTGGAATATGAGTAAGCATCACTTACTGGTTGCTTCCAGGAATGTCTCCATCAAGCTTGTTTCTATCTAACCGTAGCTCAACAAGTCTCACCAGCTGACCAAGCTCAGAAGGCACACTACCAATCAACCCATTTGCCCGAATATTTCTAAGGATAACATAAGTAAGAAAGACATTAGGTAAACCATAAAAATACAAAAATTAAATAACTAAAATTGTCAGGACACCATTTGCTTCTTACATTTTTGCAATCTTAGTCAGCATTCCAATCTCAGGAGGAATTGGTCCACACAGTTGATTGAAACTCAAATCTAACTCAGAAAGGCTTGTCAAATTGCTAAGTTCTTTAGGTATCAATCCATGAAAAGAATTGTTACTTAAAACTCTGCAAATATGTATGCGTCATCAAAATTTCAGATCTTCCACTGAAGAAATCTTCCAACATGATTTACCAAAAAGGAGTATATAATAATAAATAAAATACGTACAGTTTCTGCAAAGAATTTAGAGAGCCAAGCTGCGGTGCAAGGAATCCTCTCAAAGATGAATTGAAAAGGTTTCTGCAAAAACCAAATTATGACAATTAAAAGCTTCTAAAATTCAAAATATTCAGAAGTTCAAGCAAGATATGAGTAAGGCTGCAAACATAATTAATTTAAGTATAACCGATAGCAGAGCCACCAACACCAACAGTTTTACAATATGTCTTAACGGTTATTATCACATACTCAAAAGTCTACTTTGAATTTAACACAGTAGAAACAAATCTATGCATGCGCTAATCTTATAATCTATGATACACTGACATATATATAAAATCAATAAGCCGTGTTCCAAAAATTAAAAAACCTAAAAGTTTCTCACAAGGCAACCACGCGAGAATCTGAATCTGAGCATGAGATGCCAAACCAGCCGCATGGATTTCCATCTTGGACGTTCCAATCAGATAACCTCGACAGAGGGTCATCATATACGGCCATCTTGAAAGCTTGCAATGCCGAAACTGTGAAAAAGAAAATAACAAAAAAAAAAAAATTAACAATCCAGTTATTAGAATCATCTCAAGATATGATCTTGAAGCCGCCAACTTGTAACCAAATTACAAATCTTCCAAGAAAGCCAGACACCAGAGATCCAAACCAAGATGACTGAAAAACATCCAAACAGAAGGGAGAAGGTACAGAGCAACAACTCTTGTACATGTCTGCCAGAAAAAAAGAATCAAAAACAGAAAGAAGAGAAAGAGCATACTGTCATCTTCCGTAACGGATGCAGACGGCACAATGAGAGATTCCCAATTGAAAGCAAGAAGAAGCAACAAAAACGCAGGAAATCTCACCATGTTCACTGCTCACTACCTCCCAAACTTCTCAGAACTTAACATAAGACTCTTGAGGAAGAGAATAAAGTTAAATCTTTGAGAAGAAATTAGAGTCCAGGGGATACGGCAGTCTATGAGGAGTTAGAGAGAGCCGACTTGAGAGCGGCGTTGGTGGAGAGAGAGAGAGAGAGAGAGAGAGAGAAAGTTTTGGCCTTTGGGTTTAAAATAAAAACAAGAATAAGCGCAGATGGTGGCAGGGAAGCAGGGAAGCGTTTTACTGGTTGCCCATTGAATGGTGAGGAAGGGAAGGAACTAAATAACGTGTTCAATGAGATAAAGCCAGGATACAGTGAACATAAATTTCAAATCTAAGAAGGTAAGGTGCTACATTGTAATTATACCATGATAATCTGATAGCCTTGTCGCTTTGTGAGTTTATCCACACGTTAAGTAACCGCTTGGAAATTGCTTAAGGCTTCAAACTTTTCTTTCTTAAGGCTTTAAAGAAGAGGACAATGCTGCCAGTATATAAATTCCTGTGCTGGTCTAAAAATCTAAGGGTGCCATTGGTTTTTAAAACAACTCTATTTTTTATTTTTTTATTTTTCTCACAAAAAACATAAAATAGTTATAAATGTATGTTTGATAATTAAAAATAAAATAATTTTTAGAAAACATAACTTCATAAATAATCTAAAAATATTTTCACCGTAAAAGCTAAAAAACTTTAGGGAGCTTCTAAATACACCATAAAAATTACTCTTCACACCCTTAAATTTTTTAAAAACAAAATTAATTTTTTAAACTACCCTTAAATCTCCACCCTCTTTTTTTCATTCGTTCCGACGGCCCTTCCTCTCTTTTGGCACCGACTCTCCTCCTCGGCTTCTTTTTCCTCGGTGTTCGTTCCGATCCTTCCTAGAGCACTAGGGCAAGAAAAAGCCAAGGAAGGAGGTCGATGCCCAGAGAAGGGGAAGCATCGAAGCGAACTGGGGAGAAGGGGGAAGCTGGAGCAAATGAGGGGGCGGGAAGCTAGGGGGCGCTGAACAGGAAGAAGGGGGAAGCCAGAGCAAATCAGAGGGGGGAGGGTAAAGGGACTGCTGGAGCGAATGGAAGAAGGGAAGAGAGGGTTTAAGGATAGTTTAAAAAATTAATTTTTAAAAAAAATTTGATGGTGTAGAGAGTAATTTTTACGGTGTATTTAAAAGTTTTTAAAACTTTATCATGCCATTTTAACGATAAAAAAAATCACAATTTTTAATCATCTTTTTTTTTTGGTACACTTTTTAAATCACCTTTCAAAGGCATGCAGATGCTAAAGCACCACTTCCAATGCTACTTGCTAGCTTTGAGTTATCGTGTGAAGGTGTTATTTAATTTAATCATGTCATTTTAGACTAATGGCAATAGGTGTGTCAGAGCCTTGACCCACTTTACTGTTATCAAGTAATTTTCTATTGATTATTGTTGATGAATGACATGGTTGATGTGATGCAATTATCAACTTGCCCATACGGTATTTTTTGAAGGGTGGAAGTTGTTGAACAGAGAAAGATGAGGAAAGAAGGAAGTGAGAGGTATTGACAAAGAGCTTTGGAATTACTTGATAACTTTGAATAATACTCTTCTTCCTTCACGGTTTCAGATGACATGAAAACCAGCTGCGTGGCAAAGAGGCCTGCAGATTTGATCAGTTTTTAATTATCCTCAGAGTTTGGTCTTAGTTATCGGTGGTCTGATGTCAACCTAATCTTATTCAAAAAGAACTGCGGCCTTAATTAACCAATTCATTTGTAATTAAATAATAATAAGAAATCTAGTGTATAGAATGATCAATTCTTAATCTCATGCCTAAAATTTATTATGAAAATTTCAGACTATAAACTTCCTTGCAATCTCATCCGAACTGTATGTTATTAATTTTATGTCCAAAGGTTAGGTGCCGAGTACTCCACTTGATATAGCATATTGACTGATTCACCTGAAGTGTACTAATTTAATCGTGAAGTCATGGTTTTTCCATGCCTCCTACCAAGCATGATGCAACACTCCATCCACAACTGATAGATCGTAACGAAAATTTGTTCTTTATGTATTGACATTGTACTAATAATCATAGAATGATTTTAGTAAAACAAGTATGATAAAAGAAAGCTTTTTATGCCCTCATTGTACGCAATAAATATTAGGATTCTTATAACTACTTCATGAATATATATATATATATATATTTAACTAACTTTTGAACATTCAAACCAGCTCTGATACCATTTATAAAGCTTCAAACTTACATGCTGATTTTATTAATTTGTTAAAAGGTTAAGTTTATAAGACCTTAAAAAATTGAATATAAGTTAATTAGTAGCAAGCGAACTTGAGTTATAAGCTTCTTAAACTATTTTTTTATCTAATCTGGTACTTTTTTTATGGGATATTATAGTTCGAATTTGTATTTTTCTAGTCTATCATACCATATCATCCTTGGAGAAATTAAGGGAGGAGGAGATACTGCTTACTCTCTTCACTTTCAAGACATACAAAGCCATCTGGTCTCTGATCAATTTGTACTTCAAAGAAACATTAGTGGAAATCCCACTCTTAAGGTAGATTACTTCTCAATCCACCCAGGAAAGGAGGTGATTGCATAGGAACAATACCTTTGAACAAAGCATGCGAGGGCAATCTTTCTTAAATTTGTCTGTCAGGTGAGAGAAACGAAGTCCACATGCTACTTCTCCTCTCAAATTTAAAATATTGGATAACGGTACGTTAGGAAAGGTTCTAGCAAGACCCATACAACAGGAAGGAGCCAGAAAACTTGTCATTTCTCAAGTAGAATTTCAGACACATGTCTGCCACAAAGCTATATATATATATGAACAGCTTGAATCTAGGCTTTGTATCCATCAGAGTAATTTACCTGCACCTTGCCCTAAACAAGCTTGTCACATGGGATGGGAGGTGGCAGCAGTCCCTATTTTATCAGTTCATTTCCATTGTTGCATATAAATGGCATTTGTTCACTTGGCTCAGACATGGGCAAGTGTCAAATATTATAAGTTGTTGCAAGAAAAGCCCCCCATGAGAGTATATTCAATGCTTCATGAGAGTATATTATTTGGATGTTGTAGTGCCCCAAGGTCCAGAGGTTGATTGCCTTCAAAGAGTACTCCAGTGCAATGCTTCCAAGAAGAAATAATGGTAAATAGGTGGGAGATTGACTGGAAAGGGTGAATTGGACTCTAGACTAATGACAAGGCTTGGATGGCCTTCAAACAAAAACCAGAGAGAGCTTTTGGGGCCCTTTGGCAAACCGATTGGTAGACAAGCTGGAATTGGTCTCCAGCTTTTATGGAAGCATGCAGAATGAGCAGGGGGACCCCTTGCTCTCCTGTGCTCAGAAATCAACACTTGGCCATGTGATTCCTTCGAATCACTGCTTCCCAACAGCAGAGCTCTTTAATCGTTGAGTTCCAGACTTGGTGGGCAGCAGAGCTCTTTAATCGTTGAGTTCCAGACTTGGTAGACCCCCCCCCAACACACACACACATAAAGCCATTATCATCCTGGTTCATGCCCAGTGTAGTAAATGAAAATAAATGGAGTAGGTGGCTTGTTCCTTTCACCTAGTGGATTCATAACGCAATACGGCTAACCAAATAATAATTTATTCCTCACAAGAACAAGTATGACTCCACATCATACTTTGATCTAATGACACATTTAGAAGCAACCGTGTTAATAAAGTCCACCGGTCGGCGTAAAACTCTTTTTTATTTCCGAAGAAAATGACACTTGAGTATTATTATGAAGGGAAGAGAAAAGTGGAGAGAAATATTCTCTATGTTTGGATGAGATGAGTGGGAGACAAATAGAGAGAAGAGAAAAGTTAATAATTTACGATGACAATAATATCCTTATTATAAATGATTAAAAATATATCAGTTATTTTTTTGGAAAGATCAATTTTGGAATTAAAAAAAAAAAATGAAAGAGCACTTTTGAGTTTTCTTTCCGAAATCTCTCAAGAGAACTTTTACGTGGGGTCTACCACTTTTTTTCCTCTATTTTTTCCTATAGTTTTCTTTCCTCCCTACTTTTCTCTCCATCCAAACAAGATAAATTTTATTTTCTTACCTATTTTTCCCTAGTTTTTTTTCCTCCCTAGTTCTTTCCATCCAAACAGAGGCTGAAAGTTCACCAGAGCACCAACCACCCCATATTTGAAGTCCAAAGTTAAAAATCAAGCTAAATGCACCTATTGCCTTCAATTCAAGCAAGAGTGACAGCAGAAGGGAACTGTGTGCAAGTTTGGAACCATAGTTTGGTGATCCACTTTGTGCTAATTCGTAAGATTATATCACTCCTATTGCTTTCACTCACTTCCAAGCAAAGAAACCAACCAGTTGTCACTCACCTTGGGCGGTTGTTGTGCTTCCAGTGTCTGGACCAATGTTATTTTAAGCAACCATCAATAACTACCAACTTAATTTGCAAGGAATGTTAAGACTGCATGCATGCAGTCCTTCTACTAGACTATGATGGGAGTCTCTGCAAGCCATGGGCCCTGAATTCTGGTGCTTTTGCTCCCTGGCTCCATGATGTGTCTGAAGGCTCAGAACCACACTGGACCCAAGCTGCCAATGCCAGTGTATTGTATCATATGCATTAATAAAGATGTCTGCTTTCCCAACCCACACATCCCAGGACTTCAGGCTTAGAGAATTGATGTCTTTGTCGGTTCCACAGAGCAGAAATTTCTCCCTTTCTGGATTCATGGAAAAGAGAAACTTTTGCTTCCTTGTTCCCCCAGCACCACTTGATAGCATGCCCCCACGACCCCCCAAAAAAAAAGGAAAACAGAGAAAATATCATAACTTTCAAGCACGCATGAGGCATAATTTTTGTCCGGAATAAATAAATACAGGCACTGTAGAGTCACTGAATGACCACGTTTTCATAGTTTTATTATATGCGTCTAAAATAGAAGGTTGGGTTACGTAGAATTCTTCATTCATTGTGCATGTACCAATATTAATGATAAGATCTTTTATTAAACGATCGTTAAAGTGTGTTGTTATTTATACCCATCCACCAGTAAACATAGTATTGATATGAGAGCTTGTGATTATCCATTATTAAAATTTGTTGCTTTATTTTTGTTGAACTCCTATCCAAGCAGTTACAAAATTATTTATTGTTCTAATTGGTTGGCTTGAAGTTTGAGAAATCATATCCTTTGTAGTGTTTGAAATAGGGAATAAGAGGGGATATCCAGGATATCCCCTCTTATTCCCAAAAGCCATAACTATAAAGAATAGCTGAAAATAAAGTTAACCAGAGGGATAATTCATGGTTAACCATGAGTTATCCCCTCAATTTATTTCCTAGAAAATGTAGGAATAGCTGGTTATCCCTTCAAATAAGAGTAAAAAAAAGTTATCCTATGGATTTATATTTTTGTATTTGATCTGATCAATGGGATAGCCAAGGAATATTCCTACGGATAGCTAGGGGATAAAATCTATCCTGTACACTGATCCATGGATAATATTTTTTCTATAAAACACTACCTTAATGTCCAAGTCTTAGTTCACTACCCCAAATTCAATCCGTATTGAATTTAGTTCTAGATTATTTTTTTTTCTCCATTGGATCTCTATGTTTCAATTGATTAGCTTAGAATATATATGAGTTATGCCCTTTAATATTTGAGTTTTGTTTCACAACATCAAATTCAATCCATCTCGCCGAATTTATTTTTAGATTATGCGGAATTGTTTATACATCATATGGACATCAATATTGTTAATGAGAGCTTATATTAGGCCATTATTAAAGTTTTCATCGCATCTAAGTTGAATTTCCATTCGACCATTTAAAAAATATTAATTAATCTAATTGATTAGCTTGAAATTTGAATTTGCTACAAATTAATTCTTATAGTTAATTAAATTGTAGATATGTTATTTCCTTTTTCTTATCCCTCCATTGTTTTGCTTTGTTCTACTTGGTTTGATTGGAATTTGAGATGTTATGCCATTCTAGTGTCCAAATCTAGGTTCACCATATCAAATTTAATTCTTCTTGCATTGAGCTTAGTTTCAAATAAATTCTAGCCATTTTTTCTCTATTGTATCTCTTTGTTCTATTAAGTTGTCTTGGAGTTTAAAGAGTTATGCTTTTTCATATTCGAGTATTACTTTACTACATCAAATTCAATCCTTTTTTTGCATTGAACTCAATTTTAGATACATCTCTTTTTCTCTATTATATCTCTTTGTTTTGATTAGATGGCTTGGACTTTGAGAAATTATGCTCTTTTAGTATTTGAGTCTTGGTTTATAATATTAAACTCGTTTTAGTTCAAAAAATGAGGAAAATACTGTCCCCACACATCACAAAAGTTATATGTTGTCATTATTTATTTTAGTAAGCTCTTACTTATAATGCCCTCAAGTATATCTATATATTTAAAAACTATAGTTCAAATGCTCGAATAAAATTAAGTTTTTGTGAATGAAATTTAGATTTTAAATTGGTTGTTTTAAGTTTATTTAATTTGTTATTTCATATTTAATTGTCTAATATTATATTTTAGTTATACAAGAATTAATAGGTAGATGCATAACTCAAATTACATACTTGACCCAATATGGTCCAACCTAAACTTAAGTATTAAACTTAAGTACTTTGGGTTTGATTTAGGTCATATTTGATCCTAACCCCATCTTAATGATCCGTTAGATTTAAATTTCTTTTAAAGACTTGACTCAATTTACTTAATAAGTAGGGTCCAAGCCTAAATTATAACTCAAATGTTAAAAAAGGTTAGATAAGGTCGAGCATATTTCAGTCCAATCTGATCTATCTATGGACCCATACGTACTCTAATTTATGGGAAGCATTATGAGCAAACTAATATTTAGATTTTGAATTTAGAATGAAGGCAAATTCAAAGTTACATGATTACATACATATCGTTGACCCTTTAAATGGTGTCATTTTTCACTGTACACTTACAATTATCATCGTCATGTGAATATAAATATGAAAAGAATGCTTTTTTTCATTATTATTTTTTTCTTGGATTAATTTGAAAATATACTTTGCACGCTTATCAAAATGATCATCAATACAAGATCTACACTAACCTTTGAGTTAGTCTATGATCAATATTGAGGAAACCAATTGATGATGCATCAATATTTTTTTCCTTTCTTTTTTAGACAAAAAATTCTCTAAAATAAAATCTTGTTAACAACTCAAACCCACATAGTTCAATTAACATGTTACTAGACTGAAACTATGTGGCTCAAAACTCAAATGGAAGTTAATTAATAGCATGTAAAGTTGAGTCATAAGCATATAATACTTTCTTTTCCCATCCAATGTAGGACTATTGTTAGGGTATAATTTTCTCTCCTTGTAATGCGACATCCTTGTCACACATCACAACTCAACTCAACTCATCTAAGCCTTTTCCCAATGACATGGGATCGGCTACATGAATTTACTTCCTCACTCTGCTCTATTTAGGACTAAGTCGATATTCAAATTACAAATAGTTATATCTTTTTTAATTATTTCTGTCAATGTTAGTTTAGGTCTACCTCTACCTATCCTTACTATATGGATTGTTAAAAGATCACTCTTTCTAACTGAAGCATCTAAATGTTTACGTTGTATATGTCCAAATCACCGCAATCGATTTTCTTTTATTTTATCTTCAATTGAAGCTACTCTTAGACTTAATGGAACTCTACCACATGGTTGAAGTCTGATATATACTTTCTCAACATGGAGACACAAACTGAGTGCTAGTGGGAAAGCCAAACTATAGGCCATCTTATCAAATCTGCTCAAGATCTCATCCTACTACATATCGTGCACTCAATTTGTATCTGATTCCAAACCTTATCACATTCTTGATTAGTTATATTTTTATTATATCTGATCATAAAATTTAACTTTTTTAAATATCATAAAATTTAATTACACTATTATCTTTCTTACCTGTTACAGGCATACCTTCATGGAGCAAAATTTTCTTAACTAATATTTCCCTTTTTTTTCTCTGTTTGTAGCCTTAGAGAGAAATAAAGGAAGCAAACCAACTAGAATTATTACTCTATACATTAAATATCCAAACTCTTTTAAAGTCAAGTGATGATACAGTATGGTACACCACCCATCCAAAGAGCCACCAACATTTACCTGCAAATAAAAGACCCTTCAGCACGGTAGGTAGCAAAGTCACCGGTAAGGTTGATTGCAATTCAGGTAAGCCAATTAAAAGTGTGTGAAGTTGCCGTCCCAAGAACTACTAATGTTCCTCACCTGCACCTACCTGCAAAGGTGATATAATATACTTTTGATCCTTGAGCTTTCACTTAAAATTTATTTTAAATATTTTAAAAATATATTTTTATTATTTTATAATTAATTAAAATTGATAAAATATCTAACATATCATTCAGTAATCGATTCATATATTTACATCCAAATGATATATCAATCATTCCGTCAACTTTAACAAAATGTCAGATAAAATTATATTTTAGCTTACTCCAGATGCCAAGCAACCATGAAGGCAAAATAGATAGTAACTATCATTTTGTTCTCAACCCATAATTTGGTGGATTAACGAAGAGCTTGGATACTATGATGCCCCTTCCAATAGTTCCACATCGAAAAATTAGGAGTTGGTTGAGTGGTTTATATATAGTAAAGCAAGAACGATAAAGCACCAATTAGATCCTTTTTGGACTGTGATGGCCCAAGTTGTATTATTCATCTTGCTTCTTGTAACGGAACGGGCTTGTGGGTGCGCAAAGTGCTACATCGATGGAAGCCATCTCTTGAACCTGTGGGGCCACAGAAGGTGGGGGTCATAAAAAAAAGTGCTACATTGATGGGAGCCACCTCTTGAACCTGCAGAGCCACAGAAAGTGTCATAGAAAAAAGTGCTACATTGATGGAAGCTACCTCTTGAACATGTGGAGATCACTCTAGAATCCTATCTGTCTAGTCATGTGTCCTGGTAATGAGAACGTCGCCACTGTAAGGGGATAGATTGTGATGCCCCTTTCAATAGTTCCACATCGAAAAATTAGGACTTTTTGAGCTATGATGGTCCAAGTTGGTGTGGACTTTGTTTATCTTGCTTATTATAACGAAACGGGCTTATGGATGCTACGGGCCTGGGGCCCGAGCCGTTATAGATAGCATGGCAAACAGCAAGCCAGACCGCTAGAAGGTCAGCTATGGTAACAATATCTACATGTTGTTGCACCTACGTGATCTACTGAAGTGGATGGCTTCGTAGGAATTTCCACAGTTCCAAATATTCAACAACTACAGAGGACAGTCACCACCAAGCTATGGATAATTATTGACCCAATGAAATAACGTTTACTTGGTCGCTCTCAACCCTTAAGTAGATGGAACGAAGAGATTGAAGCAAAGTTTGCCACGGCTCTTTTTGGTTTTTCTAATTCCCCGTTCGTCGAAATTTCTATTGATGTCAGAATTTTGTTCTAAGATATACTGCAAGATCTGGATTATTTCCGTGTGCTAAATTTTGAATCAGTTTTGGTCCGCATGCTAATTTTGAACATAAGAGAGATGGTTTGAAACTCTGCTTCAGCCATTCAAGAGATGTTTTCTTGCTGGCTTAGTTGATTGCTTCAGAACTCTAGAAGGCATCCTTTCAAGTTATTCATAAAATGCCAAGCCTTAGCGGCCAACAATCACGTTTTAGGATGACCAATTGCACAAAGCAGCAGCATCCTTTGAAACATCAAGACCACTAGTCAAATACCAAGAAAAAAAAAATCTATTGAAACATATAGTTTTAGATAGATGCAAGTATAAATTAAATATTGAAAGTGTGAGTATGCACGTGTGTAAGATTTTATGACCATCAACTTAAATTTATCACTGGTCCTTTGTTTGGGAGTTAAAAGGAAAAGAAAAGGAAATATTTCTAAAATGATGCAAGAAAAAGAAAGATAAAGGTGAAATTGAAGGTCTTTTATTGTTTGAAAAGTCTTATTATAAAATATAAGAGAAAAAGAAGAGTTTGGTACCTATTTAAATAAAAGAAAGTAAAGTAAATCCTTCAATTAGGAGATCAAAAATTGTTGCCATTGAAAGATTTAAAAGGATATTAAAACCCTCATAAATCCTCCCTTTCCTTACTTTAAAAACTCTCAAATAGGATATCCAAATGCCTCTTCATCACTTTCCTCTCATTTCCTTCCAAACCCCTCTCCCAAACAGGCCTTTAAGCGAAAGATAGTCTAAATCCTTATTTGGAGTAACTATTAGACCCTCCCAATGGTAATTAATGGAGAACCACTACTTATGATAGCTAATGGGGAACCACCACTATTAATTCCCACTAAGGCCCAAGGCATAGGTCAATAACACGTTAGCATAATTACATATTTTTCTTAAAAGTTCACATGCATTATGTACAACTAAATAGAATTACAAGCAGAATTAGATATTTAAATATAAATATATAATTATCCATCTACACACACACATATTTCTTTGATGGATATAATATAGATATAAATAACAAATAGATGCTTAAATTTGCAACTCTGTCAAGGCCGATTTCAAGCCCTAGTAAAGGAGGAAGGTAGCGTTAGGTAGCTGACAATCAGCGTAAAATTTCGTAAGATCCCTAAAACATGAATCTACTAAATTAAATTATGAGAAGGTTTAGGATGACCTTGTTAAGAGATGTGTTGCATCTGCCTCTGGATGTTTCAAAAAATGAGCAAGGGGCGTCGCATCATCGTTCAAGTATGATGATAAATGAGCAAAAATTCCTACACTACAGAAGAATATAAGTAAAGAAGTTAGTTCATGATAGTCAGCTTAGAGTAGCAACTTGAAACATAGGAACACTAACAAGTAAAATAATGGAGATAGTAGACAATATGATTAGAAGAAAAGTAAATATAATATACTGACAAGAAACTAAATGGGTAGGTAAAAAACTTAATGAAATAGAGAATACATGTATAAATTATATTACACTGAAAGACATAAAAATAGAAATGGAGTAGAAAAAATTATAGACATAAATTTTAAGAAATATGTTATTAAGGTGACTAGAAAAGGAGATCGATTATATCACTCCAACTTATAATTAAGAATAATATAATATAATTAGTGCATATGCATCACAAGTAGGATTAGACCAACAAACTAAGACACAATTTTGGAAAGATAAAAATAAAGCAATACAAAAACACCACAAGGAGAAAAGATATATATGAAAAAAGATTTTAATGGACATGTAGGTAAACAAAGGGATGGTTATGAAACGGTACATGAAGGATATGACTTTGAAGATAGGAATGAGACCGGCAAGAGCATATTAGATTTTGCAGTAGTGTATGATCTCACAATAACAAATACTTATGTCAAAAGAAGAGATAAATATTTAATAACATTTAAAAGTGAATCTAATAAAAGTTAAATAGACTTTTTTTTTAACTAGAAAGATGGATAAAATAAGATGCAAAAACTGTAAAGTTATTTTAAGAGAAAGTTTAACTTCACAACATAGATAATAGTAGCAGATATATGGATAAAAATAAAATAGAATGTAAAACATAAAACTATTAATCCAAAAATTAAAAGATGAAATTGAAAGAAAAAAAACTAAAATTATTTTAAAAAAAGTTTGTAAGAGAAATGACTACAAATATAAATAGTGATCTTAACTTAATATGAGAAAAAGTAACTAAATACATAAAAAATATAGCAAAAGAAGTTATAGGAGAATTAAAAGAACTAGTACTATTAAGAATAAAAACTTAGTGGTGGAACGAGAAAGTTCAAGCTGTCATTAAGCTTAAAAGATCTTGACTATATTAAATGTGTTAAAGATGAAGATGAAAGAGTCTTAGTAAAAGAAAAGAAGATAAAAAAATAAAAATATTATTTTAAAAATTTATTAAATAAAAATAATTTAATAATTTAAGAGTAGAAGAACGTGATACCCTAGGAGTAACAAATGAAACTAAATTTTTTCATAAATTTAGCATGTTTGAGGTTAAAAAGATTTTGAGTAAAATGAAAAATGCAAAGACATTAGGGCTAGATGTGATCCCTATTGAGATTTACAAAGACTTAAGAGAAATTGAAGGGATTGTAGCAACTAAAAAAATGCTAGATGATTAATATATATTAATACCCATATACAAAAATAAAGAAGATATTCAAAACTATGCAAATTATAAAGGGATTAAGTCGATGAGTCATACAATAACATTATTTGTATCAAATAATCAATTTAAATTTATGCATAAAAAATTGATCATGAAAACTATTTATTTATTAAGAAGATTGATGAAAAGGTAAAGGTAAATCTGCAAATTAATATGAATAAAAATAATTAAATATAATATAACTATTTATAATTTAAGTATCGACTTAATCATGAATAGAGCAGAATGAAGGAAGCAGATTTATGTAGCCAACCTCATGTAGTTGGAAAAAGGCTTTGATGAGTTGAATTGAGTTGTATGCCTAAATTTGCATTTATACTTAGATTTACTATCAATGATCAAGACAGAGTCCTGAATAAAGCAAAGTGAAGGAACCAGATTCATGTTAATTGAGAAAAGGCTTAGATGAGTTGAATTGAATTGTATGCTTAAATTTGCATTTATACTTAGATTTACGATCAAAATGGATGCTATTCAATCTACTTTAACCCCACTTAAGATCCCAAAATAAATAAATAAAATAAAATAAAAAATAAAAGAGCCCCACAATTTATTACCCAGAGATCTTGACAAATAAATGGGCTACTGGGTTGTCAACCTAATATTAAGTTTCGATAACCCAACCCTATCCGCAACTTTGGGACTATGGCAAGATTAGAACTTGCTTTAATGCCTTGGCTTATTATCCTCCCTCTCCCAAAACTTTGCTGCCACATCTCCACTTGCTTTGTGGCATTAGCTTTCCTCCTTTCTAACATCTGGAGCTCTGCTGGACTGTAGGGTGGAGGGAGCTTGCAGGGGGCTGAATCATGAGGAGACTTCACCATGGAGTCCATCATGAAATTCTTCCGAAGGCCTTCTGAAGGACAAGCCATGGACTCAGCGCACAACTCCACGGATTTGGGAGGTACCGTGGGCTTGTATCTCAAGAGCTTGGAGTATTCAGTTAACACGTGGAGCATGTAATCATAGACAAAATCCATATTCAGCTTCTCATGGATGAAGTCGCTTGCCTCCTTTCCTATAGCCTGTGCCTGCTCAGGATGTATAGAAAAGAAAAACATAGACATTAAAAATTATTTCAGTCAAAGAAGAATGCTGTTATTACGGTACATGCATATGATAATAACAAGCCAACAAAGGCTTCCTGTAGCACTAGTTACATATCATCTATTTGGATACCATGGGTTTCAAACCTGTTGAGATGCTGTAAGCCTTCTGAGCTTATTCATAGTTTGACAGCTACTGGAGTAATTTGTGAAGTTCAAAAATATGAAGGCTGGTGAATCCATTTGCTTTTAACCCTACTGAAGCAAATTTCTAGGTATTGCCAGATCAATCAATTCAGAAATTTGTTTTGTTCTATATAGGATGGACTAAGTTGGCCCAACCAACAAGCATATCAATATTTGGGTCTCATTGAGATATATGATGATGCTCTGGATTTCTCTTTTTGTTTTTTGTGCGTGAAATGAGGAAGGGTTAAAGTTTAGCCCTTCCCTGGCTCTTATTAAGAGGAGAATAGTACTAGCAGTAGTGCAAAAGAAGACCACAGGTGAAAGAAAACCTAAATTTATCTAAATCACTATAAAAATTATAGTGAGGCAGGGAGTATTTAGAGGAACAAAGAGTGCCCAATGAGATGAACTCCTCCCAGATTGAGTAGATTAATGATGCTGGAGACCTTGTTTTATGAACAAATATTGGCCTGTTCATTCCACAGTTACCAGCACACAGCCAGCACTGGCTGGTCCCAAGTTCTTCTATGCTCTTTAATGATTCTCTTTTTCCTCCAACTAGTCCATAGCATTTCAATGTTGGAGCTCAGCATAAAAAATTGCCAAATGTTCTTTGCAAAGGGATAGTGTAATAAGAGGTGATTAATGGTTTCGGAACTCGAAATGCAAATCACACAACCTCCATTTTGTGGTTATCCCTTCTTTCCTAGCACTGCTCTAGAGTGCAGGTGGTTTTTTTCAAAACTAGCCACATAAAACCTTAACCAATTTTGGGGGCTTCAGATTTCAATACTGCTTTGCAAAGTGGGCAGGTCATTCTCCTACATTGATGGACTTGTACAAGGAATTATCCCAGAAATGTTGGTCTTCAATAATTTTCCAGCATGGTCTTGTCCACCAAGTTGTTGTGAAAGAAGTTGAGGTTGAGTGTGATACCAAGAAGTTTTGGTCCTTAGAAATTTCCAGCATGGTCTCTCAAATAAGTTGGTGTCTTGAATCATCCTCTTTCTAAAACAATAAAAGCTTAAGCAGCTCAAGACACCAATCTCAACTCCAATAAAAAAGCAAGCTATTGGTCAATTGAGTACACAACATCGATCATACAAATGAGAGTATAGCAGTTTAAGTGGGCTAAAGCCCACCCAAGAATCTTCCAATAATAGGAGTTGCTTATAGTTTACCAAGTTTAAAACTTCGACAATTCCAAAAAGCATCCAAAAATCTACTCATGCCTTCCCAAGTTGGAAAGCCTTAGTTAGAATATGGACTGCATCAGTTGTATACTAGAAACATTATTAATACTTATATACGGTCAAGAAAACTAAATAATACTTTTAACTAGCCTTTTTAAATGAGATCTTGAATCATTATAAATGGAATCAGAGCAGCCTAACCTATAGCTCATGTGGACCAGGAGAAATACCAGCTTGGAGTCTTTTGGAACTAATTATTGGGTGATCATGTTATTTGTGATTAGATATTATAAGATTTGAACCCTTAACCTAATGAGGACTTAGTACATTAGGACCATGCTGGGTGTGTTTAATCGTATATTGGTTGTATTGCAAAAATCTCAAGTACTCATACAGGACCAAAAAACCCAAAAATGTCTTTTAACTAACTTTTTGGATGAGGTGCTAGGTATGGACTCTTATCCTTCGACCCAATTTCCTGTGAGAATAGGAGGCACAAACGATGTTTTGCCGACAACCTTCATCACCATTAAGGATTTCTAGGTCTATTTTAATGGTAATGAGGTATTAAGGTTGCTAAGTTTTTAACTCCCAAATGTCCCTCACACATGTTATTCTAACTAATAAAACAAAGGAATTCACTAATCTTATCGTTACTGATGACGCCCAATCACCGGTCCTGAACATCGGGAACGGACTGATTCTCGAACCTTTGCTTCACCAAGTTGCCTGCAAAGAAGTCCTAGGACCGGAGAGGATTCTCCGGTGGGACCCTCCGACGCCCAAGTTAGCAATTGAGGTCACAGCAGAAGAGGAGCTCGAATGAGCTCTTTTTAGATGAAAAAAGGGGTTCCCGGGGAGGAGGGATTCCTCTCTAGGCCTTAGGATAGCGATTTTTGGGGGTTATCGCACATACCTGATTATTGAGTGGATTCACCTTTTTATAGGGGTTGACCCTGACATGATCACGTGGGATTCCATGAAGGAATGTCTGCGGAGTTCTTGGGAGTTGCGTAAATCTGCGCTGGTTGGTGGGTTCTGTCCCATCGGAAAGGAAGAAAACGGCGGTTGGTGGGCTAAGTCCCATCAGCCAGTGGGGCTATTGGGTAGTTGGGTCCAGTCCCATCAGCAGCGTGGTCAAAAGGTTGTTGGATCTGGCGTTGTCAGGCGGCGTGGGTCAGAGAGGTAGCGTCCCGAGCTACCAGGGCCGTGTTGGGGCAGATTTGAAGGAAACTGGGAAGTCTCGACTCTCCCGAGGGAGCCGAGGCTTATCTGGGTCGGCCAGGGGTGGCCGGGCCAGCCTCGCCGACTAGGACATGCCGGGGCGGGGCCGACCAGGAAAGGTCGGGGCCGGCTCGGCAGGCTTGGAGATGCCGGAGCCGAGAGGGGCCGACCAGGAATGGTTGGGGCCGACTCGGCGGGCTTGGGGAAACCGGGGCCGAGGGGCCGACGAGGAATGGTCGGGGCCGACTCGGCGGTCTTGGAGACGCCGGGGCCGAGAGGGGCCGACCAGGAATGGTCGGGGCCGACTCGGCGGTCTTGGAGATGCCGGGGCCGAGAAGGGCCGGCCAGGAATGATCGGGGCCGACTCGACGGGCTTGGAGACGCCGGGGCCGAGAAGGGCCGGCCAGGAATGGTCAGGGACGACTCGGCGGGCTTGGAGACGCCGGGGCCGAGAATGGCCGGCCAGGAATGGTCGGGGCCGACTCGACGGGCTTGGAGTCGCCGGGGCCGAGAGGGGCCGACCAGGAATGGTCGGGGCCGACTCGATGGTCTTGGAGACGCCGGGGCCGAGAGGGGCCGACCAAGAATGGTCGGGGCCGACTCGGCGGTTTTGGAGACGCCGGGGCCGAGAAGGGCCAGCCAGGAATGGTCGGGGCCGACTCGGCGGGCTTGGAGACGCCGGAGCCGAGAGGGGCCGGCCAGGAATGTTCGGGGCCGACTCGGCGGTCTTGGAGATGCCAGGGCCGAGAAGGGCCGGCCAGGAATGGTCGGGACCGACTCGGCGGGCTTGGAGATGCCGGGGCCGAGAAGGGCCGGCCAGGAATGATCGGGGCCGACTCGGCGGGCTTGGAGACGCCGGGGCACACTAATGTTTTAGTTTTGCCGAAATTACCTTGTGGCTACATTAGCCACATCAGATGCCCCCCCGCCCCTGAGCGCTAAGGACCACACGCCTGCAATCCTTTGGGCGAAAGGGGCGCGAAAATTCAAAAAGAATGATTGCTTTCTTTAGTGCACTTTAAATGGGTTGATGAGCTGGCGCTTTGTTTCGAGGCAGTGTCGCTTCGAAGATCTCCCGTAATCATGCGTTAGGTGGTGATGACGTTGGCGTCGGACGCTCCAGAAGGAGCTCATTGGGTGATGAAAAAAGGCAAGGACATCATTGCCGCTCTGTTTTCCATGGCCCACGATTGGCCAGGGATCACGTCTCCTGGAGCGGATCGAGGCGGCACGCCTCGGGCGCAGGTGATTTTTGGCTGCAGCCTGCAACGAAATGGACGCACGCCAGGTGGCGGGATTTCAGGCGGCCTTAACTGGAGACGGGGGCTATAAAAACCTCTCAAGAGCCTGTAGAAACTTTTACACTGCCATTGCTTTCTTCTACTTTCTTCTTCCCTGAGTTCTTCTGCGACCCGAGTCTTTCCAACTCCCAGGTTAGTTTTATCCCTTTTTTTACCTATGGACCGCCGTGCCATTAGGGAGGGCAAGAGACCCGTAGAAGAGTCTTCCCAATCTAGCAGTGAAAACCAGGCCCCTGTAGCTAGTAGTCGAATGCCTCAGTCGGTGGGCAGCGTCATCATCCGTAGTCAATCGGGGGCAATAGGACCTCCGACCACCTCCGGTCCTCCTATTAGGGCAGTCCCCTTGTCCTCTCGCCGTCCGCGCTTCCTCCGGCGGTGAGTTCCGATCCAGTGGGTCCCAGCGGGGGTGGCTTCAACCATGACCTCTAAGGATGTAGAGGCCGTTAGAGCTAAATACCAGGTCCCCAACTTCATTGGCCTGTCCGCGCCGGGGCCCAAAGACAGGGTGACCTCTGACCATCCAGGCCGGGTCGCTCTGTACGAGGAGTTCTTTCGGTGTGGGCTGCGCCTTCCTTTCCATCCTTTTTTCCTTAATCTCTTAGATAGGTATAGGTTAGTGCCGGCACAGTTGACTCCGAACTCAATTCGGATCATCTGCGCCTTTGTAATCCTTGTCATTTCGAGGGGGCCCGCCCAGGGCTCTGTTTTGAGCTTTCTATAAGCTCCGCCGCCAAGGTGAGGGTGCCTGGTGGGCATTTACCGCCAGGCCGGGTAGAGCTTTCCCCTTAGGCCTCCCGTCCAAAATTAGGGGTGGAAACCTAGATTTCTTTTTGCCCATGTCGAGGGGGTCAGGGCCGCTTGGAGGGAGCCCGATACTAGCTCCAACGAAGATTCCACCGTAGGGATAGGGATAAGGAAATATTCACCCAACTGTCCAACTGTCAAATCCCCGGCTACAAGGAACTCCTGTCCGAGGAGACCTGGTAGAAGCCGAGTTAGCCCCAGCGACCGGTGAGCTTGATGCCTGAATCCTTCTGTCCGTCCTTCGATTTACTGTATGCCGCCATTGATGCTCATTATTCTTTTCTGTGCAGCAATGAGGGTTTCCGCCAGCGATTTGAGGCCGTTTTGAGGCATAAAAGGCGGGCGACCGGAGAGTCGTCCAGGCCGGTGAAGAAACTCCGTGGAAGGGAGCCGGCCAGGCCGGCCGCAGCCCCAACGCCCGCGGGGAGCCGGCTGAAAAGAAGCCGGTTGTGGGAGCGGCCCGGAAGCCAGCGAGGGCCGAAATCGAAGAAGGGGAGATCCCGGCCACCACCGAGACGATGGTGGTAGTTTTGGATGGAGAGGAGGAAGCTCCCGCCGCCGCCGATGTGCCCGAGGCGGGGCGGGTTACTGTTGCTGTTGGCCCTCCGGCTGCTGCAGAGCCGGAGAGAGAAGGTGCTCCCCCAACCGCCAGCGAGGGGGAGCGGGTCGCCAGGGAGGCCCGGAACGGGGCGGAGGCGACCGGAAGCAAAGGGGTGAGTCGGGGAGCTCATCCCACCAATCGGCCCGGCGCCCGGCCCGCCCCCAAGCCGAAGGCCCGCAGGTGGGGCAGACGAGGCTGGTTCCCCCGGTCGGCATAATGGCGGACGCCGCGCAAGCCTTCCGCCTCCTGTCGGGAGTCCGAACTACCGAGTTCGAAGGGAGACGCGGGGAATGAGTCACTCCGCACTCCTAGATATGGTCATGGTCTCCATTGTCCAGGTAAATTTTGAATACTTCTCATTTTTCCCATATTTCTTCTTCTTCTCATAGCAGACACGCTTCCTCTGCTACAGCTGGTCAATGGAGCATTGGGCCTCCGCGAGGCGCTGGCCCATTCTTCCAACGCAATAACCAAGGCCTTGGCGCGGGCCGATAGATATAAGAAGGAGAGCATGCAGGCCAAAAGCCTTGCTTGCCTTCATCAAGAAACCTCGGCCCGTGAGGAGAGCTGGGCCGGTCGCCTGAGAGAGATGGAGAGCCGGGCTGAAGCCGAGAGTGGCCGGGCCTCTGCAGCCAAGGCCAAAATGGAGTTGGCCTCAGAGAGATTGAAGGCCGCCGCGGCGCAGAATGAGGAGTTGACTCGACGGCTTCAACGCGCCGAGGAGGAGACTCGTATTGCGGCGGAGAGGGCGACCGCCGCGGAGAAGGCGGCAGCGGAGGCGGGCTCGGAGAAGGCCGGGGCGGTGACCTGTGCTGATGAGGCCAGCGCCCGCGCCGAAGAGGCCGAGAGCAAGGCCTGGGAGGCCGAGGCCAGAGCAGCGGGCCGAAGCCGAGGGGGCAGGCCGTCTCCAATTATAAGGCCTCGCCGGAGTTCAAGCAAGAAGTCGTCGAGGCCAGCCTCGATGCTTACGTTCAGGGCTTCGAGATGTGCAAGGTCAAAGTATCCGCGGCCCTCAAGATCAATATTGCTGAACTTGAGGACATTCGACCTGGGGAGTCTGACGAGGAGCCCGCGTAGAAAAAGGACGAAGAGAAGCCCGGCCCCGGCGAGCCTTGAGTTTTTTTTTTTTTTTGCTTTATTGTGTATAACCGGCCTCGGGCCCAATTTTGTACCTTTCTTCAATAGTTAATGAAAAAGACTTTTTCTCCCAACTTTTTTGTGTTTTGATCCATCCGGTCTTTCTTCTTCTGAGAAAAACGCCTTCCTGTGCTTTACTTCTTGTGGCTAAATCGTATATGCTGACGATGTCGCGCCGAATATAGTATCTTCTGAAATGTTCCGCGACTCCAGACTTAGCCAATGTTTGAATGCGTCTCTAGATGTAGGCCGGCCATATGAATGGTCACTTAAGATGTTTCGTGCTGTCGTAGGCTGTTTGCAAGAAGGCTCGTTTACGTATGAATCTTCCAAAGGCTTGGAAAGATCCTCGGGCGACTCAACGCCAAGCCTAATTTTGGGGCGTTTGGATTGACCAGAGATGGTTGGGGCTGATTCTGCCGTCATAAGGGGTTTGTGTGCCGACTGAAAGGCGACTCGACCAGGTACGGGACTGTTAGGGTCTTAACCGACTCGGGGCACCACCGTGCCAGGGCCTAGTGGTGTCCCGTTAGCCGCGATGCCGGTGAGCTCCTTTTGAACCGCTTCAGGGGTTTGTGTGCCGCCTAAAGGGCGACTCGTCCGGGTACAGAGCTGCTAGGGTCTTAACCGACTTGGAGGCACCACCGTGCCGGGGCCGAGTGATGTCCCGTTAGCCGCGATGCCCGAGCTCTTTTGAACCGCTTCAGGGGTTTGTGTGCCGCCTGAATGGCGACTCGACCGGGTACGGGACTGTTAGGGTCTTAACCGACTCGGGGGCACCGCCGTGCCAGGGCCGAGTGGTGTCCCGTTAGCCGCGATGCCGAGCTCCTTTTGAACCGCTTTAGGGGTTTGTGTGCCGCCTGAAGGGCGACTCATTCGGGTACGGAGATGCTAGGGTCTTAACCGACTCGGGGGCACCGCCGTGTCGGGGCGAGTGGTGTCCCATTAGCCGCGATTCGGGAAGCTCCTTTTGAACCGCTTCAGGGGTTTGTGTGCCGCCTGAAGGGTGACTCGTTTGGGTACAGAGCTGCTAGGGTCTTAACCGACTCGGGGGCACCGCCGTGCCGGAGCCGAGTGGTGTCCCGTTAGCCGCGATGCCGGCGAGCTCCTTTTGAACCGCTTCAGAGTTTGTGTGCCGCCTGAAGGGCGACTCGTCGGGTACGGAGATGCTAGGGTCTTAACCAACTCGGGGGCACCGCCGTGCCGAGGTCGAGTGGTGTCCCGTTAGCCGCGATGATGACGAGCTCCTTTTGAACCGCTTCAGGGGTTTGTGTGCTGCCTGAAGGGCAACTCATCCAGGTGCGGAGCTGCTAGGGTCTTAACCGACTCGGGGGCAACGCCGTGCCGGGGCCGAGGTGTCCTGTTAGCCGCGATGCCGGAGAGCTCCTTTTGAACCGCTTCAGGGGTTTGTGTGCCGCCTGAAGGGCGACTCGTCCGGGTACGGAGCTGCTAGGGTCTTAACCGACTCGGAGGCACCGCCGTGCCGGGGCTGAGTGGTGTCCCGTTAGCCGTGATGCCGGCGAGCTCCTTTTGAACCGCTTCAGGGGTTTGTGTGCCGCTTAAAGGGCGACTCATTCGGGTACGGAGCTGCTAGGGTCTTAACCGACTCGGGGGCACCGCCGTGCCGGGTCGAGTGGTGTCCCGTTAGCCGCGATGCCGGCGAGCTCCTTTTGAGAGACTTGGTCCTTGGATGCAAGGGAGACTAGGCTGTTGCGTCAGAAGGGACCTCCTTTATTGCTTACGCCCCAGGGGAATACATCATTGATAATATTGGCGAAGGTTGTCCGCATTCCAGGTACGTGGAATGGGTTGTCCGTCGAGCTCTTCTAGTTTGTATGCCCCCGGTGGAGTATCTCGGCGATGCGATAAGGACCCTCCCAGTTGGGGGATAGTTTGCCCCCCTCTGTAGGCTTTGAAACCTCATCTTTTCTCAAAACCAAGTCTCCGCGGCGAAAAACCTTAAGACGAACTCGAGCATTGTAGTATCTGGCCGCTCGCTGACGAAAAGTCGCCATGCGCAGCATCGCCCGATCATGCGCCTCGTCGATGAAATCCATATTAGCCCGAATCAGCGCGGAGTTGTTTTCCTCGCTGAAGGACTCCACGCGTGGACTGGGTAATCCGATCTCGACAGGAATGACGGCTTCGGATCCGAAGGCAAGACTGAAGGGAGTCTCGCCCGTTGGGACTCTGGGGGTCGTGTGATAGGCCCATATCACGCTGGGGAGCTCCTCCACCCATTGACCTTTAGACCCGTCTAACCGGGTTATGAGTCCTCTAAGGATGGTGCGGTTCATAACCTCGGCCTCCTCGTTGGTTTGGGGGTGGCCGACAGAGGTGAATCGGTGATGAATGCCTAGCTCTTCACAGAAGGCTTTAAATGTTTTGTTGTTGAATTGGCGGCCGTTGTCCGTGACGAGGGTGTGAGGCAGGCCAAAGCGGCATATGATTGACTTCCAAAAGAAAGCTTTGACTTTGCTTTCAGTGATCTTGGCTAGCGCCTCGACCTCGACCCATTTGGTGAAGTAGTCAATGGCGACTAGCAAGAACCTCCGTTGCCCGGAAGCTGAGGGGAATGGCCCGAGAATGTCCATTCCCCACTGAGTGAAAGGCCAGGGGCCGAGAGTGGGCTCAGCGGGGTAGACGGTTGATGTTGGATGTGTGCATGGCGCTGGCAACCATCGCATTTCTGAACTAATTTAGCGCATCCTCCCTTATAGTGAGCCAGAAGTATCCCTGACGGAGGGCCTTTTGGGCTAAGGATCTGCCTCCAGATGGTTTCCACAGATGCCCTCGTGGATTTCTCTGAGGATGTAATCGGCGTCGGCAGGTCCCACACACTTGAGCAGGGGATAGGAGAATGACCTTCTGTATAGACGCCCGTCGAAGAGGATGAATTTGGAGGCTCTCCACTTGAGCAGCTGGCTTCGTTACGGTCATCAGGGAGTATGCCATCAGTGAGGTAACGAACCTAGGCGTCCATCCATGTGGGCTCTTGGGTAAGCGGGAGGATTTCCTCGTTATCCTCTATACTGGGTCTTTCCAAATATTCAATGTAAGCATCCCTTGCCATACCATCGGCAGAGGTGGCCAGACGAGAAAGGATGTCGGCCTTGGCATTTTCACTCCGTGGAATATAACTGATATTGAAATAAGCTAGCGGGGAGGTCAGGAGCCGAACCTTGCCCAAGTACTGAGTCATAACGGGGTCACGCGCCTCGTACTCCCCATTGATTTGCCTAGAGATGAGTTGCGAGTCCGTGAAAGCTCTGAGATGCCTTATTCCAAACTCCTGGGCTAGCCTTAACCCGACCAGCAGGGCCTCGTACTCAGCTTGATTGTTGGTGGCTTCGAATAGAAACCGCAGGGCGCATTCTGTCCTCTCTCCACCTGGTCCGGCAAGAATGAGGCCGGCGCCGCTCCCTTGAGAGTTTGATGCGCCGTCCACATGAAGGATCCAAGTTTCTCCATCTCCGCCTGGTTCGGGCTCGCGCTGTTCCTTAGTAACCTCCTCAGTCATCTCCTCTGCCCAAGTGCATTCAACTAGGAAGTCAGCCAAAACTTGGGACTTTAGAGCCGGTCGAGCCTGGAAAGAAAGGTCGAACTCTCCCAGCTTGATGGCCCACTTGGCGAGTCGGCCTGAGGTATCTGGACGAGCCAGGATGGCTCGCAGGGGCTAATCCGTGAGCACCACAATAGGATGGGCTTGAAAATACGGGCAGAGACGCCGAGCAGAGACTATCAGGGCGAAGATAACCTTCTCTGTTTTGGAGTACTGACTTCTGCGTCATGGAGAACCTTGCTCACATAATAGACAGGCCTTTGAGTTCCCCCAGCGTCGAGACACACTAAAACTGAACTAACGGCTTCCGAAGAAGCGGCTAAGTAAAGGAAAAGACTTTCCCCGTCTCTTGGCTTGGATAGGAGCGGTGGAGAGGACAGAAACGCCTTCAATCCGTCGAAGGCTCTCTGGCAATCGTCTGTCCACTCGAAGCTATTTATCTTCTGCAAGGCCTTGAAGAAAGGCAAGCATCTCTCGGCCGATTTGGAGAGGAAACGACTTAGAGCCACTATCCTCCCGGTTAATCGCTGCACTTCCCTCTTGCTGGATGGTGGCCTCATGTCGAGTATGGCGCTGATCTTCTCTGGGCTCGCCTCGATCCCCCGCTGGGTCACCATGAAACCCAGGAACTTGCCTGCCGTGACCCCAAAAGCACACTTCTTGGGGTTCAGCTTAACTTGGAAGCGACGGAGGTTGTTGAAGGTCTCCTCTAAGTCGGAGATGTGATCAGGGGCGCGGGTGCTCTTCCGGCCTAGCTGGTCCTGGAACACTCTGTTCATCAATCTTTGGTAAGTTGCCCCCACGTTCTCGAGGCCAAAAGGCATCACTTTGTAGCAATAAATGCCTTTTTCCGTCACAAAGAAGGTGTGCACTTCGTTGCTGGGGTCCATCCTTATCTGATTATATCCTGAGAAGGTGTCCATGAAGCTGAGGAGTTCGTGCCCGGAGGTGGAATCCACCAGCTGATCAATTCTTGGTAGAGAAAAGCTGTCTTTTGGACACGCCTTGTTGAGGTTGGTGAAGTCTATGCAAATCCTCCAGCTCCCATTTTCCTTACGCACCATGACCACATTAGCCAGCCAACTAGGGTAGTGTGCCTTCCGAATGTGGCCGGCACTGAGTAGCTTGTTGACTTCCTCGTCAATAGCCTTTTATCGATCAGGATCAAAGCTTCTCTTCTTTTGGCGGATTGGACGGTGCCGCGGGTCAATGTTGAGCTTGTGGGTGATCACTTCCGGAGGGATGCCGGGCATATCAGATGCTGACCAAGCGAAAACGTCTGAATTAGCCTGCAAAAAGGCTAAGAGATGCTCCCGATCTTCTGGGGGAAGGAGTCCGCCGATACGGACGGTCCTTGCCGGGTCATCTCCAAGAGGGAAGGTTAGAAGGTGTTCAGCTGGTTCCCCTCCCTTGTTAGAGTCTCTGGGGTCGGATGCTTCAAAAGCTGGTTCAGCTTCCAGAGGACTTGATGCCGCGTGATAACAGGGCAGGACTGGGCTGACCTCACCGCGCATCTCTTCCGACTCCTTCACTAGTGGGGAACTGCACCAGTAAACGCCGGGTAGAGATAACTGCGTCCAAAAGGTTTAAACCTGGATGCCCGAGAATGGCATTGTACGCCAAGGGAACCCTCACAACCAGGAATTTCATGATCACTGTGCTTTGGCATGGCGGCGTTCCGGCTGTCACAGGCAAAGGTATTTCACCCTCAACCCTAACAGAGTCCCCAGTAAAACCAACCAAAGGGGTCGCCACAGGCTGAAGGGAGTCCAAAGATAATCCCATCCGAACAAAAGCGTCGTAGGTAAGGATGTCAGCTGAGCTGCCACTATCAACTAATATCCTCTTTACAGGGTGCTTGGCGATCGTCATAGAAACGACGACGCCTTCATTGTTTATATTTCTACGATAGCAGATCCCTCCAGGAATTACATTACTCGGCGCCTCCTCCCCCCTCGGGCTTAGATGCGGAGGCTGACCCCTAGGACACCATTCCGACCGTCCGCTCTGTGGGGGCGTTGTCGACCGGGGCCTGAACAGGCGGAGGCCCCATGAGGGCCGGCAGCAGCTGCTGCGCCTTCTGAACATACTTGCCGAGGTAGCCTCACTGAATGAGCTCCTCGATGGCCCGCTTCAAGCTGTAGCAGCTGTCAGTGTCATGGCCATAGTCCCGGTGGAATCGGCAGTAGCGGCTTTTGTCGCGGGGAGGACCTTTCTTCATGGGAGGAGGGCGCTGGAGGTAGGGCTCGCCTTCGATCTCCATCAGAATATGAGATTGAGGGGCGAGAAGAGGTGTGAGCTTGCTCTCGTCGGGGCAGGGCTTCTACGCCTGTTGTCGGATCGGCGAGGCGGGTCAGCTCGCCGGTGTCGAGGGGGCCCGCTTGGCTCAGGGCGAGCGGCTTGTGGCTGGAGCTCCTTGAAGATTCTCGGCGGGTGAAGTCGGCTTCATCCGCACGGATGTACTTTTGAGCTCGGAGGAGGAGGTCGGAATAAGAGCTCGGGGGCTTCTTATCCAAAAAAAAGGTGAAGCGGGACGGGAGGAGTCCCCGCTTCAACGCCAACGTCGCTACCGCGTCATCGAGATGGTAGACCTCGAGGGCGGCAGCCTTAAACCAGGACACAAAGTCTCGCAGCGACTCTCCCTCCTTATGGCGCATGGGAAAGAGGCTGTTTGCTACCCTTGGAATTCGTCGACAGGCATCGAAATGCGCCAGGAAGGCCTTCTCCAGCTCTCGAAAGGAGTCAATGCTGTAAGGGGACAAGCGCGAGTGCCACGCGCGAGCGGCCTTCCGCAAAGTGGCGGAAAAGGCCTTGCAGAGAAGGGCGTCTGAAGCGCATTGGACCTGCATCATTGCTTTATAACTCTCGAGATGGTCAAGAGGATCTATCATACCATCATACGGGTCCACCTGGGGGAAGCAAAATCTGGAGGGGACAGGCTCCTCTAATATCCGGCGGGTGTAAGGAGGACGGGTGTCGAACTCTTCCTCCGGCTGATGATTGATTTTTCTGGTGAGCTCGTCCAGCCGCCTGTTCTACTCCTCCAGACGCTCCTTCGCCTGTCAGCTGATTGTTGGGGCCCTCCGAGATGGCTCGGAGGAGGAAGAAGAAGAAGAAGAAGACATAGAAGGAGACGGGAGTCGGGACTTCCGCTTTGGCTCCTCTTGGTGAGGCAGCCCAGAAGGGAATTTGCTAGGAACACGATCAGGGGACCATGGCCGCTTGGAGGGCTCGCGGCGAGGCTTCCTTGGGGAAGCTGGGCATCGACCAGCCTCCTATTGCGGAGAACCTCCTCTCGCCGACTGCTGACTAGGGGGGGAGCGGTTTGGTGCTGGGTGGCCACGGATTGCTGCTGCTGGAGCCCGTGGACCATAGCAGTGAGAGTTTGGACTTGCTGGGAGAGGGTCTCTAGTTGCTCCGCTGTTTGGACGGCTGTGTTCGGTGGTGGGCAGGTGACTGAAGGATCGGCAGCAGGGGGGTTGGCCTCCTGCTGCCTAACTGGCGGGGGAAGCCCCGCTGGACAGCTGATGGAAGCGTCCTGGGTTCGTGTTACCATCATGGCTTCAAGGAGAGAAAAGAGGGGGGAGTAGAGTTTGTCGAGATGTAGCACAGGGAGACCCTGAGATACTTGCTGCGTCTTACACCAACTTTCCCCTACCTGGTGCGCCAATCTGATGACGCCCAATCACCGGTCCTGAACGTCGAGAACGGACTGATTCTCGAACCTTTGCTTCACCAGGTTGCCTGCAAAGAAGTCCCAGGACCGGAGAGGATTCTCCGGTGGGACCCTCCGACGCCCAAGTTAGCAATTGAGGTCACAGCAGAAGAGGAGCTCGAATGAGCTCTTTTTAGATGAAAAAAAGGGGTTCCCGGGGAGGAGGGATTCCTCTCTAGGCCTTAGGATAGCGATTTTTGGGGGTTATCGCGCATACCTGATTATTGAGTGGATTCACCTTTTTATAGGGGTTGACCCTGGCATGATCACGTGGGATTCCGTGAAGAAGGAATGTCTGCGGAGTTCTTGGGAGTTGCGTGAATCTGCGCTGATTGGTGGGTTCTGTCCCATCGGAAAGGAAGAAAACGGCGGTTGGTGGGCTAAGTCCCATCAGCCAATGGGGCTACTGGGTAGTTGGGTCCAATCCCATAGCAGCGTGGCCAGTGGGTAGTTGGATCTGGCGTTGTCAGGCGGCGCGGGTCAGAGAGGTAGCGTCCCGAGCTACCAGGGCCGTGTTGGGGCAGATTTGGAGGAAACCGGGAAGTCTCGACTCTTCCGAGGGAGCCGAGGCTTATCTGGGTCGGCCAGGGGTGGCCGGGGCCAGCCTCGCCGACTAGGACGTGCCGGGGCGGAGCCGACCAGGAAAGGTCGGGGCTGGCTCGGCGGGCTTGGAGATGCCGGGGCCGAGAGGGGCCGACCAGGAATGGTCGGGGCCGACTCGGCGGACTTGGGGACGCCGGGGCCGACGAGAAATGGTCGGGACCGACTCGGCAGTCTTGGAGACACCGGGGCCGAGAGGGGCCGATCAAGAATGGTCGGGGCCGACTCGGCGGGCTTGGAGATGCCGGGCCGAGAATGGCCGACCAGGAATGGTCGGGGCTGACTCGGCGGGCTTGGAGACGCCGGGGTTGAGAGGGGCCGGCCAGGAATGGTCGGGGCCGACTCGGTGGGCCTGGAGACGTCGGGGCCGAGAAGGGCCGGCCAGGAATGGTCGGTGCCGACTCGACGGGCTTGGAGATACCGGGGCCGACTCGGCGGGCTTGGAGACGCCGGGCCGAGAGGGGCCGACCAGGAATGGTCGGGGCCGACTCGGCGGTCTTGGAGACGCCGGGGCCGAGAAGGGCCGGCCAGGAATGGTCGGGACCGACTCGGTGGGCTTGGAGACGCCGGGGCGCACTAATGTTTTGGTTTTGCCGAAATTACCCTGTGGCTCTTTGAAGCTGGTCCATTTGATCTCTCACTCATCTTAGAAGTTTTGAAATAGTCATGCAGTGCGAGAGAAGGGCATCAGTTACTGCATTAGAGAGCATTAATGGACCATCCAAAGATAACAACCTACCTTTCCACGACAAAATACTTCGACCAATTTTTTCAGGAAGAGTTAACCAACCTTGCCTACAAAGCTTCTTATTGCTAAGAGGAAGGTCCAAATAAGTAAAGAATACTAGTCAGCAGTTCATAAGCTTTACTAGAGAGATTACTTCTTCAGTTTTCAAATTCATGCTTACCATGACACTCTTACTAAAATTGATACTGAGCCCAGAATCTGAAAATGAATAGATCCCTCATTGCAGCTATGCACTAAGGGATGCTGTTGCAGAACAAATGGAAGTCATCAGTGATGTGGAGACTTGTGAAGTTGCTGCAACCAAGGCCTTTGCAGCCCAACCCATCAATAATATTTTCATGCTTAGCTCACCTCAAGGATAATGGGTACCCTTTTCTCATGCCTTTGCAGCATTGAAACCAATTAAACGAGTCACAGTAACTAGGAGGAAGCTCCAATTCAAATTATCAAACACCTCAGAGTCAAGCTTTTACAGAGCATAGTTAATAATTTTTCTTCTTACAATGTGAGCTAATCCTGTGGGTCAAGAGGAAGTTGTCCAGTACAAATCTGTGTTTAATGAAAGTTGATTGAGTTTCCTCAATAAGCACATGGAGGTGAGGGCTCTGATGAGAAGATAATACCTTGGCAAATATTTTGAACAAGGCATTTAGAAGACTGATAGGTTGCAAATCTCTAGGTCAAAGAGAGTCTTCTCTCTTAGGAGTTATTTATGAAAATTGTCAATAAAACCTCAAAAGATCCTCCTAACTGTTTCTAGATATTCAGATCCATCCAAAAAGGTGGTTTCATTATTTCAGAAACTTTGAAACTATGAATTTTATCAACTTGATCCTTCAACGTCTTCCTCCTTTTGCCTAGTTGATCGTAATAGAAATTGTGCTTCAAAAGTATGGGGGAAAGAGGAGTCCAAAAGATCAGGGAAACCTTTGATCCCCTTATCCTAATTTATTTGGGATAATAAAAAATGCATTCAAAAAGTTTATAGTATCTTTAAAAAATCAGAGCAAATCATTCCAGTGGAACACCAACCCCTCCCACCTCTCATCTTCCCCAGTTTTTACCTTCAAATCATCCTCCTATGACTTCTATGCCTATTGTTTACTGTTGACATATTATGAACCGATAAGATCCCGAAACATCAAACACATGGAAGTCTAAATATATAACAACTAATGCAAATATGCTTGATAACCGAACAAAAACATGTGGGTTGATCACAAAGCAGTGTACACATGGAAGTTTGAATAAATAATTTCTAATGCAGATATGATTGATAAGAACTGAACAAACATTATTCCATCAGTTCATATCTGTAATGAGTGTTTGACCTCATAATCCATAATGGTGCCATTTTTAAGCTTTTGCTCAAGATACATATTTATCAAATGAGTTAGAACTAACAAATGCACTGGCTGAGTCAAGTCTTGTATAACTTAATGCAATTTTCACAAGTCTAAAAACTGTGCTCTCCTCAAAATGAAGTTACGGATTTGAATTTTGAGTGTGTTTCGTAAGTGTTTGGACACAGATAGTTCTTCTTTTCATTTCTTACTTCAACTGTTATTCTTTCAAAAAAAATAGTAGGTGGATTTTACCTTGCATAAATTATGGTTTGCCTAAAGGACAGATATCAAATGGCATGCAGTCTTACGACTAACAATGCAGTAATTTATAGAATGCATCTATGTTCTATGACACCCAAAATAATGGGCAACTCTAGGTACAATGTTACCATTGAATTCATGATACATGTGGATACAAACATGGAAGCTTGGTGACTTAAATCCAAATCCTGTTTTACATAGATAACCTCTTTTCTTATGCAACAAAGTGCACTAGGTATGAGTAATTGCAATTAGTAGAACACAAAAAGAAACATCATGTAGAGACATCTGAGGTCTTTTGAGGTTCTATGAGTTACAAATTATCTCCACTATGGATTAGAAGAAAATTTTCTGATTAAAGTTTCTCTGGTTGCAAGGAGAGAAGAATAAGAAACATAGGGTGTGTTAGTCTTTGAGAACATCCCTTTTGTCTATTTTTATTTTCATAGAAAATAAAATATACTTTTAAAAATGCATTTAGTGATTGAAAATAAAAATAATTTTCTAAAAACACAATTTCAAAATGGTATAAAAATGAAAATAATTTAAAGATATTTTTATAAATTTTCATCAAAACAAAGAAGAGATTAGAAAAACAAAGGCCACAGAACTTAAAAACATAAGAGTGAACAATATTCCCTCTAAATTTTTTGCCTATCCTTTTAAAAGATATCACTTACGAGAAGTATTTTCAAAGAACAAAAAGTAAAAAATGAAAATTATTTTCAGAAAATAAAAAAATTAAAAAAAAAACATTTTCGAAAACCAAACTTAGCCTTAATATCCTCCTATTTGCCTCTTTTGCTAGAAAGACCTAAAAGAAGGACAACAATTGTTTACATTGTTTGGAAAATCTGAGTTTTCATTTCCAAAGGAGAAGCTCCAAAAAAACAAAATATTCAACATTTCCAAGTATATATAGATTTTTCCTTAGTTCAGTGAATTTTCTGTAAGATCAATCATGGATGAGGTCTAGTTTCTAGTTTTCTTTGATTGACAACTTGTAATCAGCATACAGTAAGGCCGTAAATCAGATTTTGCAATCGTATGAACAGTCTCTAACTTATCCTGTGCAAAAACATCTTCTACTAAATATCTTTAAGTCTGATCCATGGTCCCCCTAGGCATGCATCATGCAGGTGCCAAAAACCTGTAAACTGAACTATGTTTCAATGAAAAATAAAAATATTTTTCCTATGGTAACTTCCCTCAGTTTTCTACTTCCAACAATTTTTGCAATTGAATCATATCGACCACTCGCATCACATTCATGTCAAGTGGTAACACTATTTCCCCCTTATAGTGAAACTCCAGGCGCACTGCCATGGACCCCTGGACCTCTGGCATGCCATGTGGTGCAAGGTTACTCATGCAAATCGAGGGTGAGAGCAATTCACAATAGAGTTGTGGTATAATTTACCAATTGCTCACACCACATCGCATGCTAGCATATAGAGCTTTCTGTTAATAGGATCAGGCCTCATAGCAGTCTCCTTAATTTCAAGTCAGAAGAGTGCACATTATAAGAAGCTAGGAGCCAACATGGTTTTGCTGACTGACTTTTCTAATTGCTGTTCAGTGTGTGGGTGTGTTCTTCAAAATCCCAGAATTCAACAGTCTGTAGAGTACCTCTTCCTTGTGGGAGTTGCCCCATTCAACTGCAAACTTGACAGACTTGCACTTTTCAGCATCGTTCCGGATCGGCCAGTAATGCTGCAACGGCATCAGCCCCCTGGTAAAGAAGTCATGGTACCTTGGCTTCACCAGCAGTGTGAGTGAGTTGCATGCTAGAATATACTTCTCACTCACCGACCACCCGATCCCCTCTATATAAATCTTGTACCTACCATCCATTCATGAGTTTTGATCGAGTCTTCAAAGCTTCTGTAACAGAGAACCATGAAATGGTAGAACAAAGTGATGAATTACCTGTAAGTGCATTGGTTGGCCAAGTTTGCCTCCTTGAATCCGTTCTTGCTTTCTTTTTCCCAATTCTATAACCACATTACATCAATCAGCAGTTGAAGCCAAATGTTTACAGAATTACACTTTGAAAACAATGTGTTGAAAGGCACATACCACGGCGTAGAACCGACCATTCCAATCATATCTTGAAGATACATTGCATCGAAGCAGCTCGTGCCGGGAGGGACTGACCGCCGGGTTTCCCCTCCAGTAAGCGTAAGGCTCCCTCTCCATCCACTTTACCCTCTCGCTCCCTTCCTTCAGTGCCCTCTTCAGCGGCTCCCACGGCTCTACGTTGATCTCCGGCCTTGAAATTTCACCCACAAACAAAACTCTCGTCAACCGAATCATCCAATCTAAGGCGATGCAGCATGAAACCTAGAAGCTGAAGTGCAAGCAGAATGAATTACCAACCCCAGAAGGACCAGTCGGGGAAGGCGATGTCGATGGAAGAATCGTCGCCGCAGTATCGGAACAAAGGCGGCGGCGGCGGCGCATTGGGTCCGCTGTACTCCCGGGCATGGACGACGGGCACGTCCTCGGTGTTGAATATGAGTTCGAGGTCGGGGACGCGGCCCGGGTAGCGGCGGAGGAGCTGGAGGATGCCCCAGAGGGTGAAGACGTCCCTGGTTTGGAAGGAGTAGCGGTATCGCTTCGTGTAGAGCCGGCCGTCGAGGATGACGACGTGGAAGTGGCCTTTTTCTCGGGCTCTGTCCATCATTTCTTGGGTGATGCCGGTGGACTGCCACGGCCGGAGGTCTTCATGCATCCACCGGAAGTAGTCCGGGCAGGAGGGAGAGGGGGAGAGGGAGGAGTCTGGGGGACGTGGGAGCTGGGGTGGAGGGCATGCGGTGATTTCGGTTTGGTTGCCGGTGGGGCAGCTGAAGGGTCGTATTATGGCTGGTTTTGGAGAATCTGGTTTCGGTTTTGAGGTTACGTTGAGATTTAAGGCCTTGGTTAACGTCTCAGTGACTCTTGACGCGGACTGCAGTCCAAGAACAGAAGGCAGAGCTCGGTCAACGCAAGGGACAATATATATATATATATATATTGGGATTAATGTTTAAAGAATTCGTTAGATCTCATGCGTTTGGTGCATTGCCAATAATACTGAAGGGTAATATGCATTATTTACAAGATAGAGGGATTATCAGTAATATT
>UESW01001560.1:56600-136247 GCA_900491605.1 Calamus simplicifolius | reverse complement strand
GTCCAGCCGAGGTTCGGAGAATTTTTTACTTGGCCCTACTAAGGTTTGGAGAATTTGTTGCTCGGCCCAGCCGAGGTTCGGAGAATTTTTTACTTGGCGCTGCCAAGGTTCGAAGAATTTGTTGCTCGGCCCAGCCGAGGTTTGGAGAACTTTTTACTTGGCCCTGCCAAGGTTCAGAGAATTTGTTGCTTGGCCCAGTCGAGGTTCGGAGAATTTTTTACTTGGCCCTGCCAAGGTTCGGAGAATTTGTTGCTCGGCCCAGCCGAGGTTTGGAGAACTTTTTACTTGGCCCTGCCAAGGTTCGGAGAATTTGTTGCTCGGCCCAGCCGAGGTTCGGAGAATTTTTACTTGGCCCTGCCAAGGTTCGGAGAATTTGTTGCTCGGCCCAGCCGAGGTTCGGAGAATTTTTACTTGGCCCTGCCAAGGTTCGGAGAATTTGTTGCTCGGCCCAGCCGAGGTTCGGAGAATTTTTTACTTGGCCCTGCCAAGGTTCGGAGAATTTGTTGCTCGGCCCAGCCGAGGTTGGAGAATTCCTGTTCAGACAAGTAGCTCGGTCGTGCCAAGGATTGGTAAGCAGCATCTATTTCTTTTCGCAACCTTTGGCAATGTATTGCATAATGATTTGCATTGCAAATTACGAAAAAAATGTGTCGACAGGAAGGTATAATGAGGCATATGGAAATGGACTTGGAGAGGACGTACCCTAATGATAATATTTACGGAGATTGTCTGAGTTCTACGTCCGGGGGATGGATTTCCCATTCAAATCTTGTAGCTTGTAGGTTCCCGGTCCAATGGTCTCGCTACCTGGTACGGCCTTCCAGTTTGGCGCCAGCTTTCCTTGTTCCAGCGGTTTGGAAATAGAGGCTTTTCGAAGAACAAGGTCGTCAGGCAGGAAGGCTTTCCCTTTGACTCTGGAGGCATGGTAACGGGCCACCCTTTGTTGATATGCAGCCACTCTGATCCGGCCTTTTCTCTGATCTCCTCCACCAGGTCGAGGTTAGTGCGGAGCTGATCGTTGCTAACTTCCTCTGAGTAGCTTTCCACCCGCAACGATGGAAGACCTATTTCCACAGGGATAATGGCCTCCGTGCCGAAGGCCATCCGGAATGGGGTTTCACCTGTCGGGATTCTCGGGGTGGTGCGGTAGGCCCATAGAACATGATGCAGCTCATCCGCCCACCTGCCTTGAGCTCTAGAAAGGCGAGCTTTGATCCCCTGAAGGAGGGTCCTGTTGGTCACTTCGGCCGCTCCGTTGGCTTGTGGATGCCCGACCGAGGTGAGGTGGTGACGGATTCCATGCTCCTCACAAAACTAGCGGAATTTGGAGTTATCAAACTGCTTACCGTTATCGGTGATTATGGTGTGTGGGAGGCCGAATCGGCAGATGATGGACCTCCATACAAAATCTCTGGCCCGTGCCTCGGTTATTTGTGCAACTGCTTCCGCCTCGACCCATTTAGTGAAGTAGTCAATGGCGATAAATAAGAACTTCCGCTGTCCCGTGGCAAGCGGGAATGGGCCGAGGATGTCCATCCCCCATTTGGCGAAAGGCCAAGCGGAGGATATGGAAACTAGTCTGGCGGAGGGGAGCCTTTGGATGCTTGAATGCCTCTGGCATGGGTCGCAGGCTCGGACTAGGTCGTCTGCATCCTTCTGCATAGTTGGCCAGTAATAGCCTTGTCACAGCACCTTGTGGCACAGGGACCGGCTTCCTAGATGGTTGCCACAAATCCCTTCATGTACTTCGCGTAGAGCATAATTTGCTTCGGACGAGCAAAGGCATCTGAGCACGGCATAGAGAAGGACCGTTTGTAAAGCTGGTTGTCAATCAGCACGTAGTGGGTGGCCTGTAGCTTCAGCTTTCTAGCTTCTCTCCGGTCGGGTGGAAGCGACCCCTCTTTGAGATATTTAAGAATAGGGTCGAACCATGATGGTTCAGCTTCGACCTGCATTATCCGATCGGCTTCCACGATGCTGGGCCTTTCTAGAGTCTCCAGGTGAAACTTTTGTTCGGCGTCCATCGACTCCGCGGTCGCCAATCGAGAGAGTAGGTCGGTGCGGGCATTCTCGGACCTAGGAATCTGAATGATTTCAAATTCGGCAAAATGGGGAAGCACGCTCCGCACCTCCTGAAGATATCGAACCATATTCGGCTCCCGGGCTTCAAACTCTCCTCGCACATGACCGGCTACCAGTTGAGAGTCGGTGAAGGAACTAAGCTTCTCTACTTTCAGATTGCAGGCGATTCGGAGGCCGGCTAACAGGGCTTCATACTCTGCTTCGTTGTTGGAGGCCGGGAAAGAGAAACATACACCATATTTGAAGGTTACCCCCTCCGGACTGGTGAGAACCAGGCCCGCACCAGAGCGATGGGCATTAGATGACCCGTCGACATGGAGGAGCCACCGAGCTCCAGATTTTGGTTCTTCAAGGGAGTCTGGGGTAAAGCCATCCTCCAGGATGGTACACTCGAGGAGGAAGTCGGCAAGCACCTGAGCTTTGATAGCTGGGCGAGGCTGAAAGTGTATGTCATGCTCGCTCAACTCGACGGCCCACTTGGTCATTCTTCCCGACGTCTCGGGACGGTGGATTACCGCCTTGATGGGTTGGTCGGTCAGGACTGTCACGGAATGTGCTTGGAAGTACGGTCGCAGCTTTTGAACTGAGGTGATTAAGGCCAACACCATCTTCTCAATTCTGCTGTACCTTATCTCCGCATTGCGGAGTAGCTTGCTGACATAGTAGATCGGCTTCTGGACTTTGCCTTCTTCCCTGACCAGCACCGAACAAATGACACCCTCTGAAACAGCTAGGTACAAGAATAGGGTCTCGCCCGGGGCCGGACTGCTAAGAAGTGGGGGCGAGCCGAGATATTTCTTGAGATCCTGAAATGACTTCTGGCATTCAGGAGTCCACTGGAAGTTTTTAGCTGACCGAAGGGTTTTGAAGAAGGGGAGGCATCTCTCGGCTGACCGTGCCACAAAGCGGTTAAGAGCCGCTATCCTCCCAGTTAGGCGCTGGACCTCTTTAACAGATGCCGGGGGCGCATTTGTTGGAGAGCTTGAATCTTCTGGGGGTTAGCTTCAATACCTCGATGGAAGACCATGAAGCCAAGAAACTTCCCGGAGTTAACGCCGAAAGCGCATTTGGTCGGATTGAGTCTCATCCCATACTTGCGCAGCATTGCAAAGCTCTCTGAGAGGTCCTCGACATGCTGTGATGCCTCCTTGCTTTTGACCAGCATGTCGTCCACGTACACCTCCATATTCCGGCTGATTTGCTCCTTGAATACTTTGTTAACTAGCCTCTGGTAGGTTGCACCTGCATTTTTAAGACCAAAAGGCATGACACGGTAACAGTAAGTACCTCGGTCGGTTATGAAGGCGGTCTTTTCTTCATCCTTAGGGGCCATTCGGATCTGATTGTAGCCTGAATAGGCGTCCATGAATGACAGCATCTGTGACCTGAGGTGGCGTCCACAAGCTGGTCGATCCGAGGAAGGGGGAAGCTGTCCTTCGGGCAGGCTTTGTTGAGGTCGGTGAAGTCGATGCAGATTCTCCATTTTCCATTCGACTTCTTCACCATGACGACGTTTGATAGCCAGCTCGGATAATTTACCTCCCTGACAAAATTAGCCTTGATGAGTTTGTCTACCTCTTCCTCAATGGCCTTTTGTCGCTCCGGGGCGAAGCTTCTCTTTTTCTGCTTGATGGGCCTATGCATCTCGTCCACATTGAGACGATGGACGAGAACCTCGGGGCTGATCCCTGGCATGTCGGAGGCGGACCAGCGAAGATGTCAGCGTTGCTTCGGAGGAACCTGATCAATCTGCGTCGAGACTCTCCTTTGAGCAGCGACCCAATTTTTATAGTTCGGTCGGGACGAGCCTCATCCAATGGCACCTCTTCCAATTCCTCTGCCGGTTCTCCTCGCTGTTCGGTGAAGTCCTCCCGAGCGTCTAGCCCATCAACTTCCGGCATTCTAGACTGAAGGCTTGTAACGAAGCACTGCCGAGCCATGGCCTGACTTCCTCGAACAACTCCAACTCCTCGCTCGGTGGGAAATTTCATGGACATATGCGGGATGGAGACAACTGCCTTGAGGGACATCAGGCCGGGCCTGCCGAATATCGCATTGTATGGAGATCTGAGGTCGGTTACTAGGAAGTCTGTCTGGATAATGGCTACAAGGGGCCAGGTTCCCGCGCGGACTGTCAGGGTGACGACCCCTTCCGGGACAATGACGTCGCCTGTGAATCCCATCAGGGTGGAATCCACGGTTCGCAGGTTTTCCATGAGTAATTTCATCCTGGCAAACACACCGAGGTACAAAACATTCACCGAACTTCCACTATCAACAAGGATTCGGCTTACATCATAATTATTTAAATTGAGGGATACAACTAGTGCGTCATCATGGGGAAGCTGTATCCCTGGAGATCATCGTCGAGAAGGAGAGCTCGCCCGTCCGTGCCTTCTTTGGCGCCGATCCTTCACCGTCGCCCCTGGGGCTCGATCCGCCGGCCTCTTCGATCATGTTAATGCGGCCGATCACGGGCGGATTCGGTGGAGGTGGAGGTTGTTGAAGTTCGGGCTGGCGGTCACCTCCTTGTTGTGGCTCGGGCGCCCTCCTGAACTGATTCAGTCGCCCCTGCTGGATCAGCCTCTCGATTTTATTTTTCAGCTGCCAGCATTCTTCAGTGTCATGGCCGTGCTTCCGGTGGTAACGGCAGTACTTGGTGGGATCTCTTCGGGTCGGGTTCCCTCGGAGAGGCACTGGCCGGGGGAGCTGGCGCTCTATTTCCATGAGGATTTGCGCTCGGGGCACAGTCAGCGGAGTGTAGTGATTCCTTGGTGGCAGCGGGGGAACTCTTTGGCGGTGAGGCGGACTTGGCCGACGGGCGGGATGGTGCCTGTCGGTGCCCTTGGGCTCCTTCTTCTTTGCCTGCTCGATGCGGGCAACTCTCTGCGATTCTTCAACCCTAGCGTATTTCTCCGCCAAGGCCATCATATCAGAGAGGCTGGGGGGATAGCTGACCTCCATAGCCAGGTAGAAGTCGCTTTCCTTCGAGACTCCCCCTGCCAAGGAGGACATAGCCACCTCATGATTAAGGTGGTCCACCTCTAACATGGCCTTATTAAAACGGCCAAGATAATTTCTCAAGGACTCCCCCTCTCTCTGCTTAACTTCAGAGAGGGAGTCGGATCTTCATCGGTGGCGGCGGCTGCTGATGAACTGGCCAATAAAAAGGTGGCTCAGCTCATCAAATGAATCGATGGAACCTGGTTTTAAAGCATTGAACCAGGTCCGGGTAGATCCCCTGAGGGTGGAGGGGAAAGTGCGGCAGAGGACCGCGTCGGATGCTCCGTGGAACATCATTATTGACCGGAAGCTGCTAAGATGGTCGTCCGGTCAGAAGAGCCGTGGTAAGGTTCGACGGCTGGTAGCTTGACATGGGAGGGAATCACTTCCTCCATGATCCCCTTAGAGAAAGGGATGCCCTGCTCTGCTTTGGGTTGGGGCGGACGGGCCTGCTTGGCGGCATCCAGTTCCTGACGCATCTCCTGGATCTGATGACGGATCTCCTCTTCGCTGGTCAGAAGAGGAGCTGGGCGAGAGGATCGCAGGGATGGCATCGAATCATGGTGGGAGGTCACCGGAGAGAGAGACCAGGCTCGCCGAGATCTGGGAGGATCTCTGTCATGACTACCTCATGGGACTGGCTTGTCCCCTCTAGGTCGATGTGGGGGGTCTGCAGATTTGTGCGGACTGGAGGAGGAAGTTGCCGGCGAAGAAGGAATCGCTGCTTCCTTATGAAAGTGCGGAGCAGGAGGAGCCGTAAGGCGCTCCTGGACCAGGTGGGTCAGGGTCTGGACTTGCTGAACCAGCGAGGCAAACTGGTCCTGGGTCACCAGGATAGCAGGCGGTGATGGGGTTTCGACTGGTGGTGGTTGCGGCGCTACACCGCTCATCAGATCAGGCCTCTGGGAAGCAACCTGATCTTGGGCTTCAGAGGTTGCTCTTCTTCGATTGGCCATTAGAGAGGTTCTACTCCAGATTAGGATCCTTATCTCCTTTCTTCAAGTTTTAATGGGACTTGAGAACCCTTCCTCTAGCACCAATCTGTTGCCGCCGGGATCCATCCTCCGACTTGGGTGCAGTCGATCTCCAGGGGTGGACCTGCACACAAGTCCTCGCGCGAGAGGCGTTGGGGGTGGCCCTTCGTAGAAGACCCTCCGACACTCAAGTCAGTGGGAGGAAATCGGTGATCAATAGAAAATGGGGAGGTGGATCTCTCCGGGGAGTCTCTCTGGGGGCGGCCAATCGGAAGCTCTGGAGGTGAGAGCACCAACGAGCAGCAGGAGAGCAGGAGAGTGGGAGTGAGGGTGTGAGCTCGTGCGTACCTAAGGGAATCTATGAGCGTGATACTTATAGGCTGTCACCTGGATCTTGAGCGTCTTCTGGAAGGTTCAGAGGTTGTTAGGACACGGGGGTGGATCGAATCAGGCCATTGTGGGGCTGTTGGGATCCATATCTTGTCTGTTAGGGGATCGACGGCTAGGAGATCTCCTTGATGGCTTGAGATCTGGTAGGTGTGTAGGTCTCAGGTAGCCTTGATAGGTTCTAGACCACTTCTCAGCATGATTCCTTGCCTAGGGTGCTGTTACAGTAGGCTTAGGCTCTCCCGCGTTAGGTTCCGCGGAGGTGAGTATTGGATCGTGGGTCGTTCAGTAAAGCCGGGCTATGGAGGCTCCGGGGAAACGAGCTACAGGAAGCTCGGGAGAGCCGAGCTATGGGAGCTCGGGAGAGCCAAGCTACGGAAGCTCGGGAAGATGAGCTATGGGAGCTCGGGAGAATCGAGCTATGGGAGCTTGGGAGAATCGAGCTACGGAAGCTCGGGAGAGACGAGCTACGGAAGCCCGGGAGAGAGCTATGGGAGCTCGGGGAAGCTGAGCTATGGAAGCTCAGGGAAGACGAGCTATGGGAGCTCGGAAGAGCCGAGCTACGAAGCTCGGGGAAGACGAGCTATGGGAGCTCGGGAGAGTCGAGCTACGAAAGCTCGGGAGAGTCGAGCTACGAAAGCTCGGGAGAGACCAGCTAGGGGAGCTCAGGAGAGCTGAGCTATGGAAGCTCGGGGAAGCCGAGCTATGGTAGCTCGGGAGAACCGAGCTATGGAAGCTCGGGGAAGCCGAGCTAGGGAAGCTCGGGGAAGCCAAGCTATGGGAGCTCGGGAGAGCCGAGCTATGGAAGCTCGGGGAAGCCGAGCTATGGAAGCTCGGGAGAGGCGAGCTATGGGAGCTCGGGAGAGCCGAGCTACTGGAAGCTCGGGGGAGATGAAGGGAGGAGGTCGGTCTTAGCCTCCTTGCACGGATGTTAATGCAATGACGATTTTACCCCCTAACAAGAACAATCAATGGTCATGACCAACCCATGCAAGATTGCAGAACGTAATGCTGTCTATGAAATGATTACAGAACATAAATGACAAACGATTCTATCAAATGCTTCGAACAGTCAAGATTGGAGAGTTGTAAACCGACATTGGTATCTGGAAAAAAGGAAATGGTGAGAGCATGAATGATATAACATGCCAAGAAAAACTCTATAATGATGTTGCTCTCATATCAAAAAGAATGGTATAACATGTCGATCAAGAAAAGATTATTGTCTTCGTTATTTCAACATCTTCAGCATAACGAAGTTTAAAACGAGAAAATTCAGAGAAAGTATGGATCAGGCCAGAAGAATCCAGGCAAGAAGGTTCATCTCGTACCTATACCTTTTTAAGTCTTCCTTTTGTCTCAAGTTTCTCATGGCGTGCAACAAGATCCTTTATCCAACTTTCTAGTTCAGCAATATTCTTTTCCGTGTTCTCGTTCTCCTGAGGCACGTCCTCAGCTGTGTGGCGCTTATCATCATCTCAACCTATTAAAATTGCCATGCAATATGATCGACGCTATAAACAAAAAAAAAAAAAGAAGAATGAAAAGGCATGAATAAGGTGGAGCGCAAACCTCTAGTTCTTCGATGGACTCCCGGAGGACGCCGACTTCATCATCCGGGCGGATCTGCTTCTTCTCGGTATCGGAGTGCGGCTGGTCGAGAGTAGAGATCTGATTTTGGACTTGGAGGCTACAACAAATTTCTGGTATAGCGACAGTAAATATGTCATTTGCTTGTCACGATGCTTTCACATGCTTCGGAAAACCTGGGGTGGAGACAGGAAATCCCGTTGACGCTTAAAAGCATCGGAATGTTTGACGCTTTTAAGCGTCGGCAGGATCAATTATCCCGCTTTTAAAAAGCATCAAAAACTTTTTCTCTTCCGGATGCTTTAAAGCATCGGCAAGATGAATTGTCCCAACGCTTTTAAAAAGCATCGACAAATACTGATGCTTATAAGCATCGGCAAGGTGAAAATTGTCCCGACGCTTTTACAAAGCATCGGGACGAGCACGCTAAAAAAGTGTCGACACATTATATTTTTTTAAATAAAATAAAAAAAAGTTAAAAAATTTATATTAAACCTGTTATATTTAAACATGTGCAATTAAGATAAAATTTATATTAAACCTATTATATACAATGCAATCACAACAAACAAAATCATATTGCACACATTCTTCATATCCAAATTAAAAGTTCAAATATAAATTTCATTACATCAAGAGAAAGTGATACAATTTAAGGTTTCACAAAATTTAAAAATACATGAAATGAAAGATATAAAATAAAAAAAGCCGATGTCAATGATTTACAAGAGGAAGGTCATCACCCTGTCCGCGAGGATCTAATGCTTCAGGAGCCTATAAGAAAAATTAAAAATATTTAATTTACAAAACTATCAATGAATATTAAATAAATAATTAATTTAATATAAGCATATATATTTAATAATATATGTATTTACCTAATATGGAACAACCATTTATATGAGAGATGTAAGCCGCTCAATGTGCTCTCTCATAGAATCCATCAATGCTCTGTCGGCTACTCTATTGGCTGCACTCCTCCATTGCATCTCCTCCATCGCTGCGGCACTCGACCGTTGCTTCTCCTCAATCGCATGCTCAAGTCTATAAACACGTGTATCATGAACAGCATTTGCAGCATCACGCATAAGTCTACTCACCTTAGATAATTGAGTGGGGGTAACTCCAACACCATAACCCTCACTCAACTGTAGTGCTCCAGCCCCATCAATTCTGTAATACCTCGGCCTTGATGCGACTACTCTCATAGATGCTGTAGAGTCATTGACACGCTTAGCAATAAGAGATGTAGCTCTTTTCTGTATTAATTTAGAAAAAATAGTTAGATCTTACTGAATAATATAATCAAATTAAAATTATTGTATAAAATAAATTGTAATAAATAATTACATATTATGTCCCTCGACTCATCTCTGACAAAAGTGCCATCATGGTGAGTATAAGTCATTCGGTAAAACTCCACCACACCGGGTTCCCGCCCATGCTTATCCATCTACAAAAAAAATTATACAATTTGTAAATAATTTAAGCAATTTAGCAATTTATAAATAAATTATACAATTCATTTTGATTTGTAAAGAGGGACTGTCATCTCTTTAGAGAGTAGTATTTGGCAATGCCTTGCGAGTTTTTTCAAGAAGATGGGTCCTTAGGAGTTTCAATAAGAGTTTCAACATAATTGTAAATTATTCAATTATGTTTCAATGAGAGTTTCAACATAATTGTAAATTATTCAATTATGTTTCAATGAGAGTTTTAATGAGAGTTTCGACATAATTGTAAATTATTCAAGAAGCTGGGTCCTTGCGAGTTTCAATGAGAGTTTAAACATAATTGAAAATTATTCAATTATGTTTCAACGAGAGTTTCAATGAGAGTTTCAACATAATTGTAAATTATTCAAGAAGCTGGGTCCTTGCGAGTTTCAATGAGAGTTTCAACATAATTATAAATGAGAATTTATAGTTTAACACTAATCAGCAATTTTATAAGGATTCTATAAAAACACTAATAGGTAATTTTATAAGCAGACTTTTCAATTATGACAACATTTATTACTGTAGAGTACCAAATTTGTATCACTTCCATCAAATTTTCAAGGAAAAATTTCTAATGTTGATTCAACTCCTTATTTTTTTAGAAGGCCGGTCCTATATAAATGTATTATAGTTTTTTAAAGCACAAACAATTAATAGATTCATGAATCCCATTTGATACTATAAAAGAAACTCTAGGAATTTCATGAAACTTATCCATTTTGACTTTGCCTTTATTAAAAGCGGGTATTTTGAATTTTTACATTTCATGAACCTTCTCTTTATGACATATAATTAATGAACGTAATTAGTTAAGAGTTTATAGTTTAAGAAACATACGAATGTATGATTCGCGCATAACTCTTGGATCCCGATGTATGGGGAATAGACAGAGATGCTCATGCAGCTTTACCGATATTAGAATATGTCTGTAAAATCAAATAAATATTTTAATAAAGTGTCTTAAAAGATTAACTAACAAGATACCTATCCCCTCTCGAAGAACCAATAATGAACAAACTCCATCCACTGATGAGGGGACACTTCAGAAGGACAAATACCAACTACCTGCTCCTCGGTCATACCCGACAACTTGTACTTCGTCTTCAAATATGCCTTATATTCTTTTCATTTCTGGCTGAGAGACTTCAATACAAACTCATTAGAGGATGGAGGAAGTGCAAACTTGGACTGCAAAAGATAAAATATTAAAATTGAAAAAACATAAAATATGTCATAATAAACAAAATGTTTGATGTTTAGATTCTTTTTTTTACCTTCATAATAGAATCTCAACTTTATACGTCAGAAGCATGTCATTCCATTTTGCATAACTCAATGGACAAAGCTGATGCCTCAATGCAACACTCCCTAAAAAGGAACTCAATAGCTAGAGGCTTTTTTAATTGGCTGCCCCAACTGATTGCGCTCAATTACTATCTTATCACCATCATGCATCTGCTGTTGAGAAATTATTGAAACATAATTGCCCCAACTTATTGATTTTGATGATTTCCAAAAGCCATGAGTATCTTAAAGAAAACAATGTGTTTATTTATCAAAAACCTTGAGCTTATTCAAATTGAAAAGAATGAACTATCAATGGTTATATCAAATGAGTTTTTGAATCTATTAGAAAAAGAAGTTTCAAGTTCTATGCTTAAAAGGATTTCAAAAAGGAATTTTTACACATTATAATTCAATCGATGAATTCTTGGAACATGTCTTGAATCCATGATAAACGTCATATTTAATGTATTCAAGTTAAATTTATATTTTAAATTTAATTGGGACAAGTTTTAAAGTCAATCAGAACATTTTTCTGATTTTTGTATCGGTCCCGAGCCGACTCAAGGGTTTCCGAGTCGACTCCCCAGTTTGCCTATTTTCTCGAGTCGACCCTTGGCTTTTCAAGAGTCGACCCTTGAATTCTTGCGAGCCGACTCCTGTCTGTGCGAGCCGACTCCGCTCAAACAACAGAACCCATATTTTTTGAGCACTTCTCGAGTCGACTCCCCATTTTTCTCGAGTCGACTCCCGACTTTCAGGAGCCGACACCTCTGTTTTCGCGAGTCGACCCTTCAATGTTTTAAAATGTTTCTATTTTTGGTAATCGACTTCGAGCCGACTCCCTCAGAGCTCGAGCCGACTCCGCAAATCTGGACGCGATTTTTAACGATGACACATCAGCCCCAACGGTAAGATTTTTGAATAACGGCTATTTTTCCTTGTCTCTAACGGATATATTTTTGCAGATTCTATAAATAGAGCAGCTCTTTTCAAATCAAAACAACCCAGAGAAAATCAAAAAGAGAGAAAAGACTATCGTTTGAAAAGAGAGAAAAACAGAGCATATTGGAAAAATCATTTAGCTCAAAGGAGAGTAATTTAAAAGGAGTGAAATCCAAGAGAAAGATTCGTCTACTCCTTCTCATCAATCCACAAGAGGCAAAAGAAAATCCAAGTGCATTTCAAAGGTCAAATCGGAGGATTTTCAAAAGAGGAAAAAGCTTCATCTCAACTCCAAAGTCTTCAACGGTCAAGAATCTTGCTGAGGCGTGATTCAACACTTCTAGAGGAGTTAAAAAGAAGAAGGGAGAAAGCCCAAGCATCTACCATCAGCAATATTATCAGGCTTTTCTAACCCTATATCATTTTGTACTTCATTTGTGTATTTGCTCAAGGGGAGCACATTATTGTTTAAACACTATCTTTATTACTTGTTTGCTGATTCAATCAGTGGATTGAATTAGTGGAGGTTGGTATACCTCGTTACAAGCCGGAGTGCTTGTGTTGGGTTAGTTGTGAGCCCTAGAAAAATAACGTGTAGGGTTTTGTGCTGGTAAGCCCGAGTTAAAACCAGCTGGGTTCATTGTGCACCCGGTAAAACAACAAGTTTGAGTTGTGAGCTTGAAAACAACTCGGCTGTAATCTAGAGAGATTATAGTGTGGACCCAAGTGAATCTTGGGAGTGGACGTAGGTGCTGGTTGCCGAACCACTATAAAATTATCTTGTGTTTGCCGTGCCATATTTTCTCTATCTCTATCTCTTTATATTTGCTTGTGCATTGCTTATTAGTTAGCCTCTCACTTGCACATCTTGCTACCTAATCAATTAAAGTTAAAAAGACTTAAATTTTTAAGAACCCAATTCACCCCCCCCCTCTTGGGTTGCCTCTGGGCCAACAATTGGTATCAGAGCGTGTGCTCATTTAGAATTTGATATCACGATCAAGGGCTAAAGATCCATATGGCAACACAAATTGGTTCAAGTTTTGCTGAAGGTCATTCTACGAATCGACCTCCTTTATTTAATGGAACCAACTATTCATATTGGAAAGCTAGAATGAGAATATTCATTCAAGCTTCGGACTATGAATTGTGGGGAGTAATAATGAATGGACCTAGTACACCCACACACCTTTTTGATGGCACTATTGTTCCTAAACCCGAAAGGGATTGGATGATAATGATAGGAGAATGGCACAACTAAATGCTAAGGCCATTAATATTTTGTATTGTTCCTTGGATTCAAATGAATTCAACCGAATCTCAACTTGTAATTCCGCAAAAGAAATTTGGGATAGGTTGGAAATTACTCATGAAGGAACAAACCAAGTAAAGGAATCAAAAATAAACATTTTGGTTCACAAATATGAATTGTTTACAATGGAACAAACTGAAACCATCACATGCATGTTCACTAGATTTACTGATATTGTGAATGGTCTGAAAAGTCTTGGTAGAATTTATTCTAATGCTGATCTTGTGCGTAAAATTCTTAGGTCTCTACCAAGATCGTGGGAAGCTAAAGTCACTGCCATCCAAGAAGCAAAGGACCTCAATGCACTACCTTTAGAGGAGCTTCTAGGATCCTTAATGACCCACGAGTTAACAATGAAGCAGCATGTTGAGGAGGAATCAAAAAGAAGGAAAACTCTTGCCCTCAAGACTGCAGAAATGGAGAGAGCAGCAGTGAAAGTAATGATGAAGATGATGAGGAACTGCTCTCTTGGCCAAAAAATTCAGAAAGTTCATGAGAAAAAGGTCATTTCATAAAAAGAAATTTGGAGCAAGATTTGAAGGAGAAAAGGATAAGAAAAAGGACAAGGAGAAAGAAAAAGAAAAAGAGCCCTTAGTTTGTTATGAGTGCAAAAAGCCAGGGCACTTTAAGTATGATTGTCCTTTGCTGAAAAAGGCCTACAAGAAAAAGAAGAAAGCTTACATGGCAACATGGTCTGATGAATCTTCCTCGTCGGAAGAAGATGAACAAAAGAGGTTGCCAATATATGTTTCATGGCCAACGACGACGACAACGACAATGAGGTAAGTTCTGAAAACTCAAATGATGATTTTACATTTGATGAAATGTTTGAGGCTTTCAATGAACTTATGATTGATTTTAAATCCTTAAAGAAAAAGTATAAGTTTTAAAAATGACAATATTAGTTTAGCTAAAAGTAAAAATGAATTAGCTTTAGAAGCTAAGAACTTAACTAATGAAAAAGAAGAACTTAGGAAAGAAAGAGATAATCTTAATCAAGAAAAAGATTTATTAAATCTGAAACTAAAAACTCAACTAAAGACTTAAAAGATCAAATAGAATCTTTAGCTTTAGGTAAAGAACAGCAAGCTAAAGAAATTGACTCTCTTAAGAAAGAGGTTAAAAAATATAAAGACATTGTTGAGAAATTCACTTTAAGTTCAACCAAACTCAACATGATCCTAGATAGTCAAAAAGCTATTTTTGACAAAGCAGGTTTAGGATATAAGCATCGGCAGGCTATCGGAGCTCCCAATGCTCACCACTAGCATCAGAAAAAATGAGTCAGGATATGTGTCTTTACTAAAGATGCCGACGACTAATAAGCATCGGCATCTAACGACACTTAAAAGCATCGAAAAAAATGAGTCAGGATAAGGTTATATATTGTAGCTGCCAACACTAATAAGCGTCGGCGCTGCTGACGCTTTTTAAAAGCGTTGGCAATTTGTGGGAGCTCCCGACACTTTCCCTTAGCATAAAAAAAAAAGAGTCGGGATACGTTACTTTTGCTGTAGTGTGTGGTCGTCAAAATCCATGGACTCTGGCGCCGATGAGCTGCTGCTAGACCCTTGGATGCTCCTCGAGGACCTTGGAGAGAGCTCCATTGTTTGGAAAACAAAAAACCTCCCAAAAACCATGAAACAAGAACGGAGGTGGGTCTAGAAATCCAGAGGAATCAAGAAACTCTGCAGGAAGAGAGAGAGAGAGAAAGAGAGTATGGAGGGAGGAGGGGGTGGAGGAAGGATCGTTTTTATAAGGAATGACGAACTGCCAACTAGACGCCACAGCGGGGATGGGCATGGAAGCATGCAACTACGCTATCTATGCTTGGCGCTGTGTCGTTGGACCAATATCCTGCACAATTGTATTTGCTTAATAATAAATAATAGTATTTGAGAAACAAATGTTAAGCCTTATTTGTATTATTGTACATGTTATTTTGTAACCTTATTAATAATTTAACATTCATATTTATTTAAATTTAAAATACATTTTTATAAAATATTACATAATTATATTAGTTTTAATTTTATAAGTTTATAACTATTATTTTATTAGTCTCTAATTATACTATAATTCTGTGTTTATTTTCTCTAGCATTTTGAGTGACAAATAAGTAAAAGAAGAAAAGAAAGGATTGAATGAACCATTGATATTACTTAAAAAGAATAAGTGTGTGTGTGCGTGTGTGTGTGTGTGTCTATACATATATATATATATATATATATATATATCTTTTTTTTAAAAAGCTAAGTCAATTCAAAATGACCCATGAGTTAACCCAAATCCAATCATTTAGTGTTAGGAATTGTTAGGATTTAGCTTCAATGATCTGAACCTAAAAATGATTCGGATCTAAAAATGATTTGAAACCAAAATGATCTAATTTGACCCGATTGTCATCTCTAATTTTTAATGTTTTATTACATAGGATCAATTAAAATTGATGAAATAGTTAACATACCATCTTGACATGAATATATAGATTGTCTCTATGATTATACGCCACCTATTCAGACAATTTTAATTGATCCTATGTGGCACGACGTTGGGAATACAACATTGTTAAATGATGAGGGATTAAACTATAGCAAATTTAAGAACCCAAATGAATTTTAAGTGAAAGTTTGAGGACCAAAAGTATATTTTTGCCATGATTTCTATCTTGGATATGTGGTGCCTTTAGATGTTTCTAATGGTTTTGATCAGTCCATTTCTTGTGACCTAAGTTAATATCGTCTGAGGAAGAGCACGTACAATGTAGTTGAGCGAGCTGAGGTGCTACCAAAAGGTTGAGAGCAAGAGTGCCTCTGCCAAATTAAGGGAAGTATTACATGTAGTGTTTATTTTAATTGATTCTTGGCTATGAATTTGACTAACATAGTGAAATATTCTTCTGGGCTTCAATTACAATTTTTGAGCTAGCCATTTAGCAATCGATAGGTAAATGGCAGCATGGTAAGAACCAGATTGGTTTGTAGTCTAGTTCATCGGTTATATCAATTGGTCTGATCTGAGTTTTATAACTATAAAACCACCTAACTTAGATTTTATGGTTGGATAATAATTGAGATCAAGTGATGTTCATATATTTCTGGCTTATTAGAAAAAAAGTTGTTGTACATTAAAAGTCAATGCATGAAGCTCACATGTAACATAAAATGATAGCTTAAATGAATTACCAGATTTAAATCTAGAGTAAATGCTAAGCTACAGACTTGTAGAAGGGCTTTAGAATCTAAAGGTTTTTAAATTAGTATAACTAAAATTGAATACATGAAATATAATTTTAGTGGAAGTAAAAACACAAATGAAGAGACAGTGAAGATTGCAAGCCAAGAGTTATCTAGGAGTAAAAAATTTAGGTCTTTGGGATCAATTATCCAGTAAGAAGGTGAAATAGGTAAAAATATGAATCATAGAATTGAAGCAGGATGGATTAAATGGAGGAGTGTTTTGAAAGTATTTTATGATCGATGCATCTCATTAAAATTAAAAGAAAAATTTTATAAAACTGCTATTAGGTCAACTATGCTATATAGAATAGAGCATTGAGCAATATTGAAACAACATATGAATAAATTAAGTGTAATAGAAATGCGCATGTTAAGATGAATATATGGTAAAACTTTAAAAGATAGAATTATAAATAAACATATACTAGAAATGATAGGAGGAACCCCAATTAAAAATGAAATAAGAGAAAACTGATTATGGTAGTTTGAACATATATAACGAAGACCTTTAAATACTTCAGTTAGAAAGAGTGATATTTTAATAGTCCATGGTAATGATAGAGGTAAAGGTGGGCCTAAACTAATATGGACATAAATAATTAAGAAAGATATAGCTATTTGTAATTTGAATGTCGATTTAATCCTGAATAGAGTAGAGTAAAGGAAGCAAATTCATGTAGCCAACCCCAAGTAATTGGAAAAAGGCTTAGAAGGGTTGAGTTGAGATGAGTTGAGAAATTAGTTTAAGCGCGCAAGAGCTCCAGCTTCATCTGCTTTCATGAAATAAAATCATTTCACAAGTTAATTGGTGTTATCTCAAATTATTCAAGATTGTACAATCAATTCCCTCTTCCAATCTTCAAGATCCCCTCTTTTGTCCCCCTTTTTCTCAGCCCATTAACTTTTAGCCAGCTTTCTGGTTACGGTTACATTGCATGCTATACTTGTGTTGCATGCCCATATATCTATCTAAGCTTCACTATTTGTATAATCATAAAGCTAAATGAGGAATTTTGCTTGAAACCTGACATCAGAGGATGTAACTGAACCTAGTTATCACATATTTATCCTATGAAAAGCTATGTATTTTTTTCCTTTTTTTATTTTTTGGCTTAAAAGAATAATATGTCTAAAAAGCCAATATTGGAAGTTTATTTAGCAGAGCAAAATGTATTTGTAAAAAAAATATTGCAGCTTCAAGTTGTAAAATAATATATAAATGCCAGTATTTAAGTTTAATCCAAGAGAACAACATGTGTTCACAAATTACCTAGGAAGGAACTTCAAATATTCCTACTAAAACTGAGCACACCATAAAATATAAGACATATTACACCGTAGGTTGGAGCTGCTGTAGTTCATGCAATTATTGTTGATGATCTCGCTGAAGGACATAGTGATGTGGATCTCAAAGAGCTAACGCACATGTCAAATGCATTCTCAAATATGTTTATTCTATTTTAATATTTTTATTTAGTTGGTTACATAAACTACATTGACTGGAAAATTTGACTTACCATCAAGATGGTCAAGTAATTTTCCTTTCCTATATTTTGTTTTAGGAGGAGATAGTGGAATATGTATCTTGCATTAACATGTCGTACCCCATAGTGGAGTATGTATCTATAGTCCTCTTGCTCTTGAGAAATGAAGCTGGTATATTCGTTAGATTTGACCATCTCTTTTCAAACATGATTTTTTGCTTCTACTTCTCATTTTTCAAAGCATGCCTTTAATAGGGCTAGTTTATGTTGTAAAAAATAATCACATCATATAATTTGAATTGATTATGGGCTAACATTGTCAAATGAGGTCTAGGCATCATTTTCTATACGTAAGATAATAAATGATAATGCAAAAACTTCTTAAGGTGATTGACAATTCTACAAACAACTCTAGAAGCGCTCATGATGCAGTGCACCATTTGCGTGTCTTAGATGTTTTAGTTTCTAGGTTGTCTCTTTGCTACTCATAAACTCAACAATAGTTTAATTGGTTGACCTAAAAGAAAATGATAAAAAATTAAGTAATAATCCATTCGGGGTGATTGTATCTTTTTTTTTGGTACAAGGAACTAAATATACCATGAATCAATTGATTTCTGTTACTTTCATTATTGCTATTGGATTGGAAACCTACCCACCCTTGGGTAGAATAGTATGTCAAGGTTGAGAGGAGACATATTGGATAAAGCAACTCATCGGTTGGGAGCTATATTGCCTTGCCTTTTGATCGATTTTTATTGATAAAATAAAAAATATATATAACTTTATTTTTTAAAAGTCATCTTGTTTAGAACTAAGTATTTATGAATAAAAATTGAGAGATCTCATGGTATGATCATATGGGATGCTGCACCATTTATTATTGAGGATATATAAATTCAGTTTTAACAACTTTGGATTTCATTCAAAAAGGCTAGCCAAAAAGTTGTTATTTATACTCCTCGATTCTGTATGAACATTTAAGATTTATTTAGTGTATAGTTGATATGGGACAAAATATTCATTCATATTCAACTCAAAAAGAACCCATTTGTCGTGCCCTCTAGTCGATGTAAGTTATAAGTTGTCTGCTAATATCATTTATAACAACTCAGAATCTTATCTAAAAAAGCTAGCAAAAAAAGTGTTACTTTGGCTCGAAATCTAGTGTAAGTTTTAATTAGTCATCATTGATGTACTACAAAACACTCATTAGCATGGAACCTCATAGAAGTTTTATTTGAAATTGGATAAAAAAATTACTATAACTTTACTATATCCACTCAAATAAAGCTTATATTCTAGTTAAGGCAATATTAGAATAACTAGAAAATAATGTCAAAATATAAATAAAACAAGCAAATAATTTTTTAAATAAAATTAGGGTGAGCAATGATCCTTAACAATCTTTTTAATTGTATTTGAAAATGTTAAACTTGCTGATGCCACAAAATGGTATTGTAGCTAGTACTAAGATTGCAAATGAGTATGGTCGAAGGTCGACCTATGATTCGATCCGATCCTGATCTTATTAGACTTGACTTGATTCATTTTTAAAGATCTATGGGTTAATCTGATTTGAAAATTAGATTTAATTTAAATTTTGGGTCAAGTCCAAGTCTTATGTTTTTTAACCTTAGTCATCCAATACATCATTCAAATCTAATTTTAGTTAATAGAAAATAGACTTGATCCAATCCTGATCGATCCATAAATTTTAATAATTTAAATTTAATTTTTTTTCAGTCTCATTATTTTTACCAAATCATTAAATGAACTTTCATTAAAATTTATTATCCTTTTCAACTTAACAACAAAACTTCTCTCACTTATTTTCACTTAATTATAGTTAAATATTCATACACTATAAGAAAAAAGAAAAATAGTGACGCATTTTTGGCATCACTGAACAAGAAAATGCATCGCTAAATGGACTTAGCAATGACATTGCACCAAAAAGATGTCGTCACGAAGGCTTTGATCGCTGAAGCATATCTCGTCGCAAATGCATTGCTATTTTGCAACGCTGACATATGCATCACAATATAGCGATGCACAATCTATTTTGTAACGCTGACATATGCATCGCTATAGCTATTATGCATCGCTATATTGTGACGCAAAGCATAGTATTACTAAATAGTGATACATACTGGTGTCGCAATATGGCAACGTAATTAATGTGCCATTACGTTGCAACATAGTTTTGCATCGTAATTTAGCAATGCCACTAGTGTCGCTATTTAGCAATTTACTTTAGCAACCAAAATTTGCTTTGCAATAGCATCACAATATTTATTATAATTTTTTTATAAATTTATTTGATGAAAATAAAATTTAAACTTGCTTATACAATTAATGATACATGATAAATAAAGAGACATGATAATTATAAATAGCTGTAGGCACTGATATTATAAATAAACTTGATCCTAAAAAAAATGCTCCGCAGCAAAGTCATTGCCATGGAAATTATAAAGGCCTGCATTTCAATTCCACCCATAGCAAAATATCCCAAAGCGACATAACAATTGAATGCAATGTTTTGTCATTAAGGGAGACTATGGCTGCAGCAGTAGGTATCAATGCCTCAGCAGCAACTGCCCTTACATCATCATCTGGATCCTCCAGCCCAGCTCTACAGGCAGGTAGGACATAAAATAGCAAATCTTGAAGCATTTCCTGGACATCAAATATGAACTTTAGCAGCAAAAAACAAAATGTAAATTATTTCATATATGAGAAACAACATGGTAAATCTTGTACATCAAATCGGTAATGGACCTCATTCATGATGTTTTAGAATTAAATGAGATGTGTCATTCACTATAGCATGCCTTACTTATCAGTTTATTATAGGCTTTGAAACTGCAATTCAAAAGTGGTCTTGATAACAATGAGAACTTCAACAAAACATTTGCTATGCCTTTAGGCATGTTAAAATATTTCAAATGCAACTTTAAAAAAAGGTAAAAGGTGAAAATTGCAAAAACTTTGTGAAAATGCAAAAGCCAAGGAGAAAAGCAACAGCAAGAATATATCAACATTATGCACTTTTCTATCTTATTTTTTGCAGCATCTGTCAATCCCGTCTCTCTTGAGTATATATGCAGCAAAAATGCAACTGAAATACCCAACAGCCCTCATTTTTTGGGATCTGGTCTCGAGTCTTCTTGCCATTCATTCCACTACTTGCTCCAGCTTCTCTGGATCCTCAGCATCATCCCTGTCTACGTAATCTTAAAACCTGACCTCTCCTTGTCCCTCTACCTGCTACTCTTTCTGAGAATTTCCTTTAATGAATTGTTTTTGACCAAATTATCTCAATCTACGTTCTTAAATATTATTTTTGCTAAAGCAACCTTGGAGACCCTAGAAAACCTTTAATTCCCTAGAATATTTGTAATTTTCATCCCATCCCTCCTGGCTGATGTCAGTCTTAACATCTATCTTCATCCTGTATCTATGCCTAATGCTACAGTCTATGCAGCATTTGCTTGTTTAACTGCTGCTTTTATTTCCTCCTGCTGTTTCTTTAGCATTATGGCAAGAAAAGTTTTCTTTTTTTTTAAGATGTCACCCAGCAACAGTCCAGAATAAAAGCGACGTTAAAAATTTGCATAGACATCATAATGATGACATGGAAAGCAGAATAATTGAATAGAATAGACTGAAGTCAGTCAATGGCTGTTAATAAACTTGGGCAACTCTGTTTCCCTCCAGATTCCGATCAAAAAAAAAAGGAAGTCAGTCAATGACTGAAGTCAGTCAATGAAGAAGACAAACTACCTCTCAGGCTGAAGTCAGTCGATGGAGAAGACCAATGGCTTCTCAGACTGAAGTCAGTCAAGCATTAAATTATTCGGTCACTAAACCTCATCCCTTGTGGAAAATTTAGCCATGTTGTGCCGTAGAAGATGGGAGTGGACTACAGTTCACAATCGCCACCTTCAGCCAAGCACACGCTGTAGAAAAAAATTTCTTTGATCGCTTTGATTTGAAAAGAGTGGACGACCAGACCAAGATTGCTTGCGGTCACCGATCATACGGTTTGCGTGGATGAAACGTCGAAGACCGAGAGACGTTGGAGCAGTAGCATAAATGGCACCGTAGGATACACATCCAAATAGTTTTATCTGTTTTATGAGCTAAAAGCCAATGCCATTCAACTCAGACTGGATTCTGTCAACTGTAGATCTTTGAATTGCAGTAAAGAAGCTAAACCTAGAGGATACAATTAACCAGTATCAATGATAATGTTTACAATCGTAGACCGAAAACATGCCAATTTTCTTTGTAAAGATATCAATCGTTGGATCGTGCAATGTCATCCCTGAAAAAGAAGTCAGTCAATGCCAATTTTCTAATTTTTGATCTCTAAAAAATGAGTTTGGTAAGTAAAAAATATTTTCTTTTCCTTATTTTATTATAAATAATATCTTTAACATGGATAACTAAAAAACAATTCAAATATATAATATTATAATATGTTATAATATTATAATCTTATAATATCCCTGACCAAGGCTATTTACATTGCTTCTTGAAATGATTTATCTTCAAATATTAAAGGGAAAGTGGCCATTGACATGGAGTAAGAGGTGAAGATGAGTCCTTAAGTGCGCAAGTGATACAAATTGTAGCTTGAAGCAAAATAAAAGAAAAAAAATGATGATGCCTTGGCTGTAGAAACTACCAATTTTTCTATCGATAAGGAGCTCAATATCTTAGAGATAACAATTTAAAGATTAGTTTTTCAAAATGCTAGGCACAGTTAAAGGCAAAAAATTAAAGGCTTTTGGAGCCTAGGTAAAAGGAGCAAAATGTATCTGAACAAAGGCGCATATTTTTAAAATAATTAATTAAATAATTTATACAAGTAAGGCTTAAAATATAACATAAAAAATCTAAAAAAAATATAATAGTAATATAATTGGTCTATTAGTTGAATCGAAAACATTCCCCTTCTTAATTGAAATCTATAGCCTCTTGATGTCTTCCCTTCTCTTTCTTAGATAATAGCATAATTTTTTATATTTCATCTTTTTATCTTTCAATTTTTGACTTTTTTATTGGATAAAAAAATAATTATGCATGAAATGGTGCATTATATAGCCAATATAGTCCAATAGATATGATAGACTTAATAAAAAATTACAAAAAATAGCTTATTAAGAAAGAAATAATTTTCTTATGCTTCAAATCAGGTTAAAAGTATGTACCTTTTTAGTCTCATGTATTCCTAGATGAATGTGCCTTGTTTACAATATAAGAAGTGCCTAATCTTTGATATCTAATGCTTTGTACTCTTAATCCTTGGTGCCATACACTTTGCATTTTAAGCGTGCCCATGACAACATTGTTCAAGATTCAAGGCTTAGCTATTTCATACCCCTTTTTACTTGGGAGATATTCATGTTTTAAGCTCTAATGGTGGTGTTCCCAAAAATAATTTCTGAAAAGAGATTTCATAGATATTTTTGACAACTACAAACAAATTCTTAAGATTATATTTTTTTTCCATGGACTACACTGAAGTGTGTTAAATGTGGATTGCCACTTAGCATCTCTTACATAACCTAAAATGAGATGATAACTCAATACTAAAAGAAGCCATATGATACTAACATGAGGAAAGACCTAGTTAATATGCTTTTGCCAAAAACCAAAAATAAATCAAACATAGCAAAAATCACCAATGCTATCCTTTTACAATTAAAAATTTATAATTAAATATTCAAGTTCAATTTTGCACTTGCATCTCAATTGTTGCTCATCAAAATAAGAAATTAAAAAGTGATCAAAGAAGGACAAAAGATAGCATTTGTAAATATTAAGCATTAATCTTTATATTCTTGAGTGAAGTAGCCCTTATGTGTGTGAGTGATGCCAATTGTAACTTCAAGCCAAAAAAAAAAATGATATACCTTTTAATCCAATTATTACTATAAAAACTTCATACTGATTTTTCTATTTGCTAAAATATTGATCCTTAGCTATCAACAAGTATCTCAATATCTTAATGACATGGATTTCAAGATCAATATTATTAAAAGTGCTATGCACACTTATGTGCAAAAAACTCTGAGAGCTTAGATACAAAGCACAAACCATGCTTGGGCAAAAGTGTATATTTTTAAAATAAATAACAAAATAATTTATATAAGTAAGATTTAAAACATATAATAAGAAATGTTAAAAAATCACAATAGCAAGCATATTTAGCCCATTAATTTAATGTAAAGTTTTTTCTTTCTCAACTAACATTTAAAGCCTCTTTACGTCTCCCATTCTCTTTTTAGATAATAGCATAATTTTTTATATTTCATCTCTATTTTCTAATTTTTAGCTTTTTTATAAGATAAAAAAATTATGTATGCAATAGCGCATTTTAAAGTCAATACTATCTAATAAATATGATAGACTTAAAAAAATTATAAATACAAGATTTACATTTTAAAGTCAATACGTAAAAATATTTTCTCCTTTGCATCCTGCAGAATGGGCAAAGTCAGGACTCTCAAATGCCTGAACATCTATTACCATAGCAAATACAACAAATGGTAAGCATTCATTCACCAAAAATATTTGCATGAAATGGATGAGGAAATGCCACAACGTGGACATAAAAACTTACTCTTGTATTAGCATAAATATTAAACAGTTCTCCATCCATTAAAAAAAGTATTATAATTTCTACACACATTGATTACGACACAGGATAAAAAAATAAATTAACTCTTGTCAAAGTAGGTGCTAATACATGACACGTTCAAAAGGGCAATTTATGATTTTAAATATTCTTGAAATTATTGCAACATAACTGTAAATGAAATGAACTGAATGTTTGACACAGTAAAAATAAATTATAGTAAAGGGTACATGTAAGAAGTCAATGGAGACCAATAACCTGCAAACGTTATCCAAAACCCATGTGAGATACAGGTTTCGGACTTAAAAAATTGGCCAATTCTAGGTTGGGTTTGGGTTTCAGAATCAGATTTGAAGCCTTTATCAAATAGGGGATTGAATTTAGAATCCAAGCCCAAAAACTTAAAACCTGACTAGATACAGATATATGTATCATTACAATTTTTAAATTATAAAAATCAAACAGGGACAAACTATGTTCTAATGAATAATTATCCATAGCATATGATTTGACTATCAGAAATCAAACATGCAAAGCTAGCAATAAAATTCATTTTTAGTTTCTTAAGATATGCTAAAAGATCTTACATTTCCAAGTAATGGCGCATTGGGATCGGACTCTGAGCTTCAAATTTTCATCCATTTGAAATGGTGCCTCCAATAAGATCTGGAGGCCTACATCTCCATATTTCAGCCATTGAAATAAGACCAATATATGCAACAAAACCACAAGCTTGTAGGCATTCCTCATGCAATGATTATGACTATATTATATAATTTCCCATGACTTTGGTAGTTAGAATTGTGTGGAGAGGGAATAGAATGTAAATGCGCTCACCTGCAACACACAATGCACTTTGTCATGCTAGCATTTCTCCCTTACATTCCGCAGAAAGGGCATAGCCAGGATTCTCAAATGCATGAAAATCAGTGGATTCTGTTAAAAAAGAGACATCCATTACCATAGCAGATACAGCAAATTGTAAGCATTTGCATGAAATGGATGCGGAAATGCCACATCATGGACATAGAGAATAAAGAGTTACTCCTATATTAGCATAAATATTAAACAGTTCACCATCCATTAAAGAAGAAAAAGCATCATAATTTGTATACACAGATTATGGCAGAGAAGAAAAGAAACAAATTAACTCTTATGAAAGTAGGTGTTAAAATATCACACGTTCAGAACGGCAATTTATGATTTTAAATATTGTTGAAATTATTTCAACATAACAGTCAATGAAATGAAATGAATGTTTGATGGAGTAAAAATAAATTGTAGTAAAGGGTACATGTAAGACTGTCAATGCAGATCAACAACCTGCTAACTTTATCCAAACCCATATGAGATATAGGTTTGGGTCTAAAAAATTGGCCAATACTATGTTGGGTTTGGGTCTAAAGTCAGATTTGAAGCCTTATCAACATGTGATTGAATAAAGAATCCAAAAGCAAAAACTTGAAACCTGACTAGATACATACATATGTAGAAAGCTATGTATAGTTGTATGTAAGTATGTACCGTAACAATTTTTAAATTATAAAAATCAAATGGAAACACGCTTTGTTCCAAATGAATTACTATCCATGGCTTATGATTTGACTATTGGAAACCAAACACGCAAAGCTAGCAATAAAATCCATTTTCAGTTTCCTAAGATATGCTAAAGTACAAAAAGTCCTATGCTAATTGCCAGATCTTACCTTTCAAGATATTGGTGCAATGGGATCAAACTCTGAGCTTCAAATTGCATCCATTTGAAATGGTGACTTCAATAAGATCTGGAGGCCTACCTCACCATATTTGAGCCATTGAATTTTGAGCAATATCTGCAACAAGACCAAGAGCTTATAGATATTCCTCATGCATATTTATTATATTTGTTCCCTAAAAATAAAATATCTAAAATACAAGTTAGAAGAAAAGAAAGAGATAATTTTTAGTCTCAAATTACTCCTCTACACCAATCACATGAACAAGGCCACAACAATGAGATGAAGGTTCAAATCACCATTATACAGTAAAGATGTGTCATCAAAAGAAAACATGAAAGAAGTTCCAAAACTATAGCATAGATTTTAAAAACCACTCCAACAATTTTCATTATTCAGGTAAAAATAAACACCATAATAGCATCAATATGGCATAATATCATGAAATTTTTCCCAAGTGCAATGGTGAGAGAACTAAGGAAATAAATATCCTAGTAATCAAGGTTTTAAATCTCATGGGAAATAGGTGTTTCAGTTTTGTACAAAATGAGACACCTTACATCCCATTCCATCTTGATCCCTACCTTGGAAAGCTTTTAAAAAAAAAAAAATTATTTGTGAAGCTTTATTTTTTATTCAATTTTTAAATTTTAAAAAATTATATATTTATAATAAATTAAATATATAACAACTCACCGGTTGGAGGCTAAGTTGCCTCACCTTGTGATCGATTTTTATTGATAAAATTATATACTCAATTATAGAGGACCTATCGCTATGATTCATGTATTTAGTTTCTTGTTCAGTGTTGATAAAATACGGACCAAGTGGGAGAATGTAATAACCCGTCTTATTAATGGTCCTATTTTATTGACTAACGTTTCTCCTATTAAAAAGTGATAACAGTCCCCCCCCTTTAATACCTGAATGCTTGCTTGATGGGGCATGCGGTGAAGGAATTGGGTATAAAAAGGGACCCTTCCTAAGATTTTAAAACATGGTTCTCGAGAGAGAAACCTAATAAGCGGAGGCATTGAAATTGAGTCCCTGATCAAGAGCAATCCTGAAGGCATACACCATCAGAATGCGATGGCTCGTTGATTAGAAGACCTCAATCAAGATCCATCCCGAGGAAGAGGAAGATCAATCGAAATCCAGGAAGATCAATCGAGATCCAGGAACATCAATCGAGATCCCTAAAGAAAGGAAGATCAAGCTCCCGTGCAGCTGATTAAAGAAGATCGGATTCCTAACCCTCATCGGATAGACCATTAATAATAATGGCTAGAGGTAATTTTTGATCATAATAATATATTGATATCGTGATCAATATGTTTAAAATTAAGTCTTACATATATATATATATATATATATGGTGCAAGTTCAATTTACCTCCTTGTGGATTATGCTTGGCCAATGTTGTCAAGTTTTCCCGTCCACTAACTTAAATAAATGCTCAATATAGAATTGTTTCAAAATAGAATTAAATAAAATGATTCTAATTTTCAATGCCCAGTGGCTTTGCAGCCTAGTGTTATGCACTTGGTCACAGTAAAGTGATCGTAAAAAAGGCAGCCCCTCCTTTGCGCACAGCGAAAGCTTTTCTTCTAATAAACTTGGGGAACTCTGTTTCCCTCCAGATTCCGATCCAAAAAAAAAATCAGTCAATGACTGAAGTCAGTCAATGGAGAAGACAAACTACCTCTCAGGCTGAATGAAGTCAGTCGATGGAGAAGACCAATGGCCTCTCAGAGTGAAGTCAGTCAAGCATTAAATAGTTCGGTCACTAGACCCCATCCCTTGTGGAAAATTTAGCCATGTTGTGCCGTAGAAGATGGGAGTGGACTACAGCTCACAATTGTCGCCACCTTCAGCCAAGCACATGCACGCTGCAGAAAAAAATATCTTCGATCACTTTGATGTGAAAGGAGTAGACAGAAAAAATGCCAAATTTCTTTGTAAAGACATCGATCAATCGTTGGATCGTGCAATGTCATCCCTGAATATTAATACAGGTACCATGCTCTTTGCAAAAATATTTGCAGAAGTATATTATATTATATTAGTCCGAATTATTATTATTATTATTATTATTATTATTATTATTATTATACAGCTAAAAACTTTTTCAAAGTTTGTACCTTTGGAGTTATTGAGCCTTCGGTGGTCAATCCCATTATAGTTGCCGGTCACCCAACAAATTTTCTCTGCTTTTGTGTACTAATGTTAGGTGGCATGTAGAAAGCTTAAAAAAACTAGTACAAGATCATCCTATGCAACCATTGATCTCACCAACATTAACTTTTATATATAAGCTGCAATTCATTTTTAAAACATTTTCTATTTTTATTTTTCAAAAAAAATTATTTTCTATTTTTTGATATCTAGAAAATGCGTTTGATAAGTAAAAAATATTTTCTATTTCTTACTATATTATAAATAATATCTTTCACAAGGACAACTAAAAAATAATGCAAATATATATTATAATATATTATATTACGTTATAGTATTATAATCTTATAATAAACTATTATTATATCATATAAAATATTGTATTAGATATAAATTACATATTTTATATAATAAACATAAATAATAATATAATATTAATTATATATTATAATAATTAATATATAAAAGTTATGATTTAAAATTGAGTATAATAAAAAGGAATTCATATAGCCAATTCAAATTAGTTTGGGATAAAGATTTTGGTATTGTTACGATTATAATGTTGTTTTAATTTAGGTCCTCTAGGACTTGTGTCATAAGAACAACAAAGAGATTTTCTGTAATATTTGAGACAAGAACAAAGGCAATAATAAGTCCAAAGATAATACAGATAAGAATGTATAGAAAACTATTAAGGTGGTAGACCCTATTCAAATACAGATGCAGTCAATTGTTCTAAGCGCTAAAGCATAGAAGCAGTGCATCAAAAATTCCATATATAGCACAATATAACTTTTGTTACTTGTGCTGACATATAATAGTACCTTGGAAAACCAAGAAAAGTTTATATAGCTTGGCAAAAGATTCGTTGCTCTTGTTGTGTTTACTCATAGTAGCACCGTGGAAAACCAATACAAGCTTCTATAGCTTGATCAATGCGCATAGGATGTGCATTAATACACAAGACAAGCAGATCCATAAATGAAGAATCTATTCATCTTGGATTCGACTTTGGCAAAAATAGAGATGGGATTTCTTATTTATTTTGAAAATATTAAGTATACCTCAACACTTATTCCCTTATAAGTATTTTAGGAGATGCATCTAGTGGAGATATGTGATGAGGGCTGAATTTTAGACAGGTTAGTTGAAGAATTAGATAAATGCTCTTTTTAAAGACTTAAAATAGTTCATGACTACAGTCTAGCAAGAGAGAGGATTCTTAATTATTCTTTTCCCTTGTGATAGACATGTCCCTTCCCACAAAAGAAACTTTTCTCCTTTGCTTGCGTTGTTTTCCTCTTGAACAAAAATGCTTCCATCCTTCGCAAAAAAAGAGGTCCCTGACAAAGGCTATTTAAATTGCTTCTTGAAATGATTTTTCTTCAAATATTAAAAGGGAAGTGGCCATTGACATGGAGTAAGAGGTGAAGATGAGTAAATATGTGCGCAAGTGATACAAATTGTAGCTTGAAGCAAAATAAAAGAAAAAAAACGATGATGCCTTGGCTGTAGAAACTTCATACCAATTTTTCTATTCGTTAAAACTTTGATAAGTAGCTCAATATCTTAGAGATAATAATTTATATTAGTTTTTCAAAATGCTAGGCACAGTTAAGGGCAAAAAAGGCTTTTGGAGCCTAGGTAAAAGGTGCGAAATGTATCTAAACAAAGGTGCATATTTTTAAAATAAATAATTAAATAATTTATATAAGTAAGGCTTAAAATATAACATAAAAAGAGCTAAAAAATTATAATAGTAATATAATTGATCTATTAGCTGAATAGAAAACATTCTCCTTCTTAATTGAAATCTACATTCTCTTGATGTCTTCCTTCTCTTTCTTAGATAATAACATAATTTTTTATATTTCATCTTTTTATCTTCCATTTTTGACTTTTTAATTTATTGGATAGAAAAAATAATTATGTATGAAATGGTGCATTATATAACCAACACTACAAGAAAATTCAATTTAGCGACTCTAAAATGCATCGCTATTGCATCGCTAAATCCATTTAGCGACGCATTAGCGATGCAATTTGGGCGTTGCTGTGAACCTCATCGCAACGTGCAATCTGTCGCAATTGCGTTGCTAAATAGCGATGCCTAGCAACGCAAAAAAATACATCACTAATTTACGACTAAATTGAGGTCATTGCAATTTAGCAACACATTAGCGTCTCCCACTTACATCGCAATATTGCGACTAATAGCGTCGCAATATTGCGACACAATTTGGCATTGCAAAATTGCGACGCAATTTAAGAGTCGCAATTTTGCAATGCCTGAATTGGCATCGCAAAATTAATAATTAATTTTTTAAAAAAATAATTATAAAAAGAACTTTCATCACAATAGCATCGCTAATTAATTTTTTAATTAAATTTAAAATATTATAAATTAAACCTCTTAATACAACTTCATTGCATTTAAATATTGATCGAAACATTATCACTAAATTTTTAAAATATTGATCGAAACATTCATCACAAAATTTTTAAAATTATATAAAAATTTAATATATTAATGATTTAAATTTTTTATATACAAAACATAAGAAGTAAAGAAAAAAATACATCAAGAATCCACACTATCACGATCACGAAAAGGCTGCGGAGGCAAATCAAATCATGCATCTGACGCATCTGCTCTCTCATGTCTGCAAGCTACTTATGAAGGCCTCTCGTGTGCTGGTCAAACTCCTGTCGATCCTCCTAATGAACCTCCTCCGTAATAGATCTTCGAATGTCATCTAAATGCTCGATAGGAATATCGCTAGGATAGTGAAACTGGAGTCCTGATGAAAAAAATATCTAGAAGCTTTAGTGCCCAGACCATAAACCCTACAGTCTCGCGGCTGGGCACCAACAGCTTCCAAAAACATGTCGACTCTCCTATGGTGAGAGTTTGATAGGTAGCCCCCCATCAGTGGAGTCAACCTGCAATGCCTGGGACTGAAGACTTGTGCCTTTGAATTATAGAATCAATGATAAATGAATCAATTATGAACATGAATAAAATTTTAGAAATTAAATAGATACAATATAAAGCTAATTTCTTACCGCAACCTCCTATGATCATGCATCGACCTAGGAACCGTCCTTCCTGGTGTGTGTTGCCCTGAATAGATGAAACTTACCAGGATCTCTGCCCTCCTGCTCAGACTACAAAAACAAAAAATGATATAAATATAAGCAAATGACTAAATTAGTAATTAAATTATTTATATTTTCTTACCATATGACGTCTATGCTTCGAATCGAAATGGACCACAGTATGGCAGAGAGACCCGTGCCACGACTATCCTTCTCGGATCGATGGTTCGTGGTAGCTAATGCGGACCTCCTTTGCCAGGCCTTAGACTGCCACACCTACTGCCAGTCATGCCAAATACCCTTCGGCACATGCACAGGACGCTCACCTGATCTTCTCCAATAATGAAGCATGTCGAAGTATCGGCGTGCTGCAAGAGCATTCCATGCTGCCCTATGGCATCATGGATGGCAGGGTCCCACGTAAACTTTTTCTGCATTGAAATAAATAGTTAGTTTAAGAATATATTAAGATTAAAAAATTTTATATCGGTGATAAATTGTATTTAATAAGTTTACCTAAAACTCTAAAAAATAAAACTCCCTCATGGCCGCAGATACATAGTGCCAATCGTAGCCACTAAGATCAGCACGCCTCTGGAATATGGAGCTGATCCGGCTCGATACAATATGCTGCTCAATAAAGCTATTAAGAATGTGTTTATAAGTAATTGACTTAAAAATATAAACATATATTACAATTAGTATATACTTATAGCCCATCAGCATCCAGTCCAAGTACGGTGCGGCCGGCGTAGGAAGAACTCTCAAAGGTCTTTGCCGATCGGCTATGAGACTCGAAGGTTGTAGATCTGAACTCTCCATCTCCAATGCTCATGTGATCTGATGCAGCAGGGCTACGTCCCTGCTCGCTCTATCCGTCGACGGTAGATCTATCTCGGCCCGTTATACTGAAAATACTAAAGATTCATACAATATAATTATGAATAATGATTGAATATGTAAAAATTTAACACTTATAAAAATAAATTAAAATTAAATAAACGTCTATGTTTAATCAGAATTATGTAATAATATTAACAATATCATATTATATTATGTAATAATATTAACAATATCATATTATATTATATAATATTATATAATTTATTATAGAATTATATTATTTTATAATTATTATTTTTTGTAAAAAAAATTTGAAATTTTTTTGGCCGTGGCCTGGCCATGAGGCCGGGCGCCAGATGGCCTGGTCGCCTGGCAACGGCAACGGCCGGCCAAAGAGGAGGAGGGGAGGGAGAGGTTGGGGGGGGGGGGGGGGGGGTTTGGCCGCCTAGCGCTCGGCCAAGTGGCCGGCCGTGGCCACATGGCCAATCGGACTTAATAAAAAATTACAAAAAATAGCTTATTAAGAAAGACATATTTTTATTATGCTTCAAATTAGGTAAAAGTATGTACCTTTTTAATCTCATGTATTCCTAGATGAATGCGCCTTGTTTACAATATAAGAAGTGCCTAATCTTTGATATCTAATGCTTTGTACTCTTAATCCTTGGTGCCATACGCTTTGCATTTTAAGCGTGCCCTTGACAACATTGTTCAAGATTCAAGGCTTAGCTATTTCATACCCCTTTTTACTTGGGAGATATTCATGTTTTAAGCTCTAATGGTGGTGTTCCCATAAATAATTTCTGAAAAGATTTCATAGATATTTTTGACAACTACAAACAAATTCTTAAAATTATATTTTTTTCCATGGACTACACTGAAGTGTCTAAAATGTGGATTGCCACTTAGCATCTCTTACATAACCTAAAATGAGATGATAACTCAATACTAAAAGAAGTCATATGTTACTAACATAAGGAAAGATCTAGTTAATCTGCTTTTGCCAAGAACCAAATATAAATCAAACATAGCAAAAATCACCAATGGTATCCTTTTACAATTAAAATTTATAATTAAATATTCAAGTTCAATTCTGCACTTGCATCTCAGTTGTTGCTCATTAAAATAAGAAATTAAAAAGTGATCAAAGAAGGACGAAAGATAGCATTTGTAAATATTAAGCATTAATCTTTATATTCTTGAGTGAAGTAGTATGTGTGAGTGATACCAATTGTAACTTCAAGCCAAAAAAAAAATTGATACCTTTTAATCCAATTATTACTATAGAAACTTCATACTGTTTTTTCAATTTGATAAAACATTGATTCTTAGCTATCAACAAGTAGCTCAATAATGACATGGATTTCAAGAACAATATTATTAAAAGTGATATGCACACTTATGTGCAAAAAACTCTGAGAGCTTAGATACAAAGCACAAACCATGCTTGAGCAAAAGTGTATATTTTTAAAATAAATAACAAAATAATTTATATAAGTAAGATTTAAAACATATAATAAGAAAAGTTAAAAAAATTATAATAGCAACATATTTAGCCCATTAATTTAATGAAAAGTTTTTTCTTTCTCAACTAAAATTTATAGCCTCTTTATGTCTCCCATTCTCTTTTTAGATAATAGCATAACTTTTGATATTTCATCTCTTGTTTTTTAATTTTTAGCTTTTAATAAGATAAAAAAATTTATGCATAAAATAGTGCATCTTAAAGTCAGTACTATCTAATAAATATGATAGACTTAAAAAATTACAAATATAGCTTTTTTTTCCAAAAACTTGCTTTTCTTATGCATTTTTTGCAAATCAAAAGTATATATATGTTTTTTCACCTTATACATCAAGATAAAAATGCATCGCCTAAGGTATAAGCGTCTAACCCTAGGCTTTGAGTGCCTGACCCTTACATGCGCCTTTGATAATATTGTTCAAGATATAATGAATCCAACAACCAGCTTTGGCTTGGTTGTTTGACACCCTTTTTTTACTTGGGGGAGATCCATGTTTCCAACCCTGGTAGTGATGTTCCCATGATAATTTACGGATACAATTTTGGTCGATACTTTTGGCAACTAGTAACAAATTCTTAAAATTCTATTTTTCTCATGGATGAGTACAAATTGTTCGAAATGTGGATTGGTTTGAAATGTGGATTGACACTGAGCATTTCTTACCATAACTTGAAGCGAAATGATAACTGAATACTAAAAGAAGTCATATGATATTAATACAAGGAAAGTTCCAGTTAATCCACCTATGCCAAAAACCAAAATATGAATCAAACATAGCTAAAATCACCTTTACATTTTGAAGTTTGCAATTAAATATTTGAATTCAATTTTGCACTTGCATTTTAATTGTTGTTCATCAAAACAAAAAAATCAGAAAGTAACAAAGAGGAAGAACAAAAGACAACAACCGTAAACATTAAACATTAATCCCTATATTCTTGAGTGCATCTTTATCTTAATTTACTTTAAGCAATTCATTAAATAGATTAAGAAGATTAAGAAAGCATGTATAAAATTATGCCTATAATAGGATAAATATGAGCAAATATCAGCCGTCATAAATTACAATGAAACTAGCATCCTTATATAACATCACATATCTGTGTTATTAGACTGAGACAAGAAGGATTATCATGTATCAATGCAGTATGGTATCACATTGTAAGGTACTGATATAATTACAAACATAGATATTCCAACTGCAAAATCTTTGTTATAGTAAGTCCCCTTTTCTTTTTTCATTTTTAATGCTATGCATAAATTGTGCTTAAAAGATGAGAAAAATACAAGTAAGTACTTGGAAACATTAGGTAGTCTACATTAAATGCAAGGAACAAGTAGAAAGAAAAGGAACATAGGCAACAATAGTATAATCTCTCCATGTAATATAACTAGTAGCCATGCACACGAATGCATGTTTGATAGAAGATATAGGAAAGAGCAAGTGGTAGAGCACAAAACAATTCAAGAATCTAATCAATTTGAGAGTTGAATTAAAGAAATGGATGAGTCCAATTGATTTAATTATAAAAATATGACTTAAAACCTAGTTGAATGAAAAAAAGATCCATGTAGCTAACCCTAGGTAGTTTAAGATTAAGACTTTGTTATTATTATTGTTGTTGACGACAAAGTTCAATATGTTTGAAGTTTATGGAATAAGTTTGATCAAAAGAAACGTCATCATAAGAGAGCTAGTGGATCAACTAACATATTTTTCAAATGAATAATAAGGGCATTGTTGTATACAAAATGTTAAGAGTTAGGAAAGAAAATACATTGATTTTATAGCTTTATTTTTATATATTGATTTTATAGCTGTTATTATAATGTTTTTAAGATAAATAATAAGGGTATCGTTGCATACAAAGTGCTAGAATCAAGAAAAAAAATACATTGATTTTTATAGCTATTATTTTTATGTATAATATAAATATCAAGTGTAGTCTATATGTGGAGGGAATCCATTTTCTCATTGATGCCTTTTTTTTGGCAATATGATATCTCTAAAAATTACCATAAAACTATGTTATTCCTTCAACAATCTTACTCTGAACCCAAGTGAAATGTATTCCCATCATTTTGTAAGATGGACAAAATTATTCGAACAAAAGGTGGTAGACGTGCGGACGAACAATGATTTGAACAAAAGGTTGTAGACGTGTGCGATTGAACGGTTGATTGCTTTGAAACATCTAAACCTTAGCACACCATAAACAAAAGAATCATAGGACTACCAAGGTGAAGCATGTTTTCTTGCTAGCCAAACCCAAGAAATAATTTTAGAAAAATATTCATTATCCAAATGGTGAACAATTTTGACATAAAGATAGACTTGAACAACCTAATTCAAAGTGTGTGAACTTGTTGAATGATCAAAAAATACTATACTCAATATATCTTTTAGTTTTAAATTGGATAGTCCTTTGCAACAGGGTGTGATAGACTTGAAATATGAAAATAGTCTTTACATATGTAGAGGAAGGCTCGACTTAAATTTGACCTTTCCCAATCTCCCAAACCTCCCAATAGCAGAAGCCACACCGTATTTTATATCTTTTAGTCATGAAAAATATAGTTCAACCAAACATTTGATATTGTAGTTTTCCATACAAAAAATATATTCATAATGACATATGTTTTATATTGCCGTATGCAAAAGCCCCCCGGCACCTCCAACAACAAATAGATGATAGTACATATCAGATAGTTTTCTATCCATTAGAGACTACTTAGAATGAAGTCAAATATCACCAAAAAAAAACCTCCTTGAGGAAATATGAAAAGCTTAATAAGTTAACTGCCATATTCAAACTTCAAACAGAGATAAGCAGGGATTGAAGGCTGGATTTTCAAACTACTGTCTGACAAAGTGCCAGCAATAAAATTCCTTCTCCATAATCAACATTTGAGTCTTCAATGATATTCATAGCCTACTTTTTGTAACTTGAATCCTAAAAATCAAAAAGCAAAATTTTAGTCACGAAGAAGAAAAAAGATAAATTTGTAATCTTAAATTACTCCTGTACAACAATCCCAATCATAAATATGAGATAAAAATTAAGAATATTACTGTTCAGTAAAAGTGCATTGCCAGTGTATGACATAAAAGCTTATTGAAAACCATATCTGATATTGCGACATTGATTTTGATAACCTTTTTGTTTTGTTATTCAAGTAGAATAAATACTATAATACCCAGTGGAAAGAAGTCATTACATAAATAAATGCTCTTGGAATAGTTGATAAATGGAGGTTAACCGTACAAAGTCCTTTAAGCTAATTATTGATTAGAGTACTTCCCTTAAAACTCACCTGATAATTTAGTATCTGTTCAAACATAGTAGATTGAACTTGAAAAAATTTCAAAGGGTAACTCATAAAAAGTTAAAGAAAACTCGTATAAAGTAAAAGAATTTGTTCAACATTTTCATTCGTGTATTTTACTACTACATTTCTCAATATAAAGAACAACCAATCCAGCTTCCATATCAGTAAGGATAGAAATTGAACATCTGAGTATGCATATCACTCCACCAAAATGGGCACACAAAATCTAAACATAATTTATGTCAACTAACAAATACACGACAAATATTTTTTATATAGGTAAATGCAGGTCATCTCATAAAGGATAGCTAATATATAAATTTTTCAGTGGAAGCTCATTACTTTCCAAGGGAAGAGTTCCAATTTTCCTTCTGCATTTTACATAGGTAATTCAATTTGGTGACTCCTATTATATTCTATTATGAAATTTAGTACCAAAGCAATAACAATTTAAATAGTCAAGGGCCATTAAAACATTAGGTAGTTCTATTCTTACAAACAAATGCAGCAATAAATTGCAATTGTCAATCAATTTTGGTTCCTTAAGAGAAGAAGCACTTTAAAAAAAGTAGAGAATGTAATGGAAAGAATTAATGCAGTATCTGCAAAAGATTTACCAAGTACAAATTTCCATCTTATGTAGCATTTGCATCAATTTATGAACCTTTTTCTTCAATATTTATCTTTTTGATATCTAAACTAACTGACAAAGAGGACTCTGCGACATGAGGACGCGCTCTTTTAAAGCAGTACGACTTTTGCACAATTAGTGATCAAAATTAGTGACCATCTGGCAATTTCTTGGGTGGTAAGAATTGAGTTATATTATATAATTTCTCATGATTTTGATAGATAGAATAGTGTTAAGAGGGACTAGAATGTAAATATGGTCACCTGCAAATCATCCATGCTTTTTAAGCATGACACATGATGCTCTGCCATACTAGCATTTCTCCTTTGCATCCTGCAGAATGGGCGAAGCCAGGACTCTCAAATACCTGAACATCTATTACCATAGCAAATACAAGAAATGGTAAGCATTCATTCACCAAAAATATTTGCATGAAATGGATGTGGAAATGCCACAACGTGGACATAAAAAGTTACTCTTGTATTAGCATAAATATTAAACAGTTCTCCATCCATTAAAAAAAGTATCATAATTTGTACACACATTGATTATGTCAGAAAAGAAAAAAATAAATTAGCTCTTGTCAAAGTAGGTGTTAATACATGACACGTTCAAAAGGGCAATTTATGATTTTAAATATTTTTGAAATTATTGCAACATAACTGTAAATGAAATGAACTAAATGTTTGACAGAGTAAAAATAAATTATAGTAAAGAGTACATGTAAGAGTGTCAATGGAGACCAATAACCTGCACACCTTATCCAAAACCCACGTGAGATACAGGTTTGGGTCTTAAAAAATTGGCCAATTATAGGTTGGGTTTGGGTCTCAGAATCAGATTTGAAGCCTTTATCAAACCGGGGATTGAATTTAGAATCCAAGCCCAAAAACTTAAAACCAGACTAGATACATATGTATGTATCATTACAATTTTTAAATTATAAAAATCAAACAGGAGCACACTATGTTCCAATGAATAATTATCCATAGCAAATGATTTGACTATTGGAAATCAAACATGCAAAGCTAGCAATAAAATTTATTTTTACTTTCTTAAGATATGTTAAAAGAACAAAAATCCTATGCTAGTTGCCAGATCTTACATTTCCAAATAATGGCGCATTGGGATCGGACTCTGAGCTTCAAATTTGCATCCATTTGAAATGGTGCCTCCAATAAGATCTGGAGGCCTACATCTCCATATTTCAGCCATTGAACTTAGACCAATATCTGCAACAAAACCACAAGCTTGTAGTATTCCTCATGCAATGATTATGACTATATTATATAATTTCCCATGACTTTGGTAGTTAGAATTGAATGTAGAGGGAATAGAATGTATATAACACTACAAGGAAAATGACTTTTGCCTATGATTTTTTTGTAGGGAAAGATAGAAAAATCGTAGGGAAAGCCTTTCCCTACGATTTTTGTCGTAGGCAAAAGCTGAAAAAAGTCATAGGCAAAGGTGCGTCGGGAAAGCCTTTACCTACGACTTTCAAAATCGTAGGCAAAGAGCAGGCCTTTTCCTACGATTTTTTTCGTTAGGAAAAGTTCATATTTCATAGGGAAAGAGTGACCAAAATTTGATATTTAAATTTAAATTTTGAAAACCTTTGCCTACGAAAATAAAAAATCATAGGGAAAAATTTAAAAAAATTACTTTTTTATCCACATCTTTCCCTACGATTTTAAGAAAAAGTTGGCTAATAATATTTTTTAATAATTTCTTTTCCTACGAGAAACCCCAAAATCGTAGGAAAAATTAAAAAATATTTTTTATTCACATCTTTCCCTACGAAAATTCTTAAAATCGCAGGAAAAAGTTGGCTAATAATTATTTTGAACAATTTCTTTCCCTACGAAAAACCCCAAAATCGTAGGCAAAATTAAAAAAATAATTTTTTATCCACATCTTTTCCTACGAAATTTCTTAAAATCGTAGAAAAAAGTTGGCTAATAAAATTTTTAATGATATCTTTCCCTACGAGAAACCCCAAAATCGTAGAAAAAAATCTAAAATATTTTTTATCCACATCTTTCCCTACGATTTTTTTGAAAATCATAGGGAAATATTGACTAGTAATAATTTTTAATGATTCCTTTTTCTACAAAAAAAACCCCAAAATTGTAGGAAAAAATTAAAAATCATATAGAAAAGTTATATTTATTCTATTTTAAATTATTTAATATTTTAAAATTATTTTTTTTTTTAATTTTTTTAATATTTTATATTTTATTTAAATAGAATATAATTTGTTTATTTCATATTTTTTAAATATTAAAAACTGTATCAATAAGAATAATATGATTCTTTACATACAATATCCATTACATATACAAAATTTTTACATAATGGCAACAAAAGATAAACATCAAAATAACTAATAAATGAAAGTCAGTAGTTCATATCAATTACAATATCCATAACTAACATAAAACATCAAAACACATGAATGAGACAACACAACATAAGGTCCTAGACACTTTATAAAGGTCTCATTCATAAATGACTTTCCCAGTTTTCTAGCTCTCTTTTAAACATTACTAGAGTAAGCATTGCCCTAGAATGGCATTGCAATTCGTAAATGTTTCAATAAGACATCATTGCAGACCTCTCATGCCAAAGTACACTTTGCTCACTTTTCTTAAAAAATTCTTCAAGGTATCGAAATTGCTTCCTGCAAGGGTGAAAAATAAGTATTAAAGAAGTTTATATTTGATCAATTTTTATGCTCAAAGAAAATAAATTATTAAATCAAAATCATGGCAACTTGTAATTGAGTACAACTTGATTAAATACCCTGTTAGCATCTCTAAAGCATAATTAAACAATGCGAGTATGAGAGGTGCAACAGTTCCCAAACATTGGTTGCCAGTCAATATGAAAACTTTTGATGACAAAAAGAAGCATTTTACTTATATTAAGCAATGGTGAACATATGATGCTTCTCAATGGTCCATGTTATGCAGATCTGGAACTCATGCCTAAGTCCATCACAAACATTAAAGTCTATCCAACTCTCAATCACATGCATGCTTCCAGTAGTTGGCCAGTGTAATTATGGAAAATCAACTGAATCAAAGTGAGATGATAAGGAAAGAAGTAAGAGAAGGCAAATTAACTGGCAAGAAAATAATGATCGATTTTGATTGAAACCAAATAAAGTATTGCAATTTCATATCATAGGATTTGGCTGTGTTACCACCATGATCAACTCAGAATATTATAATCACAACTTCATAATATGAATGTAAATGAAATTAAACAAGCCCATAAAAAATGAAGGCATTTTCTTTCACCAAAAGCCCTTGATAAAAATATAATTTCTTGGCCATACGGATGCTTTGCACAAATAGCATTTTCTCTTATGCTTCACAGAATAAACCACCAACATATTAGTTTGTGCAAGATAAATAGATAAGAAACACAGGTTTATATGTAATCCAACTTGCATGATAACATGTGCTCATAGTTTTTGATTCAAAGAATATATGCATATAATGAACCGAAGAAGAAGAAGAAAAGAACACAAAATGATGGAAACTGTATGGTAAAGTCAAAAGTTTTTAAATTTTATAATCTTTGGAAGAATGTCAATCACAAATATGAAGCCTATGCCCAGAGAGTTGACACAGAATTTAACAAAAATGAAAGCTTGATTTTTCAAATTAATGAGATCTATCGCATGTAATTCTGGTGCAGCTTTAGGAAACATTAATTGCACAAATTTATGAGACCCATCTCTCTTCCTAAAGCCTTTCTTTTTGTTCTAGCACATAACTCAGTTAATTACTTTATCATTTACTGATGAGGTAATGCATTCAAAATTCTTATATCTATCTAGCTTTATCCCTACTGGTTACATCAGTTAATCACTATGAATACAACTGCAGCCAAAAAAATTACTATGAATACAACCAAGCATCTTGGACACTCATGCTTACACCCTTGAGGGAAAAAATGTGGAGAGTAAGCTAAACATAGAAGATGGAGGCACTAATCAATGAAGAAACAACAATGGCATGATCAGTTGAGTGGATGCGTTGAACATCATAAGGTTATTTCTAGGCACTCATAGTTGTTGATAAACACGATCTTCCTTTTCTAAAGAAGAAAAGTTTGGTTCAGTAAAGTACTTCATAACTGCCATTAAATGCCTTAATCCTCAAGTATTTCCAAGAACATTGAAGGAAAACTTTCAATCAAACCAACAAAAATTAAAACAATGTAGTGCACATAGCATATTGAGCTTTATTACATACATAAATTTGAGGTAATTAGCATAGGTATAAGAGTCATACCAAAAGGTAGCACTGATTGCCACATGGTTTTTGATTTTGTTCCGTTCAGGCACATAGGGAAGTTTTTCACTCTGTCAAGTAAAAAATCCCAATTAAAAAACCAGCAAACATTTCTACAATGCCTTGTAAAATAGCAATCTTCAAGAACATTATAACTCACAGGGACAAATAATTTCTGAGAACAGCCATGGACGCAGCAACCAAAGATCAGCAAAAAAAACATTTACGAGTTAGTGGATCCATCACATGCTACAATAAGAAGTGAAATGCAAGATCGAAACAAAAAACAATATGACAGCTGGATTAATTACATAAATAATGAGACTAATTAAACTGGTAGCTTTCAGCAATCTAGGATTCCACCAATCTATGGAGAGAGAGAGAGAGAGGGAGGGAGGGAGAATCAGTCAATAGTAGTTCCCTTTGGCACTCACTATATGGGCCCACCGAGACTAATGTGGATGAACTGCACCGCCGAATGGTGCTTAAATTTTCCCTCTCAGTTTTCTAGGAGTTGCAAGCAACCAGAAGACTAGACTCCAGCAACAAATGCGCAGCAGTCAATTGTTCATCAAAAAGAAGTAGAAACTTCGGCCAAAAAAAGAAGAAAAAAAAACCTCAGAATTCCCTCATAAATCTCACGAGTAGCCGGCCTACGCTCCTCACACCCACTCAATTGAAACAGCTGCCTTCCTTCCTTCCTTTGCGCGTTCTTCCAACCACCCCAGTTTGCTCATAGTTTAGAGCTCAGAGTAGAGAGAATGAAAGAGAGAATGAGATCATTGCTAGGCTCGCCTACTCTGAAATAAACTTATCAAACAAAAATGGCAGAATAATTTATCAAAAGAATCTGAAATAGTATTAAGAGTCTCATCAAGAAACTGCCTCCCTTCAGACTTTGTTCCCTCGAAAACTTCAGGATTTTTCCCATGCTTTTTGTCTTTCTCCCTCGGAAAAAAGGGACATCCATTACCATAGCAGATACAGCAAATTGTAAGCATTTGCATGAAATGGATGTGGAAATGCCACATCATGGACATAAAGAATAAAGAGTTACTCCTGCATTAGCATAAATATTAAACAGTTCTCCTTCCATTAAAGAAGAAAAAGCAACATAATTTGTACACACATTAATTATGGCAGAGAAGAAAAGAAACAAATTAACTCTTATGAAAGTAGGTGTTAAAATATCACACGTTCAAAGGGCAATTTATGATTTTAAATATTCTTGAAATTATTGCAACATAACAGTAAATGAAATGAAATGAATGTTTGACAGAGTAAAAATAAATTGTAGTAAAGGGTACATGTAAGAGTGTCAAGGAGACCAACAACCTGCTAACTTTATCCAAAACCCATGTGAGATATAAGTTTGGGTCTAAAAAATTGGCCAATACTAGGTTGGGTTTGGGTCTCAAAGTCAGATTTGAAGCCTTATCAACATGTGATTGAATAAAGAATCCAAAAGCAAAAACTTGAAACCTGAATACATACATACATATGTAGCTATGTATAGTTGTATGTAGGTATGTACCGTAACAATTTTTAAATTATAAAATCAAACGGAAACACGCTTTGCTCCAATGAAATATTATCCATGGCTTATGATTTGACTATTGGAAACCAAACATGCAAAGCTAGCAATAAAAAATCCATTTTCAGTTTCCTAAGATATGCTAGAAGGACATAAAGTCCTATGCTAATTGCCAGATCTTACCTTTCCAGATATTGGTGCACTGGGATCAAACTCTGAGCCTCAAATTGCATCCCTTTGAAATGGTGACTTCAATAAGATCTGGAGGCCTACCTCTCCATATTTCAGCCATTGAATTTAGACCATTATCTGCAACAAGACAACAAGCTTGTAGATATTCCTCATGCATATTTATTATATTTGTTCCCTAAATATGAAATATCTAAAATACAAGTTAGAAGAAAAGAAAGAGATAATTTGTTTGGTCTCAAATTACTCCTCTACACCAATCCCATGAAAGGCCACAACAATGAGATGAAGGTTCGGATCACCATTATACTGTAAAGATGTGTCGTCAAAAGAAAACATGAAAGAAGATCCAAAACTACAGCATAGTGTTTAAAAAACCACTCCATCAGATTTCATTATTCAGTAAAAATAAATACCATAATAGCATCAATATGGCATAATATCATGAAATTTTTCCCAAGTGAAATGGTGAGAGTGTTGGAACTAAGGAAATAATCAGTAAGTCCTTGTAATCAAGGTTTTAAATCTCATGGAAAATAGGTGTTTCAATTTTGTACAAAATGAGACACCGATTACATCCCGTTCCATCTCGATCCCTAGTTGCTGGAATGCTTTTTTTCTTTAAAAAAAGATTATTTGTGAATGCTTTATTGTTTTATTCGATTTTTACCAGATCATAAGTTTGAATTTCGAACTTTGTCAAAGTACTATTATATCTATTGATACTTATAATATTACTGAAAGATGTCCATATAAGGAAATTGAAGCTGTCAAGCTATCTATGCATAAAGCCTATGAAGAGTTGATACATGAGTTGAAGCAGACAATAATTATCCAAGATGAGAGAGCATGTGCCATAAGCCTCCTGGTTGCAGTTCAAATCAGACGGGGAGATCTAAGATCTATGTGACATCTTATCGAAGAATGAAGAGTCAGTTATTTTTACATTATGATGATGAGAGAAGCTCAATAGGCACTTTCTATGTCCAATCTAAATGCTATTACTCCCACTCTAAGCATTTCCTCTTGAGCATTATCCAAGTACCTATCTATCAAACATTTTTTTTTAAGAGAGAACTAACGAAATAAATATCCTTGTAATCAAGGTTTTAAATCTCATGGAAAATAGGTGTTTCAGTTTTGTACAAAATGAGACACCTTACATCCCGTTCCATCTCGATCCTTAGCTTGGAATGCTTTGCAATTTTTAAACATTTTGAATTTCAAAAGTTACTATTTGAAATTGATACTAACAAGCCGGGACATGACGGTCAAGATCGATCTTCGAATCTCTTTGAGATGAGATGTTTTAGCCATCTCGACTCTCGTCCTACCGAAACTTAAATCACTTCTTATACAAGGCTTTGCCATACAAAACTGATATTCTAGTTGAAACAAAGTGATTGTGTTATTTTCCAACTTCATGACAAAACATTATAGATTTAATGTTTACAAATTTCATAAATTAAATAGTCTTTGTTATTAAGAAGTTTTCACTAAGATGCACATATTCAATAGGATATATATATATATGTTAATGACCATTACATATATAGCAGTGATTGTAACTACCATGTCATATGATAAAAATTACTAAGATGCACATATTCAGTAGGATATAGTTAATATATAGTAATAATAATGACCTTTACATATACAACAAGAATTGTGATCAACAGGTAATATGACAAAAAATGACGAAAACTAATAAGGCTGCATTTTGACTAGAGACGGGTGCATATACAACATGTCACAATAATGATAATTTTGCAATAAAAGAGAAACATAATGAAAAATCAAGGTTCTCAAACAAGAGTTTTATCTTGACAACTCTATCTCTTCTAGAAGAAAATATTGGGGAAATAGGTTATATTTGTAGATTTGAAAGTACAAGAACTTCTTCCAAACTACATTAGTCTACCATTTACGAAAAAAGTGAAAAAAAGTAAAACAAGTATATGCATATGTATGAGCATAACATATATCTTGCAATTAAATGCATAAGAAATATGAATATTCACCAGCAATCGTGGCATATAAAAATAATAGTGCTGGAATTTATGAATTAAATAGCCAAATATTGCACAACTATGTACCTAGCTTAATGACAAGTTTTGTACTACAAAATCAACTTTAATAATTTTAATCCACATGATTTGTCTTTCTTTACAATTTTTAAAACAAATCTACTAATAACACATCTGAAATACTCAAACCATGAAAACTGCAAAATGGAAACTAAATCCACTCGAGACCAACACCAAACTTGAGTTTTCAGATCTTATGAAAGGGTGGTTTCTTGAGAAACAAATGGATCCCAAGATAGAACAATGCCATTGATCTAGTCTTCTCAATAGCTCTCGTGAACCATTGAAGTGTACTTGAACATGCTATTCATGAATTCATCCTTAATTTAGGTTTCAATATAGGTAATTTCACTTTTAGAGGTTTCTATCTTTTTCTGTTACATTTGCTCTTTTGAGTCCTAGGGTCGATATTTCACTCTCAAAGGACCTTTCATCATCATTTTATGTTTTGAGGGGCTAAAATCCATGATTGGAGTGTCTGATGGACCCCAACAATAAGGCTTGGGTTATGGTGACGTCTTGTGGTTTAAGTGCTTATTGTAGGAAACCCCCAACTTATTCAAGTCAAAGAAAAGACTAGCACTAAATTAAGAAGCCCTAGATGAACTTTAGTGCCAAAGATAAAAAAGAAAAGATAAAAAAGAAGGCAAAAGGAACAGGGGAAAAAAAATGAAAAAAGGGAAGAGAAAAGGTCACTAACGCTTAGCAGTCATCGCACCTGCCACACTAAGTTAAATAAAATAAGATGTTCAAAATCTCTTCTCCTCTCCTCCTAACTTCCATTAGTTGATCTAGGTTCCATACTTAGTAACCATAATCTTCTACCTCAAATAATCCATCTCAAATTTTCCCAAATTTTCAAAACCGCACTCAATTCCTAAGTGATTCCTTATTAGAAGCGTTTTTTAGGCATGTTTTCTGTTCCTTCTGCTTTTAAAAAAAGTACTAACAAAAAAGGGTGAAATCTAGGTTTTCTAGCTTCATTTTATGATGCTTTCTAACTTTTCTATTTATAGAAGTAGTTCTTAATATTGTTACCAAATGTTTACTTCCATGATTGCACCTACTTCCAATTCTAGTGACTAAGTTCCATGCACCAACTCCAAAACCTTCATTTGATTCATTGACCCCCATATGCAGTAGAAATATTGTTTTTAGTGGAGTTAGGCATGATGTGAGGACAATGAGATTCATTGGGCAAACAATGTGGGAATAGTTGTTGGCAAGACAAGCAAAAGCAATCAACTATCATGCATTAATCCCAAAGCAAGCCATACATATCATTCTATTTTTATCTGTACTATCTTAAACAATACCCTTTGTATTTTGCCACAGTTGACCATACATCATGATTTACACCTATTTCTAATCATATATGGCACCATGCCTTAGTTAATTCTTAAATCATCGAGTTTTATTTGATAAAAGATTATGAATTTATTTCTTAAGCATTGTTGATTTGATTACATAGATCTCATAGTTCTTTACATGCGAAGATGGTATTAACTTTCAAAACCACATGGACTTCTTGAGTTTTAATTCCTTCTCTAAATTTAATTACCATAAACCTTTTCATGTCCGGCTAATTGTAACACTAAAATGCTAATGAAGCAGTGAAACTTGCCTTTTAATTTCTTGAAGTTTCTTCACTTTTATCTGGTTCATATCTAGATTTCTTTAAACAAGGATATGACTAGTGCCCCATTCTTTAAACAACAGTTATTGTCACATCATTAGTTTGCCAACTAGCCACCAGTCATAATCATTAGCCATCAGTGCATACATTTGATGCATTTGAGTTTTTAAAAATTCAAAACATAGCAGGTGTAGCACTGCACGTATGCAAAGCTTTTAAGTTTTTAAGCTTGCGTACAAATCCTCTATCAAACAACTCTTAATATGTCTAGGTCAGGAATTGACAAAAGTTTTTTTTTTTTTTCTACAAAATAACCATTGCAAGTGGTCAGTTTACCTAGCAAATCCAACAATCCATGAATTTCAAAAGATTTTTGGAATCCAATAGTAGTTTTTAGAGGGTACAATTGCAGCAAACTAATTTACGACAATGTGATATAAACTCGAAACAAACAAAGACGCCAAGCAATCCACAGATTCCACAAACTCAAACCATCGATTAATCAGTAAATTGGGTGATTTTCGTATGATCTAACCCATATAGACCGATCGATATAAAGGATTTTTTATCATCGTAAGACATTGAAATTTTCGAATCCATTCATTCTCAAACCATTTCTGAATCCAATAAATCGTGTTAAAAGGATGGCACCGATTTCAAAGTCAACATAGTAAAAAATATTCACACATGATGGAATGAATACATGAGCCTCCTAAAGAACCATCAAAAAGATCTTATCTTAGAAAAAAAACATCAAACCTGCGTCTCCGAGAGAACTGAGCCGATCTGATAATTCCTTCTCCTAGTAGGGCTTCAAACCGATCTTCTGTTTATTTTTTCTGGATCTTGGAAAAACGATTGGGGATTCTCGTTGTCTCCTCCACAGGAGCTTAGCTTTCCTTCTTCCTTCGTGGCCGTGCGGTGCCGTGCTCTAACGCACCTCTGAGGTGCAGATTGCGATGATTTCTTGCCCCGGCTGGGATCTAAATACACGCGTCGCCGCGTGGGATGGATGGACCTGGACAGGCTATGATGTAACGCGTGACTTGAGTATCATGCTTCCCCTCAATATATTTTCTATACCATGATAAGACATTTGTATATTACCTAGGTTCATGTCAGCTAAGTTCCTTGGGGTAATGCCTCAAAAGCCAATCATAAATTTCTCTTTTTCATATTACCTAGGTCCAGCTAAGAATGCCACAAATCATGGTGCCTTTTACGAAGACTCTTTTGCATTTATCTAAAAAGTTTATAATGCCTTGAAAACCCAAAATTCTACCAATAACACTTCAAAGGATGTCATACCTTGTTAAGAAACTAGCAAGAAAGCTAACCCTCACTAAAAACCCAACAATGCATTCCCTTATAAGACACATGAATTAGGGTGTGCTTAACACCCTATAGCCTATTCAATGGCCTTTCAATGTTAGATAGGAGTCCCAACCAGTGAAAAAACCCCGTTAATATCCAAAATACAGAGAATTTTCAGAAATATATAGTCATATATACTGAAAATGCTCATATATACTGAAAATGCATTACTTGATTATCTAAGGATCAAGGTAGAAAAACACACTTCAATGCATTTTGCTTTCCTTTTTGCCCATGTCTCTCCTCTTTTAGAGTACCACATAATACTTTCCTATTATTTTGAAAATGCTTGCTCGTTAGAAATATGGTTGGATGCCTTGGAAACCAAAATCTTCATTGAATCTTTGATTAATGCATAAAATGCCCACCTGTAGAAATGTGGCTGCATGCCTTAGAATCCTCACTGAATCTCTGATTGATGCATGATTAGGCCAACAACATAGTAAATACATAGGATGCATGCCCACCTAATTGCTATTTCCTTTTCAAGGTCTTGTGTACTCCCTTTTAAACATCTTAAGGACTCCTAACTAGTAAAAATATAATTGGATGCTCAAATAAGGCCCCAAGAGATTAGGACTTTTTTGAATTTCTTTTGGTGGAACTCTTTGCATGCATTCAGAGTAGAGAAGATGCCCTTTGCTGCCTTATCTATCCATCTCAGTCACCATAATTTTCAACATGATTCTTAGCTAGGGTGGCACCCTCGAACACCCCAACACAATAGGATTCCTTAAGCCACATCCTAACATGTATTGAAAATTCTAGCTAGCACAATCTTCTGCATCTTGGTTTTCAACATATCAAAAGCACCTCTCTTTGCATCTGTTTCAAAAGCTATCAAGAGTCTAGCTATCCTAGGGGGCATTTGATGGCCCTAATATAAAATGAAGGGGTTTATTTACACCCCATGAGAGAAACAACAAAAAAAAGAAGAAAAAAAAAAGAAAGCTAAGCCTAGACTCCTCTAAAATCCCTACCACTGACCACTAGAAACTCCTTGATTCCCTAATATATGGTGTCCAATTCCTTAACCCCTTAGTAAGTGTCCTTAAATCCCAAGTTCAGAAACCTTCAATTATGCCTCTATGTCCCCCTTTTGAGCTCCATAGAATATATAGCATGACATCAACATGGTATCATTAACCCTATAAGTCCGCCAAAACCTACTCCTATAATCCTTCATATCCAAATATCTACTCAAAAAAATATACCTCTAACTCTTTATGACTAAGGAGATCATCATCATCAAACTCACCATCACAGTACCCTTAAAACTATAGGCCCAAGGTAAGTTTGGAGGAGGTTGAAGGAGAGGCAGGGTCCCAACTAGCCTGCCATAGGATGGCAACATTCAAAATGATGATCCTCAAAAGCCTCTTCAACATCATGTTCGAGCTCAATGATGGAAGAGATTAGCCCTCTACTTCCATGTAAACTCAAGCTTCAAGCTAAATTAAGAAGCCCACAATAGCCTTGGCGGCCCAAGCCCTAAAACAACCTAAGCTAACCCACATCGACCTAGCCCAAGTTCCATAGGCCTAGCTCGAGTACTCTATAGCAAGCTAGGTGGATTTAATCCTGAACTAGTCCGAGCGGCTCACAGCAAGGTTAGTAACTCCGGCTCTGAAGCTACCAAGTCCTAATCTCAAAGCAGATTAAAACTAAGTCTAGAAGCTGCTTGAGCCCAAGCCTAGAAGTGATATAAGCCTATATCCAGAAAGGACCCAAGCCCAAAATTAACTTGAGTCCAAGTCCAAAAAGGTATCGAGCCTAGAAGTGGCCCAAGCTCAAATCTAAAAAGAGCCCTAGTCAGCTTAAAGGAGAGTTTGCTCCAAAATCTAGCTCGAATCAACCTAAAGAAGAGTCATGTTCTCAAATCGAGCCCAAATCAATCCAAAGGAAAGCCTTGCTCCTAAATCAAGCACAGAAGTGGCCTCAAATTTAACCCAAAGGGTAGCCTTACTTTAGATCAAGCTTAGATAGAGTCTAAAGGGAGCCTTACTTCCAAACCTAGCTCAATTCAGCCCAAAAGGGAGTGTTATTTTCAAATTAAGTCAAAGTCAGTCTAAAGGAGAGCTTTGCTATAGATTAATCCTAAAGGGACCTCAGATGGAAACCAAATGGAAACCTTGCTTCTAAATTAAGTCCAAAAATTCTCAAGTTCTACTTCATTGAGAAAACATTGAAGCCTTGCTCCATTAAAATTCTAAAGCCCTGCTCCACTCAAGACTCAAAGCCTTGCTCTCTTGAAGATTAAAGCCTTACTCCTTTAAAGATGGTTTTCTGGAGTCATGATGGATGACTTTTATTATCCTAGAATATAGTTAAAATAGGGATAATGTAAAAACAACCTACCCAAATAAGGCTAAAATTTTTATTTCAGAAGGTTAACAAACAATAGGCAAAAGAAGGACAAATTTGAGGCATTAAATCTGAACAATAAGAAAAAGATTGATAATATTACTTTAAACCTTTGCAACAAAATGAAAATAATAAAAAAAATCTTTTTTACATATGTATGCATCCATGATATTAAGACTAATATGGACTACGGTCTCTTAATAAAAAAATTTCAACTCTTAAAGTGAAAGTAATTAATTGTTAATTTAAACCATCACACTCCAACATAATCCTCATCACGATCAAAAGGTGTGAGCACTTCAAGGTACGAGAAGCAGAAAAAAAATAGGTTCTTTATAAACTCCAATAAGCAATACAAATAGGTTCAAACATATGCAAGCACTCTAGTATGCTATTTGGTGCATGCATTGATTCAAAAATAGGTTAAGCAAAATGTATGGATGTGGGACTATGCCAGTAAGCCAAATTTGAGATTCTAAATAAAAGAAAATAGGTATTTTAATGACCATATATATTAATGACCATTACATATATAGCAGTGATTGTAACTACCATGTTATATGATAAAAATTACTAAGATGCACATATTTAGTAGGATATAGTTAATATATAGTAATAATAATGACCTTTACATATATAGCAAGAATTGTGATCAATAGGTAATATTATAACAAATGACAAAAACTAATAAGGCTGCATTTTGCTTAGAGACGGGTGCATGTACAACATGTCGCAATAATGATAATTTTGCAATAAAAGAAAAGTCAGAGTACACAAAAGAGAAAATAATGAAAAATCAAGGTTCTCAAACAAGAGTTTTATCTTGACAACTCTATCTCTTCTAGAAGAAAATCTTGGGAAAATCGGTTATATTTATAGATTTGAAAGTTCAAGAACTTCTTCCCAACTACATCAATCTACCATTTACGAGAAAAGTTGAAAAAAGTAAAACAAATATATGCATATGTATAAGCATAACATATATCTTTCAATTAAATAAATAAGAAATAAGAATATTCACCAGCAACCATGGCATATAAAATAATAGCGCTGGAATTTATGAATCAAATAGCCAAATATTGCACAACTATGTACCCTAGCTAAATGACAAGTTTTGTACTACAAAATCAACTTTAATAATTTTAATCCACATTATGTGTCATTCTTTACAGTTTTTAAGACAAATCTATTGATAACACATCTGAAAGACTCAAACCATGAAAACTACAAAATGGAAACTAAATCCACTCAAGACCAACACCAAAATTGAGTTTCCAGATCTTATGAAAGGGTGGTTTCTTGAGAAACAAATGGATCCCAAGATAGAACGATGCCATTGATCTAGTCTTCTCAGTAGCTCTCGTGAACCATTGAAGTGTACTTGAACATGCTATTCATGAATTCATCCTTAATTTAGGTTTCAATATAGGTAATTTCACTTTTAGAGGTTTCTATCTTTTTCCGTTACATTTGCTCTTTTGAGTCCTAGGGTCGATATTTCACTCTCAAAGGACCTTTCATTGTCATTTTATGTTTTGAGGGGCTAAAATCCATGATTGGGGTGTCTGATGAACCGACAATAAGGCTTGGGTTATGGTGACGTCTTGTGGTTTAAGTGCTTATAGTAGGAAAGCCCCAACTTATTCAAGTCAAAGAGAAGACTAGCACTAAATTAAGAAGCCCTAGATGAACTTTAGTGCCAAAAGATAAAAAAGGGAAATATATAGAAAGAAGACAAAGGAACAGGAAAAAAAAAGAATGAAAAAAGGGAAGAGAAATGGTCGCTAACACTTAGCAGTCACCGCACCTGCCACACTCAAGTTAAATAAAATAAGATGTTTAAAATCTCTTCTCCTCTCCTCCTAACTTCTATTAGTTGATCTAGGTTCCATACCTTAGTAACCATAATCTTCTACCTCAAATAATCCATCTCAAAATTTTCCCAAATTTTCAAAACCACACTCAATTTTTAAGTGATTCCTTATTAGAAGCATTTTTTAGGCATGTTTTCGGTTCCTTCTACTTTTAAAAAAAGTACTAACAAAAAAGGGTGAAATCTAGGTTTTCTAGCTTCATTTTATGATGCTTTCTAGCTTTTCTATTTATAGAAGTAGTTCTTAATATTGTTACCAAATGTTTACTTCCATGATTGCACCTACTTCCAATTCTAGTGACTAAGTTCCATGCACCAACTCCAAAACCTTCATTTGATTCATTGGCCCCCCATATGCAGTAGAAATATTGTTATTAGTGGAGTTAAGCGTGATGTGAGGACAATGAGATTCATCTGGCAAACGATGTGGAAATAGTTGTTGGCATGACATGCAAAACAATCAACTATCATGCATTAATCCCAAAGTAAGCCATACATTGCATATCATTCTGTTTTTATCTGTACTATCTTAAACAATACCCTTTGTCTTTTGCCACAATTGACCATACATCATGATTTACACCTATTTCTAATCATATATGACACCATGCCTTAGTTCATTCTTAAATCATCGAGCTTCATTTGATAAAAGATTACTGAGTTTATTTCTTAAGCATTGTTGATTTGATTACATAGATCTCATAGTTCTTTATGTGTGAAGATATGGTATTAACTTTCAAAACCACATGGACTTCTTGAGTTTTAATTCATTTTCTCTAAATTTAATTACCATAAACCTTTTTTTGTTGCCAGATCACCCCTTGAACATCCACGAGTGTCCGATCGCCTTCTCTTGCGAGCCCGGGATCTTTCGGCAAGCCTCTCGTGTCTGGGAGCCTGCAAAAATTCTCGAGGATCAGAATTTGGCAGGGACCCTCTGACGCTCACGTTAGTGCTCTGGGCAATGGTCGTAAGCTTGATAAAGCTTGAAAGAGAAAGAGAGACAGAGAGCTTAGAGAAGGGCTCTCTATGAGCAAGAATGAGCATTTTGGAGTGAATGAATTCTTTGGAGTTGTTCTTGGAGTTATCAATTACCTGGTCGGGGGTCCCTCTTACCCATTTTATAGACGTTTAAAGACTGCCTGGCTTGAGTGGTTAAGGCCTCATAATGATGATTTTGGTGGGTGAAGTGTCAGAGCTGATATCTGTGAGACTTGGGGTGTTGCCACTTGTCAGAGCCTTTAAGGTAATGGCAGCAATGGTAGAGCTTGCTTCCTTCTTTAATATGTCAGGGCTGCAGGCCAAGTCCCGTTAGAGTGGGTGGCTGCAGCTGGTTGGTGGGTCAAGTTTCATCAGAGATGGGTGGCCACTTGATTATCCTGTATGCTTCCCTATGCACACGGACAGTGGTGGAGCCAGGCATATAGGCCCCATGTATGTAGATTCTTATGCTTATGAGCCTCCTTGCTTGTCTGGAATCGGGTTGCCATGGTCTAGAATGAGACAGCTAGGAGTCGTCAAGGACGGAAGCTGGAAAAGGCCAAGATGAGCCGAGCTGGAGTGCCGAGGCGAGACGTCTGTGGCTGGGAAGGAGCTAGAAGCCTAGACGAAGTCGGAGGTCGGGGCGAGATGTCTATGGCTGGGAAGGAGCTAGAAGCCGGAATGAAGCTGGAGGCCGCTGAGCGAGCTTGGGGCCGAGCCGGGACAAAGTCGTCATGCCTCGGTGAGGAGACGTAGGAAGCAGGGTGGTCCAAGCGATGGCATCTAGCCTCCATGTTGGTCTGGGCCCACCTGGAGATGATTGTCCTTGAGCTGATGACCTTGCCAAGCTCCTTTTATGGCTACATGCATGTTCTTTGTCGTCCCACCATGATGCTGTCCATCGTCCAGTCGAAGCCGAGATAGAGAGCTTGGAGCAAAGCCATGGACGAAGCCACCCATGGCCGAGAGCGAAGTCAGAGAGGATGTTCGCTGTTCGGCACTGGGAGGCCGGAAGAAGCTGGGTGGCTGGGACAGTCATCGGGAGGCAATTGGAGGCCGTCGAGGACTTATACATGGAGTCAAGAACTCCTTGTCTCGGCTTCATTATGCCATCCTTTCTCATTCAAAGGTGCCAAAGGGGCTAACGTGGCAGCCATAAATGCCTTAATAAATAAAAGAAAATAAGGCATTAAATGCCTTAGAACAAGTGGATGCACGTGACCCTTATGAAGCCATAAATGCCTTAATGTGAAAGACATAGCATTGTTGTAGAGGCAGAATGGGAGTGCCCCGGCGAAGTGGGACGGGACGTCCGTAGCCAAGCGGGAGTGGCGAAGCGGGACTGGACGCCATGGCCGAGTTGGAGGCCGTCGAGGACTTTTGTGATGTGAGACGTCTCAAGAACTCCTGCCTCGGTTTCATTACGCCATCCTTCCTCATGCAAGGGGCTAATGTGGCAGCCATAAATGCCTTAATAAGGGGAGAGAATAAGGCAATAAATGTCTTAGAGCATGCATGTAATAGGATGCACATGGCCTTTATGAGGCCATAAATGCTTTGGTGTGAAAGATATAACATGGCTGTGGAAGCCGAGTAGAAAAGGATGGCAACCCCTTTAAAAGTCTAAGCCCAACTTGGATGATGCCGAGACGAGGCCGACTTAGATGATGTCGGGGCGAGGCCGACTTTTACCTCTCTTTTAACGCTCCATTCCATTAAATGCTCTCCATGTCATTATGATCATTTCGGCACCATTAAATACTCCAGCCCATTGACTTAACTACACGAAGGTGGATGGGCTTGACTACACGAAAGGTGGCCCTTGGGAGAACCCAACGTGGCCCTTTTTCCTTCTTGTTCTCTTTCTTCATAAGACACTTGTTTCAACCGGAAGCAATGCCATCGATGAAATATTTAATGCCGGCCAAGTCCTTTATAAAGAAGGCCGAGTAGACCAATGAGGCCGCCTAGGAATTAAGCTGCTCAGGAAGGCCGCCGAGGATTGCCGCCTAAGAAAATCATCTGGAAATTGCTATCTTGAGAAGAGGCCATCCAAAAATTATTGTCTTTATTGCCCATGGGGTCAACTGGCCCCATCAAATGCCCTCCACACTCCTTGAGCTTGGGTGCCGCACATCAGCTAAGCGAAAGGAGTGTAGAGCTCTTCATCTTTGCTCTTGTCCTTTCATACTTACTTTAGTTCTGATTCTTTCCTTGTGGAGAGATCTTTTTTTTTCTTTTGTCTTGCTTTGGATAATTTTCGTTCGTCCATTGGCTAGCTGAGGGTAGCCAGCAATCCTCTTCCATCGCAAAGTATGGAAGTGGATATTCATCAACTGTGAGTTGGAGAGTTGGTTTCTTCCAACTGTGAGTTGACTTTGGGTCTTCAACTTCTGACATGAAGTTTGGATGTGGGTGCCCGTCAACTAGCTGCTGATGCAAAGATAAAGCCGATGAGGCTGCAATAATGTAGTTGAGGCAGAAATAAAGCCGATGAGGCTGCAATAATGCCGCTGAGGCATAGATAAAGCTGATGAGGCTGCGATAATATCGCTGAGGTAAGATAAAGCCAATGAGATTGCAATAATGCCACTGAGATAGAGACAAAGCCGATGAGGCTGTAATAATATCGCTGAGGCAGAGATAAAGCCGATGAGGCTGCGATAATGCCGCTGAGGTAGAGATAAAGCCGTTGAGGCTGCAATAATGCTGCTGAGACTGAGATAAAGCCGTTGAGGCTGCAATATGCTGCTGAGGCTGAGATAAAGCCATTGAGGCTACAATAATGCTGCTGAGGCTGAGATAAAGCCGTTGAGGCTGCGATAATGCCGCTGAGGCCGAGATAAAACCGTTGAGGCTGCAATAATGCGGCTAAGGCTGAAATAAAGCTGTTGAGGCTGCAATAATGCCGCTGAGGCTGAGATAAAGCCGTTGAGGCTACAATAATGCCGCTGAGGCTGAGATAAAATTGTTGAAGTAAAAATAGAGCCACGAGGGCTGAAATAAAATTGCCATGAGTGTTTGTGTGCCGGTTCAGGAGGTGACTCAAGCGGGTATGGGCTGTTAGGGACTTGAACTAACTTGGAGGCATATCCTAGCCAGATCGAATGGTGTCCCATTAGTCGAGCGGGTACGGCCTGTTAGGGACTTGAACCGACTCGGGGGCATATCCTAGCCAAACCGAGTGGTGTCTCGTTAGCCGTAATGCCATCGAGCTCCTTCGAAACCATCTCAGGTATTTGTGTGCTGGTTCAGGAGGTGACTTGAGCGGGTATGGACTATTAGGGATTTGAACCAACTCAAGGGCGTATGCTAGCCAGATCGAGTGGTGTTCCGTTAGCCATGATGTTGTCGAGCTCCTTCAGAATCATCTCGAGTATTTTTGTGCTGGTTCGAAAGGTGACTCAAGTGGGTATGGGCTGTTAGGGACTTGAACCGACTCGAGGCATATGCTAGCCAGACCGAGTGGTGTCTCGTTAGCCACGATGCCGTCAAGCTCCTTTGGAACCGCCTCGGGTGTTTGTGTGCTGGTTCGAAAGGTGACTCGAGAAGGTACGGGCTGTTAGGGACTCAAATCGACTCAGAGGCGTATGCTAGCCAGACCGAGTGATGTTTCGTTAGCCACGATGCTGCTGAGCTCCTTCAGAACCGCCTCGGAGGTTTCGCGGCCGGTCCGAGGGTGACTCGAGGTTGCTGGAACCATATGTCTTGAACCGCCGCAGGGGTTTCGCGACCGGCCCAGGGGTGACCTTATGATCGCATGACCATTGAGAGCCTTTTTGAGAGGTTAATTTTGTCAAGTTTCCTGTAATACATTCAAACAGAGGTTTCATGGCTGGCCCGAGGGGTGACTCGAGGTTGCTGGAACCATATGTCTTGAACCGCCGCAGGGGTTTCGCGGCCGGCCCGGGGGTGACCTTATGATCGCAGGACCATTGAGAGCCTTTTTGAGAGGTTAATTTTGTTGAGTTTCCTGTAATACATTCAGACACTAATGAAAAGAAACTTTTTCTCAAAGTGTAGTGTACTTAGCTTTTTTGTAGCTGTTTGCCTTTGCATCGTGTTTGGTGTCGACATCAATTACAGGCTGAAGAGCTTTTTCTTTAAAGAAATTGGTCTCCTTCTACTGAGTTGATGACCTACCCCAGGGAACTGTGTTGATTGAAGGTGGGGGGTACCAGTGCTGAAATCCGAGGGTAACTGGAATGGAATCCGTAGGAGGTCTTGGGCTTGGATTGGCTCTGAGTGCAGCAGAGAGAAAGAGAAAGGGGGAGAGAGGGAAAGGGTGGAGTCAATAGTCAAAGTTCTTTGTCCTCATCTCCCACCTTGCATTAATAGCATCAGCATGTCTCGGCTTATCACCACCAGGAATTAAAATGCCCATAAATACTTGAGGTGATTAGGAGTTAGGATTTGGGTGGCAAGTAGTGGCGCTCTTGCTGGCTAATGAGCCTGAGCCTTAAATTGTCGATGAGCTTGAGTTTGAGGTTGCTCTTGCTCCTGAGCTTATTACCATGCGGCCATGGAATATCGCTCCCATAGCCTTTGAACAACTACCGTTAATGCTTAGATCTGCAGGATGAGGGTGGCACGGTGCTTTGCCTGAATGGCCCAAGATAGTGGTGACGATGGAGCAGAGAGCTGGCCTCCTGCTGATCAGCTCGTTGAGGGTGCCCCCCAGCATAACTAGTGAAAGCTTCCATTGTCATCGTAGAGGGAGTGAGAGCTTGTAGTTTAGTGGTGCAAACTCTGCTTTCTTTCTCTACCTGGCGTGCCAATCTGTTATTTCTAGATCACCCCCTCGAACGTCCGCGAGCGTCCGATCGCCTCCTCCTGCGAGCCCATGATCTTCCGGTGAGCCTCTCATGTCTGGGAGCCTGCAAAAATTCCTAGGGACTGAAGATTTCGGCGAGGACCCTCTGACGCTCAAGTTAGTGCTATGAGCAACAGCCGTAAGCTTGAGAAAGCTCAAAAGAGAAAGAGAGAGAGCTTAGAGAAGGGCCTCTGTGAGCAAGAATGAGCGTTTTGGAGTGTAATGAATTCGTTGGAGTTGTTCTTGGAGTTATCAGTTACCTGGTCTTAGGTCCCTCTAACCTATTTTATAGACGCTTAAAGACTTCCTGGCTTGAGTGGTTGAGTCCTCATAATGATAACTTTGGTGGGTGAAGTGTCAGAGCTGATGTCTGTGAGGCTTGGGGTGCTGCCACTTGTCAGAGCCTTTAAGGTGATGGTAGCAATGGTAGAGCTTGCTTCCTTCTTTAATATGTCAGGGCTGCAGGCCAAGTCCCGTCAGAGTGAGTGGCTGTAGCTGGTTGGTGGGTCAAGTTCCATCAGAGGTGGGTGGCCACTTGATTATCTTGTATGCTTCCCTATGAGTATATGGACAGTGGTGGAGCCAGGCATGTGGGCCCCACGTATGTAGATTCTTATGCTTGTGAGCCTCTTTGCTTGTCTGGAATCGGGTTGTCGTGGTCTAGAATGGGACAGCTAGGAGCCGTCAAGGATGGAAGCTGGAAAAGGCTAGGACAAGCCGAGCTAGAGTGCCGACGCGAGATGTTCATGGTCGAGAAGGAGCTAGAAGCCGGGATGAAGTCGGAGGCCGGGGCGAGACGTCTATGGCCGGGAAGGAGCTAGAAGCCGGGACAAAGCTGGAGGCCACCGAGGGAGCTTGGGGCCAAGCCGGAACAAAGTCGTCATGCCTCGGTGAGGAGACGTAGAAAGCAGGGTGGTCCAAGCGATGGCATCTAGCCTCCATGCTGGTCTAGGCCCACTTGAAGATGCTTGGCCTTGAGCTGATGACCTTGCCAAGCTCCTTTTATGGCTACATGCATGTCCTTTGTCGTCCCACCATGATGCTATCCATCGTCCAGTCGGAGCTGGGATAGAGAGCAGATCCATGGACGAAGCCATCCATGGCCGAGAGCAGAGTCAGAGAGGCTGTCTGGCAGTGCTGGGAGGCCAGGAAGAAGCCGGATGGCTGGGACAGTCATCCGGAGGCAAATGAGGCCGTAGAGGACTTATGTGAGACGTAGAGTCAAGAACTCCTCATCTCGGCTTCATTACATAATCCTTTCTCATTCAAGGGTGCCAAAGGGGCCAACATGGCAGCCATAAATGCCTTAATGCATGAAAGGAAATAAGGCATTAAATGACTTAGAACAGGTGGATGCACGTGGCCTTTATGAGGCCATAAATGCCTTTGTGCAAAAGACATAGCGCGGTTGCGGAAGCCGAGTGGGAGTGCCAGGGCGAAGCGAGATGGGACATCTGTGGCCGAGCGGGAGTACTTGGGCTAAGCGGGACGGGACGTCAGTGGCTGGAGGCCATCGAGGACTTCTGTGATGTGAGACGTGGAGTCAAGAACTCCCCGCCTCGCTTCATTACGCCATCCTTCCTCATGCAAAGGTGCCAAAAGGGCAAATGTGGCATCCATAAAAGCTTTAAATGGAGAGAATAAGGCAATACATGCCTTAGAGAAAACATGTAATGGGATGCACCATAAATGCTTTGGTGCGAAAGATATAACATGGCTGTGGATCGGGCGAGGCCGACTTGGATGATGCCGGGCGAGACCGACTTCTTTCTCTCCTTGCATTACGCGTCCGTGACGCTCCATTCAATTAAATGTTCTTTCCGTTTTTGCACTATTAAATGCTCCAGCCCATTGACTACATGAAAGGTGGCCCTTGGACTTGTTCTCTTTCTTCATTATGCCGTGGACAAAATATTTAATGGGGACCAAGTCCTTTGTAAAGAAACCGAGTAGACCAATGAGACAGTCTAGGAATTAAGCTGCTCAAGAAGGCCGCCGAGGATTGCCACCGCCAATGATTGCCGCCTAGGAAATTCATCTGAAAATTGCTATCTTGAGAGGAGGCTGTCCAAAAATTGTTGTCTTTATTGCCCATGGGGTCAACTGGCACCATCACTTTTCATCTCCGGCTAATTGTAACTCTAAAATGCTAATGAAGCAGTGAAACTTGCCTTTTAATTTCTTGAAGTTTCTTCACTCTTATCGGGTTCATATCTAGATTTCTTTGAACAAGGATATGACTAGTATCCCATTCTTTAAACAACAGTTATTGTCACATCATTAGTTTTCCAACTAGCCACCAGTCATAATCATTAGCCATCAGTGCATACATTTGATGTATTTGAGTTTTTAAAAAATTCAAAACATAGCAGGTGTAGCACTGCACGTATGCAAAGCTTTTTAAGTTTTTAAGCTTGTGTATAGATCCTCTATCAAACAACTCTTAATATGTCTAGGTCAGGACTTGACAAAAGTTTTCAAAATAACCAATGCAAGTGGCAAGTTTACCTCTAAGGCACCTCTGAGGTGAGATGGCGATGATTTCTTCCCGCGGCTGGGATCTAAATACACGCGTCGCCGTGTGGGATGGATAATGAAGTTCCATGTCATCTAGGTTTCATGTCAGCTAAGTTTCTTAAGATAATGCATCTCTCTATATACACATGCGCTCACAAATTATGTACCAATTTATGCCTTTATGAAAACTCTCTTGCATTTATCTTAGAACCCTTCAGACTAATGCATTCCAAAATGCCTTAGAGCGCCAAAATTCTACCAATAACATCCTAAAGAATACCAGGCCTTATTAGGAAACTAGTAAGAAAGCTAACCCTTACTAGGAACTCAACAATGCATTCCCTTATAAGACATATGCATTAGGATGTGTATAACACCTTATAACCTGTTCACTAGCCTTTCAATACTAGTTAGGAGTCTCGGCTGGTGAAAAAAACCCCGTAAATATCCAAAATAGAGAGAATTTTCAGAAATATATGGTCATATATACTAAAAATGCATCACTTGATTATCTAAGCATTTAGGTAGAATAAGCACACTTCAATGCATTTTACTTCCCTTTTTCTCATGTCCCTCCTCTTTTAGAGTGCCACATAATACTCTCCTATATATTGTTTTGAAAATGCCCACTTATAAGAAATGTGGTTGGATGCCTTAAGAATGCATTCATCACACATCATATTGGTAAAATTGGAACAAATGATGAGACATTGACGTTAACATGATATTATTCATTTTGATTTATCAACAGCAAATTCAAGAATGGGAGAGCACAAGCACTGAGAACATATAGGCATGGGACAAGTTTCAATGTCCTGAATTCTTCCTAATGCTTTATACATCAAGAAGTAGCAGCGAATCTGAATGTCGAAAATATTACATGAAGTAAAAACATTTTAGGCATCAGTTATTCAAAGAACCAATGTCACTTCTCAGTATAACACCATGACATCTCAGGAAAATCTTTTACCTAAATGAAAGTATCTCTCTGCTGCATTTGCTATAAATTGCTCTCTGGACTTTCTACTTAACGCTTGAGTTCATATCCCCTGCATACCAATAGACAAAGAATTAAAATTATACAGCAAAGTCATACCCTCAATAGACAAAGTAAAAAGCATTTTAGGGAAGAAGCAATCACAAAATATTATATCCTCCTTTTCTAGTCCTCATTTTGATTCCTGATATTGGTAAGACATTATAGCTCATATTTATGAAGCTAAGAGTTATTGACAATGAAATCTGAAGAAGAAAATAAGAAGGTACCCTTCAGTTAATCATCCTGTTGCTGCAGAATTCCGTTCTTTGGCTTGGGTGCAAGGCACATCAGGATCCGGGTTGCAATCTTTTGTCCGGATGAACCTGCAAGACAATCCTCGCACAGGAAGCATTGGGGTGGCCCCTGTGAAAGACCCTTCGATGCCCAAGTTAGTGGTGATTCTCAGCAAACAAATGAGAAGAGAAGGCTCCAGCATTCTTCAAACCAAAAGGCATAACTCGGTAGCAGTATATGCCTCAGTCAGTGATGAAGGTGGTCTTTTCTTCATCTTCAGACGCCATCTGAATCTGATTGTAGCCCGAATAAGCATCCATGAAGGTCAGTATCTGGTGGCCTGAGGTAGCATCCACAAGCTGATCGATCCTAGGTAGAAGAAAACTGTCCTTCGGGTAGGTTTTATTGAGGTCCATGAAGTCAATGCAGATCCTTCACTTGCCATTCGACTTCTTCACCATGACAACATTCGTCAGCCAATCGGGGTAGTTTACCTTCCAAATGAAGTTTGCCTTAAAGAGCTTGTCAACTTCTTCCTCGATGGCCTTGTGATGCTCAGGGGCAAAGCTTTTCTTCTTCTGCTTAACTGGCTAGAACATCTCGTCCAGGTTGAGGAGATGGACAAGAACATCTAGGCTAATTCTCAGCATATCTGAGGCTAACCAAGAGAAGACGTCGGCGTTTCTTCGAAACAATTCAACCAAGTCTTGCCGAGGCTTTCCTTCTATCTGTGATCTGACCTTTATGGTTCGATATGGCTGAGCTTCATCAAGTGGTACTTTTTTAAGTTCCTTGGCCGGTTCTTCTCATTGCTCAGCAAAGTCCTCCCGAGCATCAAGCCCATCGACCTCAAGTCTTCTGGATTGTAGGTCGACGACTAAACAATACCATGCCATAGCTTGGTTTCCTCGAACTGTTCCTACTCCCCATTCTATAGAAAACTTGATGGCAATATGAGGAATGGATATTACAGCCCTAAGGAATATCTGCTCAGACCTGCCGAGGATTGCATTGTAGGGTGACCGAAGCTTGGTCACCAAAAAATTTGCATGAACGATTACTACACTTGGCCAAGTACCTGCCTGAACCACCAATGTAATGACTCCCTTAGGGGTGATAGCATCGCCAGTGAACCTTATTAGGGTGGAATCTACGGCTTGGAGATCTTTTATTCGCAGATTCATCTTCAAAAAAGCATCAAAATACAAAATGTTAATAGAGCTTTTACTATCAACCAAAATTTGGTGTACATCATAATCATTCATGTTAAGAGATACAGCTAAAGCATCTTCATATGGATAGTATATCCCTTGGAGACCTTCATCCAAAAAGGAGAGTCCCTCGAACCGAGTCCTTTTTGGTGGGTTTTCTTCTTTATTTGGCCAGCCTGAAGAAGAGCTGACCATAGCAATCATATTGACGTTGCCAACAGCTGATGGGTTCGATGGAGGCGGCTACCGAGGCTCGGGTTAGTGATCTCCTTCATTGTTCAGCTTGGGGGCCCTTCTAAATCGGTCCAACCTCCATCGGCGGATAAGTTGCTCAATTTCATTGTGGAGCTGCCAGCACTCCTCGGTATCACTAAGATTCCTTGATATCGTGCCCGTAATTTTGACGATACCAACAGTACTTTGTCATATCTCTCCGAGTTATGTTTCCTTAGAGGGACGGTGGCCGAAGGAGTTGCCGCTCAATCTCCATCAAGATCTGCGCTTGCGGTGAAGTAAGTGGAGTGAACTAATTGAATCTCGTGATGGGCTTCTGGTGCAATCTGCAATCTTTCGGTGATGGGGGAGGAGCTCTTTGATGGTGAGGCGGGCTTGCAGGGCGAGGTGGCCAATTCTTCTCCGAGCCTTTTTTCTCCTTCTTGGACTATTCGGGTCGGGCTGACCTTCTTGACTCCTCGATCCTGGCGTATTTATCTGCTAGGGCCATCATGTCGGAGAGGTTCTTTGGGTAGTTGACCTCCATTGCTAAGTAGAAGTCTTCCTCCTTCGATACTCCACCAGCTAGGACGGACATAGCCATCTCGTGATTGATGTGGTCTACTTCTAACATGACCATGTTGAAATTGCCAAGAAAACTCCTTAAAGACTCCTCCCATTGCTTTACTTCAGAGAGGGAATCGGATCTTTTTTTGTGGCGATGGCTGCTAACAAACTGGCTGATGAACAAAAGGCCCAGTTCATCGAAGAAACCGATGGAACTTGGTTTCAGACCGTTGAACAATGTTCTTGCTGATCTCCTAAGAGTAAAGGGGAAGGCTCGACATAGGATTACATTTGAAGCTCCATGGAACATCATGATGGACCAAAAATTGCTTAGATGATCATTCGGATCGGTGGATCCATGATATGGCTCGATGGTAGGAAGCTTGATATGGGGAGGAATCACCTCCTGCATAATCTTCTCAGTAAAGGGTATGCCCTGTTCTACCTTTGGTTGAAGACAGGGAGGCTGTTTGATGGCATCTAGCTCTTGACGCTACTCCTGGCACATCTTCCAGAGTTATCGTTGTACTCCTTCATCTCAAATAGTAGGAGAGACAAGAGGGGGAGATAGCGATCACGGCATCGAGTCATGGCGGGAGAACACCATTTTACCCTGCATCACATCCAATATCTTATCATATACAAAACTAAGAGTAATTAACCACATGATAAAAGTTTGAATGTGTGATTGTTGGTAGTCTGATCATATCAGTGATCAGATGCATGAAGGAAATCTACTTATTATTATTCTATCCTTAAAAGAAGTGACTCCAATAACAATGATTTTAATTTTCCCAAGAATCTAACAATTTTAATTTTCACATGAAAAGGAATCCACTTAAATGCATTAATAAGCACAACTTTCCATATAATTCATGGCTAACAAGGACTTCAAATAATACATTATATATTATGTGTTGAAAATATCTCACTTTAGCAGGACTTGCGGATGGTTCGCCCTTAGAATCTGGGGATGCGTCTCCCCTTATAATGGAGGTCGCTTTCGTCCGATAGCAGCAACTCCACACGTTTAACCTCTTGTTTTAGTGCGTCGACCTTGAAAAAAAATTAAGAAATTTATTAGATATTTATGTTTTCTAAGGGGGAAAAAAAATTAGACATTTATGATTGGTAAAATAAGGAAAAAAACTGTTCCATCTTCTTACCTCCTGATCTTCTCTTCGAAGCTCCATGGTTAAGCTTTCGTTCAATGGTTCCAGGGATCAAAACTGAGCAGATAGCCTTGCCATCTGGAGAAATGGCAACATCTTATAACCAGATAATCTTTATGGATGCACAATATTATGCTGAGAAAGGACTGAGGAACGTGAGCGAATGACACAACATCTCCATTTCCGGATGTTGAGGGCTATAACTCAACCAAAAAAAAGAAGAAGAAGAAGTTAAGAGAAAACTAACTTTTCTATAACATCTAGAGGAAAGACCTATTTCAAATCCAGCATAGATATATGACTTCTCTGTAGCGGCTGTGGTCTCCCATAAAGCATTCTAGAGGAAAAAAGACATGCAACAGAGAGAAAAAAAAATTCCAAGAAGCTAAAAGGAAGTAGAGAAGTGAAGAGTCCCTAAATGAATACTAACTATAAATGAAGCAGGGCATCTAACAAGAGAACTGTTGCCACCGGGATCCGTCCTCCGACTCGGGCGCAGTCGATCTCCAGGGGCGGACCTGCACACAAGTCCTCGTGCGAGAGGCATTGGGGGTGGCCCTCTGTGGAAGACCCTCCGACGCTCAAGTCAGTGAGAGGAAATCGGCGATCAATCAGAAAATGGGAAGGTGATCTCTCCGGGGAGTCTCTCTGGGGGGCGGCCAATCGGAAGCTCTGGGAGGTGAGAGCACCAACGAGCAGCAGGAGAGCAGGAGAGTGGGAGTGAGGGTGTGAGCTCGCGCGTACCTAAGGGAATCTGTGAGCGTGATACTTATAGGCTGTCACCTGGATCTTGAGCGTCTTCTGAAAGGTTCAGAGGTTGTTAGGATACGGGGGTGGATCAAATCAGGCCATTGTGGGGCTGTTGGGATCCATATCTTGTCTGTTAGGGGATCGACGGCTAGGAGATCTCCTTGATGGCTTGAGATCTGGTAGGTGTGTAGGTCTCAGGTAGCCTTGATAGGTTCTAGACCACTTCTCAGAATGATTCCTTGCCTAGGGTGCTGTTACATTAGGCTTAGGCTCTCCCGCGTCAGGTTCCACGGAGGTGAGTATTGGATCGTGGGTCGTTCAGTGAAGTCGGGCTATGGAGGCTCGGGGGAAATTAGCTACAGGAAGCTCGGGAGAGCCGAGCTATGGGAGCTTGGGAGAGCCGAGCTACGGAAGCTCGGGGAAGACGAGCTATGGGAGCTCGGGAGAATCGAGCTACGGAAGCTCGAGAGAGACGAGCTACGGAAGCTTGGGGAAGACGAGCTATGGGAGCTCGGGAGAGTCGAGCTACGGAAGCTCGGGAGAGACGAGCTAGGGGAGCTCAGGAGAGCCGAGATATGGAAGCTCAGAGAAGCCGAGCTATGGAAGCTCGGGAGAGACGAGCTACGGAAGCTCGGGAGAGCCGAGCTACTGGAAGCTCGGGGGAGATGAAGGGAGGAGGTCAGTCTTAGCCTCCTTGCACGAATGTTAATGGAATGACGGTTTTACCCCCTAACACATGCCCTTCACTCCCTAGTTCGAAGCGTAGGTTCGGGCATAGGAAGTATAAGTCCAGGTGGCACGCTTTGTATGGGGCGATTTGGTTTAGACAGCCCATGCAATGATGCTCTAATTAATGCGGCAGGGGCCTTATGCCTTCGTGGGTAAGGCTTCTCCAAGAGTGATGGTTGGGAATATGCCACGTCGCGAATCCCGATTAATACGGCGTTTGTCGAGGCGGTTCCGGATGCCTGGGGTGAGGTGCCTCGTCCTTTCAAGATGGCTTCCTTAGTGGGGAAGCAAAGCGGTAGCCGTGCTATATATATACATTCATTTGCAGTATTCTCTCGTTTTGTTTCTTGAAGAGTCTCCCCCCCCCCCCGCAACGCTCGCCGTTTCGCCTGGTGCTTTTCTCGGCTAAGATGACGATGAGCCCTGACGACGTAGCTTCGGATATTGTTGCTGAGGATTTGGGAGGATTTATCATAGGTATGGCATACCCTCTGATGTCGTTCTGCAAGTGCCAGAGCCTGGGCATAGGGTCTCGCGAGACTTGGAGCGCGGGGTCTTCGTTTATGAAGACAGCTTGAAAGCAGGCTTCCGTTTTCCTCTCACCCCTTGGTGAAGGAGATCATGACCCATTACAACATCTGTCCGACGATGGTGGCCCCAAATAGCTGGCGGAGCATCATCGGATTTATCTCAATGTGCCACCAAATTTGGATTGTCGCCACTCTCCCTCTTTTCCGTGCCTGTTATCATCTGATACCCGGAGGAAATCGGAGTGGCCATATATTGGACCTCGAAGGTCCTTCAATGTGATTGTGGATAAGTCATCCTCTATCAAGGGATGAAGAGTCGATTCATTATTGCCGAGGGGAACATTGGTTCCGACTTCCCTCGGAAATGGGGAAGCTTTGCCAGGGATGTGGAAACGCATCCGGTTTTGTCAGAGCAGGAGGAGAGAGATTTGGACGTCCTTTGTAATGGCCAAGTGTTTTTGGCCAACGATCTATTATCGGAGGGGGCCCTCTTCGTCGCCGGGCTTAGCCCCCTGGACCCGCAAGGTGAGTCCTCCCTTTTACTTTCTCCGCTGCGTGCTACCCCGACGAACATGTTTGGATTTAATCACATATGTTCCATTCTTGCAGCCAAGAGGTCAGCATTGTCGAGCCTCACCAAAAGAAAGAGAGGCAAGCGTTTAGGGGAGAGCGGCGGCGTGGATAGCGGTAGGCCCAAAAAAAGGGCTCACACCTCCTCAAAGAGCTCGCCGGACGCCGAAGCGGCCATGATAGAAGCGCCAGGGGCGAAGGAGGATCCAGGGAGGACAGCTGCGATCCCTTGTCCTCCCGTATTGGAGATATCGGATAGTTCAGATGAGACTCCGTTAGCTCGTCTGACCGCGTCCCCTATGAAAGAGGAACCGGTGACGGATCTGGCGGAAGCGGTTTTCTAGGGGGCCTTCCGCCTCCACGGGACCACTACTGACTCCAGTAGGAGAGGGAGAGGGAACAGCTGCAGTCGATGAGGTTCAGGGCGAGCTCCCTCTTGGTCTCTCTGCAGGGGAGTCCGGTGGTAGTGACGCTGGGTTGCCCGGTAGTTCAAGAAGTAGGCCAGATAGAGGCTTCGGCGGAGCCTGCAGGGGAGGCGCAAGTGACAGCGACGGAAGGAGGCGCGATGGAAGAGGGATCACAGCGGGATAAGGGTCCCGCGATGGAGACTCCTCCGAGAAGGATTTTGGGGAGGCTGGCGCTTGGTTGGCCGAGTTATCTGAGGAGACTCAAGCCAAAATTCTGATGGAAGAAGCTGGGAAGCTGAAGGCTTCTCAGTTGGAGGTCGCTCGGGTTGGCTCCTTGGGCGGAGATGACCAGCCCGGTAGCTCGAACGTGGGTGTTGAGGAGGCGTTTTCTGCCTTAATGAGGTCGGCCTTGTATCCGGGTGCAGATCCCTCGATGGACAAGTTTGTGGATTTGGAGTTGGTTGATGCTGCGTTTGGGCAGCAAGGCGTGGCTGAAAGTGTCCATCTCCTTCCCGATATCGACAATACGACCCTGATGAGGATGACACGGGCCTATGCCTCGCGGGTGAGTTGCCATTCCTGGGTAGTGGATACATTCTGGCTGACTTAGTGGTATATTCTCATTTATTTTTTATCCTGTAGAGTGTTTTGCTTTCTCGGGCGATATGCTGGCATCTGAGTTTGGCGACGGGGCCAGTATTCAGGCCAGGAGAGACAACGCCGAGCTCCGATCGCGAATGAAGGTGTCTGAGAAGTTCGAGGAACTTATGGCTATTAGTAACAGAGTTTTGGAGGGGATGAAGGCGGCACATCAGGCCGCCCTGGCCGAAGTGTCCAAGCAAAAGCGTAAAGTGGAGGAGCTACAGGGGCTCCTAGCAAAGAATGAAGACGCGTGCCTGGAGCTGGCTAGGGTTAAGTCAAAACATTCCGAGGAGGTGAAGGCGATGCGGCGGGAACATAGCGAGAGTTTGGGTCGGCTGGGAAGGGAAGCTGCCGACGAGAGAAAGCGCCTGACCATAATGCTCGATGAGGTAGAGGAGAAACTGAAGCAGCACGATGACGAAATCGCCACTTGAGGGCCGGCGCTAAATGGCACCAAGGGATGATGGCTCGGGTGAGCAATGAGCTATCCCAAGCCCGGGGAGAGGTCAAAGACAAGCAGTCGAGGATTAATGTTCTCCAGGAGTGGGTCGAGCTGGTCGGAGCTGATAGAACAAGGGCCAGGGGTGAGGCCGAGGAGCTAGCCAAAAGGTTGGCCAGACGAGAGGAGGAGGTACAATCTCATTCCTCCCCCTTTTTAGTTTCTTTAGTTGGTCTCTTGTGATGCCGACTGATTTTGGTTTTGCAGACAACAAAGTTAGGGTTGGAGAATCGGGCTCTCCAAGGCGAGCTCGTGTCTAGCCGCAATAAGAGCTCAGAACTCGAGGCGCGGTCCGGCGAGTTCGAGGAGCAAAACGTTATTCTGTGGGCTCAAGTTGCGAGGCTAAGAAGCAAGTTGCTGAGGCTAAAGTGCACCTCGCCATACTCAAGGGAGAATGGGACGCGATCGGCGTTGACGCCTTCCAACTTGGAATGGAAGAGTGCAAAGACAAGATATCCAGTGAGCACCCAGAATGGGATCTCTCTTTTCTGGATACTGAAGCTCCTGATGCCGGTGAGTCCAAAGGAGAAGAGGAGGATGAATACGTTGACGTCTCTGATACCGATCCTGGTGCCGTCCCGGGTCCCAGCGAAGCCGCAGCTGAAGGGGCAAAGGCATTAGAGAAAGGAGAATCTAGTCACACCTCTGTGGATGTAGCCGAGGGTTCCTCCAGGACTGATGTGGTTCCCGGCCTTTAAGAGCCACCTCTGTGCTTTGCTTTCTGAAAATCTGACTGATGTCTCTCAATGAATGAACTTTCTGTTTCTATTTGAGTGTTTTTCTTTGGATGGCCCTTTGCTCCAAATTTTGCCTCAATCGCGAGCGACTTATGGCTTGTTGACGCTTTTTGGTCATCTTCATTTCAGGATCAAGGGAATGCATTGGCTTGGCCCAAGGTGGGGCAATAGTCCTGACTGGCGAACCGATAGACGATCTGGTTCGGCTTGTGTCTAATTAAAACTTGAGAAATGAAGCCAGTCGGTTAAGACCGACGGACAGGGTGGGTTGGCTTGGGCCGACAGACGGAATAGATCGGCTAGGGCCAATGAGCAAAATAGGTCGGCTAGGGCCGACGAGTAAAGTAGGTCGGCTAGGGCCACGAGCAAAGTAGATCGGCTAGGGCCGATGAGTAAAGTAGGTCGGCTAGGGCTGACATATGAGGATGGTTGCCGAAGTATTTTTCGCTTCCTTTGGTCACTTCATTTTTTGTTGAATGAAAGAATAGTTTGTGTAGCCTTCGCGCTCATTTCGTTTTGAGATGTCCGATTTTGTCGCACGAGTTCTTCGAGCGATTAACTTCATCAAGAAGTAGTCAACGAATGATCGGTTTTCGTGCTTTTTGCTATCCTGTCAGCGCCCTGCCGTTCTGCAGGTAAATCGGTTTTTATTTCACCAAATTGATGGTACGACACTGCGGGAGCATAAAGCTGTTTTGGTGCTTCCCAGAAGGCATTCCTTTCCCATGCGGGTCATTTTGGCGTACGGTGCACGCAGCCGTTTACCATTGGAGGACATTATTTTCATAGGATGATCCCCTGATCATGCCAGTTTCTGTAATGCCGGTGGACGATTCTCTGCATTTAATGATCGCGATTCGGGATCAAGAGGAAATCTTAGCATGCATCATAGTTTAGGCGGTGGGCTCGGCGCGCAATAGGGCGCCGTTTTCATCCTGGAGGCCACGTGGAGGTATGGCCCAGGTGTTTGAATCTTGGGGCTTATAGCCTTGTAATTGTTCCTGGTCCATTTTTGGCCTATAAAAAGGGAAGTGGGGTTGTGCTAAGTCATCCCCAAAGTTTCTTTCCCACTAGAGTTTCCATCATGCTCGTTTCTCTGCTGTTGCAAGTGGGAGGACTGAGCTTTCCTCTCACAAGTCCTTCACCACCGGATAGCTGGGGTGATGAAGGAGCTGCCGAAGGATGGCTCGCCCTTAGGGGATGAGTCCCGGAGATCATATGGATAGCGCACAGGGAGGGCGCAGAGATCACACGGAGAGCGCACACACGCTCTTCCAGTGTACCTTTGTGGTTCCCCTTCGGGGACGTATGGTAGGGGGTGCACGCGGCTCCCCATGGCTCGCTTGAACTTCTTCTCCTCCCTCGATTTGGATTCCTGGGCTCGCCCGCCTGGGGAATCTTTTGCCACATGGGGAGGAGGTGAAAGCGTGGGGCCCGCCGGCACCTTGTCCTTGAGCCTTGGCGAGGTAGGGCGGCGCACACTCGGTTTGGGAGAGCGTTCCGATGCCAGGGTCCGCTGGCTTCCTGCCTACTCGCTGGGGGGTCCCTTGATTGGGTGGTCTGGGATGGCTTCCATCCGCCTTTTTCAGTCACCCTGATATCTCGGTTGGGTCACCGAGATATCATTATTGATTGAAGCTGGCCGCAACTATTGGTCCAAGTCGCCCGCCATTATCGGCCCGAGCTGACTGGATGCGGCTTATCTGGTTCGGCAGTCCGGATGCCGAAGCATCATAGTTGCCCAGATATGCTTTGGAGCAGTTGCCCGAGCTTTGTACTTATCTTTATTTTATGCATTTCGATGCTCTTGTAATGCCTTTCAGGCATTTGTAATTGGTTTTGATGGCAATGAAATAAAGAGAGTTCTGTTCTGTTTCTCGATCTTTATCTCTTTTGTGCCGAGCTTGTTGTTGTCGGTCGTGGGGTACAAAGGCGTCCCACTCGTTCTTAGGCGAGGATCCGCGCTATCCGAACTAGTCGGGGTTCGCAAGCGACGGTTTGGAGATTGTTCGGCGGAACACGCTCCTTATCTTGGTTCGATGCTCGGTGATTTATGTCTCGCTCAAATATTCGCGGCTCGGCCTTGCCGAGGTTCGGGAAATTTTTACTTGGCCCCGTCAAGGCTCAAGAATTTGTGACTCGGCCCAGCCGAGGTTCGAAAATTTTTACTTGGCCCTGCCAAGGTTCGGAGAATTTGTAGCTCGGCCTAGCCGAGGTTCGGAGAGCTTTTACTTGGCCCTGCCAAGGTTCGGAGAATTCGTTGCTGGCCCAGCCGAGGCTCGGAGAATTTTTACTTGGCCCTGCCAAGGTTCGGAGAACTTGTAGCTCGACTTAACCGAGGTTCGGAGAATTTGTAGCTCGGCCCAGCGAGGCTCAGAGAATTTTTACTTGGCCCTGCCAAGGTTCGGAGAACTTGTAGCTCGACTTAGCGGAGGTTCGGAGAATTTGTAGCTCGGCCCAGCCAGGTTCGGAGATTCGGGGCTCGGAGAAATGACTTAGTTGCCACTATGAGCCATAGTGTTAGGTCCCTGCGGCGCTTGGTGAGGGGCATCAGGACGGGACGGGCGGTACATGGTCACGCTCTTTATTTATGATTATCCCTCCCGAGGGGACGAGTCACTGCCAGGCGCTGGATTTCTTTCTTTTTTGCGCTTCCCGAAAAGGGGGCCAGCTTTAAAAGAGCTTGGGGAAGTGTCGGGAGCATTCATGACGGGGGGCCGGCAGATCAGGAAGTACTCTGTTCAGGAGGGTTCCCGAGTAGTCCGTACGTGTTTACCGATCTTTCTCGGGATGGGGCATGGCCCTTCGGATTCCGCAGGCACTAAAGCGATGACATGTGGCGAGTTCTCGTAGGTCGGTGGCTACGGTGCGACCGATCGAGATACTTGCCTGGCAAGTATAAATATGACCGAGGACGTTGGTCTTAGCCATCCCTCATTTTAAGCTTCGAAGCAGCATTCGGCCATGGGCTCTCAAGGAGGACGATCATCCGAGGAATTGCATGCGTTGATCAACGGTTTGCTTCACTCGCCAAGTGGCCGTCCCACGATTACTGTTGATGGGTTGGGCTTGGCATCGACCCTTGCGAGCCAACAGCGGCTCGTGAGGGTTCGAGGAGTACGTGGATGTCTCCACGAGGGAGGCGGAGGCCCTGTGCTGGGTGGCAGACCTGCAGAGGGGGAGATCGTGTCGCTCCGCCAGCAGGTCGCTGACCTTACTGAGCGCCTGGAGGACCTGCTGGCGTCTGGGAGCGACACGGAACCTTAGTTAGGGCCTCCTTTGCTCTTTGTTTTTCTTTGTTTTTTCTTGTACCTTCCTTCCTCAATTAATGAAAAAAGGCCCTTTTTGGACAATCTTCTTATTTCACGAGTTTTTAGCTCTAAAGAATGCCACTCGTATAATAGCTGGGGAGCCTGGGTGGCTCCACTAGTTTAGGCTGAGTCATGGCTCTGTTTGAGATAGGCGCTTTGTTCGGCTGGTTATAGGGGCGTTGCCCAAAGACTTTTGTAGCAAAAAAGGGGGATTCCCTGGCTTTGCCTGGGGCTCGTGGCTGGTTACGCGGGCTTATTGAACCCTTTAGGGGTTTGCCGGAGGCACATTCTTTGTGCGTGTTGACGGTTTTCGCTTAGTGTGCCTTTTTCCAAACCGATCGAAGTTCTGGGGACTATTGGGAAGTCCTTCGGCTTTAACCGGGGCCCGTACTTCGGTTTTCCGCCGGTATTTTAGCCTGAATTTGTTGCTCGACCCAGCCGAGGTTCGGAGAACTTTTTACTTGGCCCTGCCAATGTTCGGAGAATTTGTTGCTCGGCCCAGCCGAGGTTCGGAGAACTTTTTACTTGGCCCTGCCAAGGTTCGGAGAATTTGTTGCTCGGCCCAGCCGAGGTTCGAGAACTTTTTACTTGGCCCTGCCAAGGTTCGGAGAATTTGTTGCTCGGCCAGCCGAGGTTCGGAGAATTTTTTACTTGGCCCTACTAAGGTTTGGAGAATTTGTTGCTCGGCCCAGCCGAGGTTCGGAGAATTTTTTACTTGGCGCTGCCAAGGTTCGAGAATTTGTTGCTCGGCCCAGCCGAGGTTCGGAGAACTTTTTACTTGGCCCTGCCAAGGTTCGGAGAATTTGTTGCTTGGCCCAGCGAGGTTCGGAGAATTTTTTACTTGGCCCTGCCAAGGTTCGGAGAATTTGTTGCTCGGCCCAGCCGAGGTTTGGAGAACTTTTTACTTGGCCCTGCCAAGGTTCGGAGAATTTGTTGCTCGGCCCAGCCGAGGTTCGGAGAATTTTTACTTGGCCCTGCCAAGGTTCGGAGAATTTGTTGCTCGGCCCAGCCGAGGTTCGGAGAATTTTTACTTGGCCCTGCCAAGGTTCGGAGAATTTGTTGCTCGGCCCAGCCGAGGTTCGGAGAATTTTTTACTTGGCCCTGCCAAGGTTCGGAGAATTTGTTGCTCGGCCCAGCCGAGGTTTGGAGAATTCCTGTTCAGACAAGTAGCTCGGTCGTGCCGAGGATTGGTAAGCAGCATCTATTTCTTTTCGCAACCTTTGGCAATGTATTGCATAATGATTTGCATTGCAAATTACGAAAAAAATGTGTCGACAGGAAGGTATAATGAGGCATATGGAAATGGACTTGGAGAGGACGTACCCTAATGATAATATTTACGGAGATTGTCCGAGTTCTACGTCCGGGGGATGGATTTCCCATTCAAATCTTGTAGCTTGTAGGTTCCCGGTCCAATGGTCTCCGCTACCTGGTACGGCCTTCCCAGTTTGGCGCCAGCTTTCCTTGTTCCAGCGGTTTGGAAATAGAGGCTTTTCGAAGAACAAGGTCGTCAGGCAGGAAGGCTTTCCCTTTGACTCTGGAGGCATGGTAACGGGCCACCCTTTGTTGATATGCAGCCACTCTGATCCGGCCTTTTCTCTGATCTCCTCCACCAGGTCGAGGTTAGTGCGGAGCTGATCGTTGCTAGCTTCCTCTGAGTAGCTTTCCACCCGCAACGATGGGAGACCTATTTCCACAGGGATAACGGCCTCCGTGCCGAAGGCCATCCGGAATGGGGTTTCACCTGTCGGGATTCTCGGGGTGGTGCGGTAGGCCCATAGAACATGATGCAGCTCATCCGCCCACCTGCCTTGAGCTCTGAAAGGCGAGCTTTGATCCCCTGAAGGAGGGTCCTGTTGGTCACTTCGGCCGCTCCGTTGGCTTGTGGATGCCCGACCGAGGTGAGGTGGTGACGGATTCCATGCTCCTCACAAACTGCGGAATTTGGAGTTATCAAACTGCTTACCGTTATCGGTGATTATGGTGTGTGGGAGGCCGAATCGGCAGATGATGGACCTCCATACAAAATCTCTGGCCCGTGCCTCGGTTATTTGTGCAACTGCTTCCGCCTCGACCCATTTAGTGAAGTAGTCAATGGCGACAAATAAGAACTTCCGCTGTCCCGTGGCAAGCGGGAATGGGCCGAGGATGTCCATCCCCCATTTGGCGAAAGGCCAAGCGGAGGATATGGAAACTAGTCGGCGGAGGGGAGCCTTTGGATGCTTGAATGCCTCTGGCATGGGTCGCAGGCTCGGACTAGGTCGTCGCATCCTTCTGCATAGTTGGCCAGTAATAGCCTTGTCACAGCACCTTGTGGCACAGGGACCGGCTTCCCAGATGGTTGCCACAAATCCCTTCATGTACTTCGCGTAGAGCATAATCTGCTTCGGACGGCAAGGCATCTGAGCAGCGGCATAGAGAAGGACCGTTTGTAAAGCTGGTTGTCATCAGCACGTAGTGGGTGGCCTGTAGCTTCAGCTTTCTAGCTTCTCTCCGGTCGGGTGGAAGCGACCCCTCTTTGAGATATTTAAGAATAGGGTCGAACCATGATGGTTCAGCTTCGACCTGCATTATCCGGTCGGCTTCCGCGATGCTGGGCCTTTCCAGAGTCTCCAGGTGAAACTTTTGTTCGGCGTCCATCGACTCCGCGGTCGCCAATCGAGAGTAGGTCGGTGCGGGCATTCTCGGATCTGGAATCTGAATGATTTCAAATTCGGCAAAATGGGGAAGCAGGCTCCGCACCTCCTGAAGATATCGAACCATGTTCGGCTCCCGGGCTTCAAACTCTCCTCGCACATGACCGGCTACCAGTTGAGAGTCGGTGAAGGCATAAGCTTCTCTACTTTCAGATTGCGGCGATTCGGAGGCCGGCTAACAGGGCTTCATACTCGCTTCGTTGTTGGAGGCCGGGAAAGAGAAAAACCATATTCGAAGGTTACCCCCTCCGGACTGGTGAGAACCAGGCCCGCACCAGAGCGATGGGCATTAGATGACCCGTCGACATGGAGGAGCCACCGGGCTCCAGATTTTGGTTCTTCAAGGGAGTCTGGGGTAAAGCCATCCTCCGGGATGGTACACTCGAGGAGGAAGTCGGCAAGCACCTGAGCTTTGATAGCTGGGCGAGGCTGAAAGTGTATGTCATGCTCGCTCAACTCGACGGCCCACTTGGTCATTCTTCCCGACGTCTCGGGACGGTGGATTACCGCCTTGATGGGTTGGTCGGTCAGGACCGTCACGGAATGTGCTTGGAAGTACGGTCGCAGCTTCCGAACTGAGGTGATTAAGGCCAACACCATCTTCTCAATTCTGCTGTACCTTGTCTCCGCATTGCGGAGTAGCTTGCTGACATAGTAGATCGGCTTCTGGACTTTGCCTTCTTCCCTGACCAGCACCGAACAAATGACACCCTCTGAAACAGCCAGGTACAAGAATAGGGTCTCGCCCGGGGCCGGACTGCTGAGAAGTGGGGCGAGCCGAGATATTTCTTGAGATCCTGAAATGACTTCTGGCATTCAGGAGTCCACTGGAAGTTTTTAGCTGACCGAAGGGTTTTGAAGAAGGGGAGGCATCTCTCGGCTGACCGTGCCACAAAGCGGTTAAGAGCCGCTATCCTCCCAGTTAGGCGCTGGACCTCTTTAACAGATGCCGGGGGCGCCATTTGTTGGAGAGCTTGAATCTTCTGGGGGTTAGCTTCGATACCTCGCTGGGAGACCATGAAGCCAAGAAACTTCCCGGAGTTAACGCCGAAGGCGCATTTGGTCGGATTGAGTCTCATCCCATACTTGCGCAGCGTTGCAAAGCTCTCTGAGAGGTCCTCGACATGCTGTGATGCCTCCTTGCTTTTGACCAGCATGTCGTCCACGTACACCTCCATATTCCGGCCGATTTGCTCCTTGAATACTTTGTTAACTAGCCTCTGGTAGGTTGCACCTGCATTTTTAAGACCAAAAGGCATGACACGGTAACAGTAAGTACCTCGGTCGGTTATGAAGGCGGTCTTTTCTTCATCCTCAGGGGCCATTCGGATCTGATTGTAGCCTGAATAGGCATCCATGAATGACAGCATCTGTGACCTGAGGTGGCGTCCACAAGCTGGTCGATCCGAGGAAGGGGGAAGCTGTCCTTCGGGCAGGCTTTGTTGAGGTCGGTGAAGTCGATGCAGATTCTCCATTTGCCGTTCGACTTCTTCACCATGACGACGTTTGATAGCCAGCTCGGATAATTTACCTCCCTGACAAAATTAGCCTTGATGAGTTTGTCTACCTCTTCTTCAATGGCCTTTTGTCGTCCGGGGCGAAGCTTCTCTTTTTCTGCTTGATGGGCCTATGCATCTCGTCCACGTTGAGACGATGGACGAGAACCTCGGGGCTGATCCCTGGCATGTCGGAGGCGGACCAAGCGAAGATGTCAGCGTTGCTTCGGAGGAACCTGATCAATCTGCGTCGAGACTCTCCTTTGAGCAGCGACCCAATTTTTATAGTTCGGTCGGGACGAGCCTCATCCAATGGCACCTCTTCCAATTCCTCTGCCGGTTCTCCTCGCTGTTCGGTGAAGTCCTCCCGAGCGTCTAGCCCATCAACTTCCGGCATTCTAGACTGAAGGCTTGTAACGAAGCACTGCCGAGCCATGGCCTGACTTCCTCGAACAACTCCAACTCCTCGCTCGGTGGGAAATTTCATGGACATATGCGGGATGGAGACAACTGCCTTGAGGGACATCAGGCCGGGCCTGCCGAATATCGCATTGTATGGAGATCTGAGGTCGGTTACTAGGACGTCTGTCTGGATAATGGCTACAAGGGGCTAGGTTCCCGCGGACTGTCAGGGTGACGACCCCTTCCGGGATGACATCGCCTGTGAATCCCATCAGGGTGGAATCCACGGTTCGCAGGTTTTCCATGAGTAATTTCATCTGGCAAACACACCGAGGTACAAAACATTCACCGAACTTCCACTATCAACAAGGATTTGGCTTACATCATAATTATTTAAATTGAGGGATACAACTAGTGCGTCATCATGGGGAAGCTGTATCCCTTGGAGATCATCGTCGAGAAGGAGAGCTCGCCCGTCCGTGCCTTCTTTGGCGCCGATCCTTCACCGTCGCCCCTGGGGCTCGATCCCGGCCTCTTCGATCATGTTAATGCGGCCGATCACGGCGGATTCGGTGGAGGTGGAGGTTGTTGAAGTTCGGGCTGGCGGTCACCTCCTTGTTGTGGCTCGGGCGCCCTCCTGAACTGATTCAGTCGCCCCTGCTGGATCAGCCTCTCGATTTTATTTTTCAGCTGCCAGCATTCTTCAGTGTCATGGCGTGCTCCCGATGGTAACGGCAGTACTTGGTGGGATCTCTTCGGGTCGGGTTCCCTCGGAGAGGCACTGGCCGGGGGAGCTGGCGCTCTATTTCCATGAGGATTTGCGCTCGGGGCACAGTCAGCGGAGTGTAGTGATTCCTTGGTGGCAGCGGGGGAACTCTTTGGCGGTGAGGCGGACTTGGCCGAGGCGGACGGTGCCTGTCGGGCCCTTGGGCTCCTTCTTCTTTGCCTGCTCGATGCGGGCAACTCTCTGCGATTCTTCAACCCTAGCGTATTTCTC
>UESW01001560.1:25789-55291 GCA_900491605.1 Calamus simplicifolius | reverse complement strand
AGGTTTTACTCCAGATTAGGATCCTTATCTCCTTTCTTCAGTTTTAATGGGACTTGAGAACCCTTCCTCTAGCGCCAATCTATTGCCACCAGGATCCGTCCTCCGACTCGGGCGCAGTCGATCTCTAGGGGCGGACCTGCACACAAGTCCTCGCGCGAGAGGCGTTGGGGGTGGCCCTCCGTGGAAGACCCTTCGACACTCAAGTCAGTGGGAGAAAATCGGCGATTAATCAGAAAATGGGGAGGTGGATCTCTCCGGGGAGTCTCTCTGGGGGCGGCCAATCAGAAGCTCTGGGAGGTGAGAGCACCAACGAGCAGCAGGAGAGCAGGAGAGTGGGAGTGAGGGTGTGAGCATGCGCATACCTGAGGGAATCTGTGAGCGTGATACTTATAGGCTGTCACCTGGATCTTGAGCGTCTTCTGGAAGGTTCAGAGGTTGTTAGGATACGGGGGTGGATCGAATCAGGCCGTTGTGGGGATGTTGGGATCCATATCTTGTCTGTTAGGGGATCGACGGCTAGGAGAGCTCCTTGATGGCTTGAGATCTGGTAGGTATAGGTCTCAGGTAGCCTTGATAGGTTCTAGACCACTTCTCAGCATGATTCCTTGCCTAGGGTGCTGTTACAGTAGGCTTAGGCTCTCCGCGTCAGGTTCTGTAGAGGTGAGTATTGGATCGTGGGTCATTCAGTGAAGCCGGGCTATGGAGGCTCGGGGGAAACGAGCTACAGAAAGCTCGGGAGAGCCGAGCTATGGGAGCTCGGGAAAGCCGAGCTACGGAAGCTCGGGGAAGACGAGCTATGGGAGCTCGGGAGAATCAAGCTACGGAAGCTCGGGAGAGACGAGCTACGGAAGCCCGGGAGAGACGAGCTATGGGAGCTCGGGGAAGCTGAGCTATGGAAGCTCGGGGAAGACGAGCTATAGGAGCTCGGGAGAGTCAAGCTACGGAAGCTCGGGAGAGATGAGCTATGGGAGCTCGGAAGAGCCGAGCTATGGAAGCTCGGGGAAGATGAGCTATGGGAGCTCGGGAGAGTCGAGCTACGAAAGCTCGGGAGAGCTGAGCTATGGAAGCTCGGGAAAACCGAGCTAGGGAAGCTCGGGGAAGCCGAGCTATGGTAGCTCGGGAGAACTGAGCTAGGGAAGCTCGGGGAAGCCGAGCTATGGGAGCTCGGGAGAGCCGAGCTATGGAAGCTCGGGAAGCCGAGCTATGAAAGCTCGGGAGAGGCGAGCTATGGGAGCTCGGGAGAGCCGAGCTACTGGAAGCTCGGGGGAGATGAAGGGAGGAGGTCGGTCTTAGCCTCCTTGCACGGATGTTAATGCAATGACGGTTTTACCCTATAACAAGAACAATCAATGGTCATGACCAACCCATGCAAGATTGCAGAACGTAATGCTATCTGTGAAACGATTACAGAACGTAAATGACAAACGATTCTATCAAATGCTTCGAACAGTCAAGATTGGAGAGTTGTAAACTGACATTGGTATCTGGAAAAAAGGAAATGGTGAGAGCATGAATGATATAACATGCCAAGAAGAACTCTATAATGATGTTGCTCTCATATAAAAAAGAATAGTATAACATGTCGATCAAGAAAAGATTATTGTCTTCGTTATTTCAACATCTTCAGCATAACGAAGTTTAAAACAAGAAAATTCAGAGAAAGTATGGATCAGGCTAGAAGAATCCAGGCAAGAAGGTTCATCTCGTACCTGTTCCTTTTTAAGTCTTCCTTTTGTCTCAAGTTTCTCATGGCGTGCGATAAGATCCTTTATCCAACTTTCTAGTTCAGCAATATTCTTTTCCGTGTTCTCGTTCTCCTCGAGGCACATCCTCAGCTGTGTGGCGCTTATCATCATCTCAACCTATTAAAATTGCCATGCAATATGATCGACGCTAGAAACAAAACAAAACAAAAAAAAAGAAAGAAGAATGAAAAGGCATGAATAAGGTGGAGCGCAAACCTCTAGTTCTCTGATGGACTCCCGGAGGACGCCGACTTCATCATCCGGGCGGATCCGCTTCTTCTCGGTATCGGAGCGCGGCTGGTCGAGAGTAGAGATCTGATTTTGGACTTGGAGGCTACAACAAATTTCTAGTATAGCGACAGTAAATATGTCATTTGCTTGTCACGATGCTTTCACATGCTTCGGAAAACCTGGGGTGGAGACAGGAAATCCCGTTGACGCTTAAAAGCATCGGAATGTTTGACGCTTTTAAGCGTCGGCAGGATCAATTATCCCGCTTTTAAAAAGCATCAAAAACTTTTTCTCTTCCGGATGCTTTAAAGCATCGGCAAGATGAATTGTCCCAACGCTTTTAAAAAGCATCGACAAATACTGATGCTTATAAGCATCGGCAAGGTGAAAATTGTCCCGACGCTTTTACAAAGCATCGGGACGAGCACGCTAAAAAAGCGTCGACACATTCTATTTTTTTAAATAAAATAACAAAAAAGTTAAAAAAATTTATATTAAACCTGTTATATTTAAACATGTGCAATTAAGATAAAATTTATATTAAACCTATATATACAATGCAATCACAACAAACAAAATCACATTGCACACATTCTTCATATCCAAATTAAAAGTTCAAATATAAATTTCATTACATCAAGAGAAAGTGATACAATTTAAAGTTTCACAAAATTTAAAAATACATGAAATGAAAGATATAAAATAAAAGAGCCGATGTCAATGATTTACAAGAGGAAGGTCATCACCTGTCCGCGAGGATCTGATGCTTCAGGAGCCTATAAGAAAAAATTAAAAATATTTAATTTACAAAACTATCAATGATTATTAAATAAATAATTAATTTAATATAAGCATATATATTTAATAATATATGTATTTACCTAATATGGAACAACCATTTATATGAGAGATGTAAGCCGCTCAATGTGCTCTCTCATAGAATCCATCAATGCTCTGTCGGCTACTCTATTGGCTGCACTCCTCCATTGCATCTCCTCCATCGCTGCGGCACTCGACCGTTGCTTCTCCTCAATCGTATGCTCAAGTCTATGAACACGTGTATCATGAACAGCATCTGCAGCATCACGCGTAAGTCTACTCACCTTAGATAACTGAGTGGGGGTAACTCCAACACCATAACCCTCACTCAACTGTAGTGCTCCAGCCCCATCAATTCTGTAAATACCTCGGCCTTGATGCGACTACTCTCATAGATGCTGTAGAGTCATCGATACGCTCAGCAATAAGAGATGTAGCTCTTTTCTGTATTAATTTAGAAAAAATAGTTAGATCTTACTGAATAATATAATCAAATTAAAATTATTGTATAAATAAATTGTAATAAATAATTACATATTAAGTCCCTCGACACATCTCTGACAAAAGTGCCATCATGGTGAGTATAAGTCATTCGGTAAAACTCCACCACACCGGGTTCCCGCCCATGCTTATCCATCTACAAAAAAAATTATACAATTTGTAAATAATTTAAGCAATTTAGCAATTTATAAATAAATTATACAATTCATTTTGATTTGTAAAGAGGGACTGTCATCTCTGTAGAGACTAGTATTTGGCAATGCCTTGCGAGTTTTTTTCAAGAAGATGGGTCCTTAGGAGTTTCAATGAGTTTTCAACATAATTGTAATTATTCAATTATGTTTCAATGAGAGTTTCAACATAATTGTAAATTATTCAATTATGTTTCAATGAGAGTTTTAATAAGAGTTTCAACATAATTGTAAATTATTCAAGAAGCTGGGTCCTTGCGAGTTTCAATGAGAGTTTAAACATAATTGAAAATTATTCAATTATGTTTCAACGAGAGTTTCAATGAGAGTTTAAACATAATTGTAAATTATTCAAGAAGCTGGGTCCTTGCGAGTTTCAATGAGAGTTTCAACATAATTATAAATGAGAATTTATAGTTTAACACTAATCAGCAATTTATAAGGATTCTATAAAAACACTAATAGGTAATTTTATGAGAAGACTTTTCAATTATGACAACATTTATTACTGTAGAGTACCAAATTTTATGAGCAGACTTTTCAATCTTTCAATTGCACAAGGTACCTATAAGATAAATAAATTTCTAAACATAGCATAATTTGAAGCTACTTTTAGTGAAAATTATGGTATAACGGTCATTAGAATACATCAGACTAGTATATCTCTCAATAGGATACATCCATTTATAATGTACCAGTCTACCAAGTTTGACTTTCGAAGCTAAGTGAATGAGTAGATGTACTATAATAGTAAAAAATTTAGGAGAAAAAAACTTTTCCATCAGATAAAGTGTAATGGTGACATCAGACTCCAACTGATCAATCTCTCCATGATCAATAATTTTTGAACATAATGCCTTAAAGAATGATGTAGCCGAATTATAACTACAAGAACTTGTTTAGGCACTGATGATCTTGAAGCTATTGGTAAGATATCTTGCATCAATATGTGACTATCATGACTTTTGATATTAGAAATTTTTATATCTTTAAGATGCACACATTGAAATGTTTGATGCATATCCATCAAGTACTTTAATATTTTTCAATACTGTAAGAAAATTATTTTTTCTTGAGGAGACATTGTATAAGATGCAGGAGGCAAATAAATTCTATCATTAGCAAGCATTATAGGATGAAGCTCCGGTCAGATACCCAATTCCTTTAAATCCAATCGTGCCTTCATGTTATCTTTGATCTTTACATCAAGATTCAACAATGTTTCAAGTAGATTATCACAAACATTCTTTTCTATGTGCATGACATCAAGATTATGTCGAATCAGATTATGTTCCCAATAAGGTAAGTCAAAAAAGATACTTCTTTTCTTCCATATATGTTTGATAGGCTGATTTGTGGATGCTATCTGTACATCTTCCTCATTTCTTTTTCAAAAAAATTATCTTGATCTTTAAATACTTGTGCATTCATACTACCAATTATCACTTCTTTTTGATCATTCCTTCCTCTTTTTTAGAAGACTTTGTGAATTTACCATATATGTAATTGATGGAATCAATTTGCATACGAACATTAGTTCCAGACGGTAGAATAGGTGCACATCCCAATTCTATGGTACCATCAAATAAATCTTTCTGAAAATGAAACGGATGATTTGGTTCTAACCATCGGCGATGTCCCATATAGCAAATTTTTTCTTCATGTTTTAACCAAATTGAATGTGGCGAATCTACACAACAAGGACATGCAACCCTTTCCTTTGTACTCCAACCAGATAAATTGGTATATTCTGAAAGTGTTAACAGTCCACAACAAAGCTGCCCGTAGTTTAAATGTTTCATCATTTAAAGCATCAATTGCATCGATACCTTTCCATAACTATTTCAATTCCTCTATTAAAGGCTATATAAAAATATCTATATCATTTCCTAGACCCTTATCACCTGAAATAATCATTGACAAGATAAGTGAGGATTGCTTCATGTACAACCATGGTGGTAAATTGTATGGTATTAGAACAACTGGCCAAGTGCTATATGTAGAATTTAGAGTGCGAAAAGGATTGAAGCCATCTAAAGCTAAACCCAAATGAACATTACGAATATCAGAGGCAAAATCAGAATGCCTAGCATCAAATGCTTTTCATGCTAAATTATCTGCTGGATGTCTCAACATTCCATACTTCATATGCCTTTCATCATGCCATCTCATTAATGAAGCTATTTTCAATGATGAATATAGCCTTTTCAATCAAGGAATAAGAGGAAAGTAACACAATACCTTCGCCGATTTTTTTGTTTTGTTCGTTACATCATCCTCATCCTCTTCATGAGTTGTCCATCGTGAAGATCCACATACATTGCATGACTCTCGATCAGCATTTTCACCATGATATAACATACAGTCTTTCGGACAACTATGAATTTTTTGATATCCAAGATCTAATTTGTTGACAACTTTCTTTGCTTCATAATAAGAGGATGGTAAACCAGTGCCTTCTGGAAATGCATCATTTAGTAATTTAAAAAGCATGGTAAAACTCTTTCCGGATCATCCATTCATATATTTTATATGGAATAAATGTATAAGAAAAGAGATCTTAGAAAATTTTAAACAACCTGAATATAATTGTTCATGTATTTTTAATTAAATTATGATACCGAGCTGACTCATGCATCTGCTCCTCAACAAATTTGTTCCATAAATGTAGAACCATCACATATTCCATCCGTTTCATGTATATTAGTTGAACCTCCAAAGTTTTGAACACCATGTCGAAAAGCATCTGTGATCAAACCTGTCATATCATCTCCTACAAGGTTATCTTGCATATTACCAGATCCAAGATCAGACGAGGAGGGTTGATTACTTGATAATGGCAACATACATTCTCCATGGAAAACCCGCTCAGTATAACCTCTTAAAAAATCATTCCCTATCAAATGTTCTTCAACATTTATGGATCTAAATAAGAATTGTTAACACATCGCCGACACAAACATGAAATCTTTTCATTCAAACTACCTTTATCCATACCAAATTTAATGAAATCATGAACTCCATCTAAATATTCTTTTGTATTTCTCGATTTATTTATCCAACTTTTATCCATTGTAGGATAAATGATCGATAAACAACCAACTTTTATCAATATCCTACACGTATTTCACCATCATAAGTGTTCGACATTTAGTAGCATAAGCATATGTCAGAATAAATAGTAATATGATAAAAGAAAACTACTCTTCACAAGATTGATAAGATCTACAAAATAGGTTCTACTACAATGCCATCATAACTGTATTTTGTGGATTCTATTAACGAGTCTTTAACAACAACCCCACTGCCATATGAACATAAATGAGTAGATCTCTTCTTTTTTTTTTTTTTCTTTTATTTCTTTAATATAATTCCAAGTGATTATTATCATTATCTAATATAATTTATGTGCATAAGCTTAATTTCATAAGCAACTAGATAATTTATACTCAATAAAACTTTTCACTCAAACACAACATATTTAGGCATGTGCCTAATTTTCAAATTCCAAAATAATAGCATGCTCCAAATTTCTAAAACTAAACATGCCAAAATAAATAATAAACATAAAATTAATACTTTAATCAACCAAAACATGCCTCAATATGCATTATACATTATAAAATACAATTAATACATTTCAAGGACTGTCCAAAAAAAACATTTTTTTGGTTATATATCGTGTAATCTTTTAAACATTTTTTTCTACGATACTTTTTTATTATTTATTTAAATAATATGAATAAATTAGAATCATTGATATGATATAGAATTTTCAACCATTTAAAATAGTTGCTAACGCTACCCTAGTTTTCTCCATGCTGTCATCTATTCTGTTTCTCTATCAAACGGATCATTTCCTTTTATATTCCTCAATGGTATCATATTCTTTGTTTTACTAGCAAAATTGCTACGTCTTTTCATAGAAGCCATCATCTCTTCCATAACTCCATTAATTATAGTAGTAGTGTCTACTAGCTGTGTCGTAATGAAAGCTCCTAGTAGAACCACTACACTAGCAGTTTGCGCCAATGAAGGCCTTTAATTAGCATAACTGTTCTCTCCTCCAACTCTTCAATGCACTATGATCCTATCCTATCATGTAGCTTCCACCATATATACATAGTTAGTCATATGATAATTTTTTTGTGACCAAATTAAATCATCAAGTTTAATTTTTAGTGCACCAATCATGTAAATAACTAGCTGCAATTAATTGATAGTAAAATAAAGAAGTAGCAATTTTTTTTAAATATAACTTATATTAATGAATCATAACAGTTAATCATTTTTAAAATCCGCTACAAAAAGGAAAAGATATAACAAGGCAAAATCGATCAGAATTAATAATAGATAATTATTTCGGACGACCATGCATTGTTTCAGTTCTTGAATAATGGCCCTCGTCCCAATCCTGGTAATCATCGTTTAGTTGGATCCATAGTGAATGAAGTAGGGCAAAGGGCAAACAAAAACCCTAAAGATCGTAGCAGTCGACAAGCCATGGAGGTTTTTCAGAGTGATCAATGTCAAATTTGGAGAAAAGGAAACCCAAAGAAGAAAGGAAACAGACTTTCCAGCAGATTTTTGGGATCAAAATCTAAAGGGAAAAGGGCACGGCTTCAAGGAAGAAGAATGTCTTCATTCTATCTTCTGGTCCACAAATCCAGAGGACCAAGCCTCAGGTCGATGCCAACAGCCACCCCCACGATGAAAATTAACAACCAAAACCCTAGCCTTGGACCAAAAAAGAAATTACATGGGTTAAAATTAACACGGGCAAAGAGTAAAAGAAATAGATTTTACCTTCGGGGAAGAGAGAGAAGAGACGTCGATACACCTTCATCAGGGAAGAGAGCGTCCATGGAGTGAAGATAGACGGGGAGGAGGGGGAGGAAAAGGATCGGAGATCGAAACACAGAGAGGAGGTGGGCGGGAGCTAGGGCAGCGATATCAGAACACGCGAGGGGAGGGAGCTAGGGCATGATTAATGTATCGGTATATCTCGATGCTATTAAGCGTCGTTACGTGCCAATGCTTTTTCAAAGCATCGGCACACTACGCAATTTAACTAAAGCTGCCGATGCTCATAAGCATCGTTATGCCGACGCTTATAAGTTGTTATCTGCCGATGCTTATAAGTGTTGTTATCTATCGATGTGTATAAGCATCGGCAGGCTACCGGAGCTTCCGACGCTCACCACTAAAGTCAGGAAAAATGAGTCAGGATATGTGTCTTTACTAAAGCTTCCAACACTTATAAGCGTCGGCATCTAATGAAGATTAAAAGCGTCAGCCCGCTGCACAATTTAACTAAAGCTGCCAATGCTAATAAGCATCGTTATCTGCCGACGCTTATAAGCGTCGGTAGGCTGCCGGAGCTCCCAACGCTCACCACTAGCATCAAAAAAAATGAGTCGGATACGTGTCTTTACTAAAGATGCCAATGACTAATAAGCATAGGCATCTAACGACGCTTAAAAGCAACACGCTGTCGAATCTCCCGACGCTTTCACATAGCATCAAAAAAAATGAGTCAGGATACGGTTATATACTGTAGCTGCCAACACTAATAAGCGTCGGCGCTGCTGATGCTTTTTAAAAGCGTTGGCAATTTGTGGGAGCTCCCAACGCTTTCCCTTAGCATCGAAAAAAAAGAGTCAGGATACGTTACTTTTGCTATAGTGTGGTCATCAAAATCGATGGACTCCGGCATCGATGAGCTGCTGCTAGACCCTTGGATGCTCCTCGAGGACCTTGGAGAGAGCTCCATTGTTTGGAAACCAAAAAACCTCCCAAAAACCATGAAACAAGAACGGAGGTGGGTCTAGAAATCCAGAGGAATCAAGAAACTCTGCAAGAGAGAGAGAGAGAAAGAGAGTATGGAGGGAGGAGGGGGTGGAGGAAGGATCATTTTTATAAGGAATGAACCGCCAACTAGATGCCACAGCGGGATGGACGATGGAAGCATGCAACTGCTATCTATGCTTGGGTGTGTCGTTGGACCAATATCCTGCACCATTGTATTTGCTTAATAATAAATAATAGTATTTGAGAAACAAATTTTAAGCCTTATTTGTATTATTGTACATGTTATTTTGTAACCTTATTAATAATTTAACATTCATATTTATTTAAATTTAAAAATATTTTTATAAAATATTACATAATTATATTAGTTTTAATTTTATAAGTCTATAACTATTATTTTTATTAGTCTCTAATTATACTATAATTTGTGTTTATTTTCTCTAGCATTTTGAGTGACAAATAAGTAAAAGAAGAAAAGAAAGGATTGAATGAACCATTGATATTACTTAAAAAGAATAAGTGTGTGTGCGTGTGTGTGTGTCTATATATATATATATATTAAATTCTTAAATTTTTTTTAAAAGCTAAGTCAATTCAAAATGACCCATGAGTTAACCCTAATCCAATCATTTAGTGTTAGGAATTGTTAGGATTTAGCTTCAATGATCTGAACCTAAAAATGATTCGGATCTAAAAATGATTTGAAACCAAAATGATCTAATTTGACCCGATTGTCATCTCTAATTTTTAATGTTTTATTACATAGGATCAATTAAAATTGATGAAATAGTTAACATACCATCTTGACATGAATATATAGATTGTCTCTACGATTATATGCCACCTATTCAGACAATTTTAATTGATCCTATGTGGCACGACGTTGGGAACACAACATTGTTAAATGATGAGGGATTAAACTATAGCAAATTAAAGAACCCAAATGAATTTTAAGTGAAAGTTTGAGGACCAAAAGTATATTTTTGCCATGATTTCTATCTTGGATATGTGGTGCCTTTAGATGTTTCTAATGGTTTTGATCAGTCCATTTCTTGTGACCTAAGTTAATATCGTCTGAGGAAGAGCACGTACAATGTAGTTGAGCGAGCTGAGGTGCTACCAAAAGGTTGAGAGCAAGAGTGCCTCTGCCAAATTAAGGGAAGTATTACATGTAGTGTTTATTTTAATTGATTCTTGGCTATGAATTTGACTAACATAGTGAAATATTCTTCTGGGCTTCAATTACAATTTTTGAGCCAGCCATTTAGCAATCGATAGGTAAATGGCAGCATGGTAAGAACCAGATTGGTTTGTAGTCTAGTTCATCGGTTATATCAATTGGTCTGATCTAAGTTTTATAACTATAAAACCACCTAACTTAGATTTTATGGTTGGATAAAAATTGAGATCAAGTGATGTTCATATATTTTTGGCTTATTAGAAAAAAAGCTGCTGTACATTAAAAGTCAATGCATGAAGCTCACATGTAGCATAAAATGATAGCTTAAATGAATTAGCAGATTTAAATCTAGAGTAAATGCTAAGCTATAGACTTGTAGAAGGGCTTTAGAATCTAAAGGTTTTAAAATTAGTATAACTAAAATTGAATACATGAAATATAATTTTAGTGGAAGTAAAAACACAAATGAAGAGACAATGAAGATTGCAAGCCAAGAGTTATCTAGGAGTAAAAAATTTAGGTCTTTGGGATCAATTATCCAGTAAGAAGGTGAAATAGGTAAAAATATGAATCATAGAATTGAAGCAGGATGGATTAAATGGAGGAGTTTTGAAAGTATTTTATGATCGATGCATCTCATTAAAATTAAAAGAAAAATTTTATAAAACTGCTATTAGGTCAACTATGCTATATAGAACAGAGCATTGAGCAATATTGAAACAACATATGAATAAATTAAGTGTAATAGAAATACGCATGTTAAGATGAATATATGGTAAAACTTTAAAAGATAGAATTATAAATAAACATATACTAGAAATGATAGGAGGAACCCCAATTAAAGATGAAATAAGAGAAAACTGATTATGGTAGTTTGAACATATATAACGAAGACCTTTAAATACTTCAGTTAGAAAGAGTGATATTTTAATAGTCCATGGTAATGATAGAGGTAAAGGTGGACCTAAACTAATATGGACATAAATAATTAAGAAAGATATAGCTATTTGTAATTTGAATGTCGATTTAATCCTGATTAGAGTAGAGTGAAGGAAGCAAATTCATGTAGCTGACCCCATGTAATTGGAAAAAGGCTTAGAAGGGTTGAGTTGAGATGAGTTGAGAAATTAGTTTGAGCGCGCAAGAGCTCCAGCTTCATCTTCTTTCATGAAATAAAATCGTTTCACAAGTTAATTGGTGTTATCTCAAATTATTCAAGATTGTACAATCAATTCCCTCTTCCAATCTTCAAGATTCCCTCTTTTGTCCCCCTTTTTCTCAGCCCATTAACTTTTAGCCAGCTTTCTGGTTACGGTTACATTGCATGCTATACTTGTGTTGCATGCCCATATATCTATCTAAGCTTCACTATTTGTATAATCATAAAGCTAAATGAGGAATTTTGCTTGAAACCTGACATCAGAGGATGTAACTGAACCTAGTTATCACATATTTATCCTATGAAAAGCTATGTATTTTTTTTCTTTTTTTTATTTTTTTGGCTTAAAAGAATAATATGTCTAAAAAGCCAATATTAGAAGTTTATTTAGCAGAGCAAAATGTATTTGTAATAAAATATTGCAGCTTCAAGTTGTAAAATAATATATAAATGCCATTATTTAAGTTTAATCCAAGAGAACAACATGTGTTCACAAATTACCTAGGAAGGAACTTCAAATATTCCTACTAAAACTGAGCACACCATAAAATATAAGACATATTACAGCGTAGGTTGGAGCTGCTGTAGTTCATGCAATTATTGTTGATGATCTCGCTGAAGGACATAGTGATGTGGATCTCAAAGAGCTAACGCACATGTCAAATGCATTCTCAAATATGTTTATTCTATTTTAATATTTTTATTTAGTTGGTTACATAAACTACATTGACTGGAAAATTTGACTTACCATCAAGATGGTCAAGTAATTTTCCTTTCCTATATTTTGTTTTAGGAGGAGATAGTGCAATATGTATCTTGCATTAACATGTCGTACCCCATAGTGGAGTATGTATCTATAGTCCTCTTGCTCTTGAGAAATGAAGCTGGTATATTCGTTAGATTTGACAATCGCTTTTCAAACATGATTTTTTGCTTCTACTTCTCAATTTTCAAAGCATGCCTTTAATAGGTCTAGTTTATGTTGTAAAAAATAATCACATCATATAATTTGAATTGGTTATGGGCTAACATTGTCAAATGAGGTCTAGGCATCATTTTCTATACGTAAGATAATAAATGGTAATGCAAAAACTTCTTAATGGGTGATTGACAATTCTACAAACAACTCTAGAAGCGCTCATGATGCAGTGCACCATTTGCGTGTCTTAGATGTTTTAGTTTCTAGGTTGTCTCTTTGCTACTCATAAACTCAACAATAGTTTAATAGGTTGACCTAAAAGAAAATGATAAAAAATTAAGTAATAATCCATTCGGGGTGATTGTATCATTTTTTTTTTTGGTACAAGGAACTAAATATACCATGAATCAATTGATTTCTGCTACTTTCATTATTGCTATTGGATTGGAAACCTACCCACCCTTGGGTAAAATAGTATGTCAAGGTCGAGAGGAGACATATTGGATAAAGCAACTCATCGGTTGGGAGCTATATTGCCTTGCCTTTTGATCGATTTTTATTGATAAAATAAAAAATATATATAACTTTATTTTTAAAAGTCATCTTGTTTAGAACTAAATATTTATGAATAAAAATTGAGAGATCTCATGGTATGATCGTATGGGATGCTGCACCATTTATTATTCAGGATGTATAATTCAGTTTTAACAACTTTGGATTTCATTCAAAAAGGCTAGCCAAAAAGTTGTTATTTATACTCCTCGATTCTGTATGAACATTTAAGATTTATCTAGTGTATAGTTGATATGGGACAAAATATTCATTCATATTCAACTCAAATAGAACCCATTTGTGGTGCCCTCTGGTCGATGTAAGTTATAAGTTGTGCCTGCTAATAACATTTATAACAACTTAGAATCTTATCTAAAAAAGCTAGCAAAAAAAGTGTTACTTTGGCTCGAAATCTAGTGCAAGTTTTAATTAGTCATCATTGATGTACTACAAAACACTCATTAGCATGGAACCTCATAGAAGTTTTATTTGAAATTGGATAAAAATTTACTATAACTTTACTATATCCACTCAAATAAAGCTTATATTCTAGTTAAGGCAATATTAGAATAACTAGAAAATAATGTCAAAATAAATAAAACAAGCAAATAGTTTTTTTAACAAAATTAGGATGAGCAATGATCCTTAACAATCTTTTTAATTGTATTTGAAAATGTTAAACTTGCTGATGCCACAAAATGGTATTGTAGCTATTACTAAGATTACAAATGAGTATGGTCGAAGGTCGACCTATGATCCGATCCGATCCAGATCTTATTAGACTTGACTTGATTCATATTTAAAGATCTATGGGTTAATCTGGTTTGAAAATTAGATTTAATTTAATTTTGGGTAAAGCCCAAGTCTTATGTTTTTTAACCTGAGTCATCCAATACATCATTGAAATCTAATTTTAGTTAATAGAAAATAGACTTGATCCAATCCTGATCGATCCATAAAAATTTAATTTAAATTTTTTTAGTCTCATTATTTTTTACCAAATCATTAAATGAACTTTCATTAAAATTTATTATCCTTTTCAACTTAACAACAAAAACTTCTCTCACTTATTTTCACTTAGTTATAGCTAAATATTCATACACTATAAGAAAAAGAGAAATAGCGATGCATTTTTGGCATCATTGAACAAGAAATGCATTGCTAAATGGACTTAGCAATGATATTGCAACAAAAAGATCTCGTCACTAAGGCTTTGATCGTTGAAGCATATCTCGTCGCAAATGCGTTGCTATTTTGCAACGCTGACATATGCATCACAATATAGTGATGCACAATCTATTTTGTAACGCTAACATATGCATCGCAATATAGCGATGCTATTATGCATCGCTATATTGTGACGCAAAGCATAGTATTACTAAATAGTGATGCATACTTGTGTCACAATATGGCAACGTAATTAATGCGCCATTACATTGTAACATAATTTTGCACCGTAATTTAGCAATGCCACTAGTGTCGCTATTTAGCAATTTACTTTAGCAACCAAAATTTGCGTTGCAATAGCATCACAATATTTATTATAATTTTTTATAAATTTATTTGATGAAAATAAAATTTAAACTTGCTTATACAATTAATGATACCTGATAAATAAAGAGACATGATAATTATAAATAGCTGTAGGCACTGATATTATAAATAAACTTGATCCTAAAAAAAATGCTCCGCTTATAAAGGCCTGCATTTCAATTCCACCCATAACAAAATATCCCAAAGCAACATAACAATTGAATGCAATGTTTTGTCATTAAGGGAGACTATGGCTGCAGCAGTAGGTATCAATGCCTCAGCAGCAACTGCCCTTACATCATCATCTGGATCCTCCAGCCCAGCTCTACAGGCAGGTAGGACATAAAATAGCAAATCTTGAAGCATTTCCTGGACATCAAATATGAACTTTAGCAGCAAAAAACAAAATGTAAATTATTTCATATATGAGAAACAACATGGTAAATCTTGTACATCAAATCAGTAATGGAACTCATTCATGATGTTTTAGAATTAAATGAGATGTGCCATTCACTATAGCATGCCTTACTTATCAGTTTATTATAGGCTTTGAAACTGCAATTCAAATGTGGTCTTGGTAACAATGAGAACTTCAACAAAACATTTGCTATGCCTTTAGGCATGTTAAAATATTTCAAATGCAACTTTTAAAAAAGGTAAAAGGTGAAAATTGCAAAAACTTTGTGAAAATGCAAAAGCCAAGGAGAAAAGCAACAGCAAGAATATATCAACATTATGTAGAGCCTGGTGTGGTACTCCAAAGCTTAAATCCTAGGGTGGAGGTTTATAGGCTCCACAGGGTTAAGGCCCAGGTTGTTGGGTCTTGAGGGGGCTAGTCTATCATTGGGCTGGGTTTGGGCCCAAGGTGTGGATTGGTCCAAGGAGTTTTTTAGGGTTTATTATCCATATAATAAGGCACCGGTTCATGTGTGGTGTTGGTTTTATTTTGGTGGCCGTCATGGGGACGGGTTATATATAGTCATGTAACGATGATGATTATAGATGAATGAAAGAAACCCTTTTCTCCCTAGAATAAGCTATCCCTTCTCTTTCCTCCTCTCTTTCTCACATATAGATGCCCTAGGTTTCTAGGGTTTTATTGCTGCCATCTCTGCCCTAGCCATCTTCTTGGAGCCGCCTCTCTCAAAGAAGGAGAAGGAAGAAACCCTAGCAGCACCTTCTTCTTGGGCAACGTCTCTTGATTTTCTGGATCAGATCTGAAGGTTCACGTGAGGAAGAAGAGAGGCCACGACCCTCTCTTACAATCTTGGGGCGGAAGAAACCAAGGAAAATCCTAGTTGCTAATCAATCTGGGAAGATTACCAAGATCAAGATCCAAAATTCTGCTGCAGAAATTTCAGCAGGGATATCATCTCGCTTCCGCATCTCCACACGACTTGGGGCTGGTCGAATGCGTGCTATGCTCCAAGGGTAGAAAGAGGACGATCCACTCTTCATTTGGTATCAGAGCCTCGGTGATTTGGTGGAGAAAAGATTGGATCTTGGGCGTTTCTTGGTAAGATATCAAACCAGAAATTTCTGCAGCAAGTTTAATTTTCTGTTTTTGTTGTGTGCATTGTTTCTTGGTTGGATATGGCATCTAGTAGCTTTAAATTGGATTTTGAAAAGTATGATGGCAAGGGGAACTTCACCCTATGGCAGCAAAGGGTGAAGGATTTATTGGTACAGCAAAGGATTTATAAGGTCTTGGTGAAACAAAGACCGGATAATGTAAGTCGTGAGGATTGGGAGGAGTTAGAGGAGATTGCATTTAGCACAATCAGGATGTGCTTGGCTGATCAAGTCTTGCCGGAGATTTGCACGCAGACCATGGCAAGGGGGCTATGGGAAACTTTAGAGAACACTTACATGGGAAAGAGTATGACAAACAAGTTGTGGTTGAAGAAACAGTTGTACAGCTTGAGAATGCCTGAGGGAGGAGATCTTGTGGCCCATATTCAGAAATTCAATCAAGTGTGCTCAGAGGTGATGAGCCTTGATGTGAAGATTGATGAAGAAGACAAGACCCTCATCTTGTTGTGTTCGCTACCCAGTTCCTATGATGGTCTGATTACAACCTTGGTGTATGGGAAGGAGACCCTGAATTATGAAGAGGTTGTGGGGGTGCTGAGATCAAACCAGCAAAGAGAAAAAATTCGCATGGGAAACTCTAACACAGAGGTACTTGCTGTGAATGAGAGGCAAGGAAGACCCTGGGAAAAGGTTAGAGGCAAGTCCAAAGGCAGATCTAAGTCTCGGGGCAAGCAGAAAGCATGGAAGTGTTACAAGTGTCATCAGATTGGTCATTGAAGAGAAATTGCCCACTTCTGAAGAATGAGAAGGGGAAGGGCATTTCCAAGGGAGGTTCAGCCAGCAATGGTGGTGCAAATTCATCTGAAGACAGTGAAGATGATGTACTGGTAGTTTCAGATGGGACCAAGAAGTGTGATAGTTGTTGGACACTTGACTCAGCATGTTCTCACCATTATACTTCGCATAGGGAGTGGTTTGCAACTTATGAAGAATCTGATGGAGGGAGTGTATGCCTTGGTGATAATCATCCTTGTAAGGTTGCTGGAGTTGGAAGCATAAGGGTGAGGATGTATGATGGGGTTATAAGGACTTTAACCAATGTCAAACATGTCCCGGAGTTGAAGAAGAATCTAATTTCTTTGGGCTACCTGGAGAAGCATGGGTATGCTTTTGGAAGCCAGCCAGGGAGTGGATGTTTGAGGATAACCAAGGGTGCATTAGTGGTGATGAAAGGGAGAAGGTTGGAAAATAATCTCTATCAGATGGAAGGCTCAGTGGCCATAGATGGTGCAGAGGTGCTAGCAGCGGCACAGGAGGAACAGTTGGTCTATAAACTGTGGCACTATCGAATGGGACACATGAGTGATAAAGGGCTTATAGAACTCAGCAAAAGAGGTCTGATTCCATCACTTAAGAAGGAGGATAATGACATCTGTGAGCCCTGTATTTATGGCAAACAACATAGGGTAAGATTTGCCAGCAGTTCCAAGCAGAGTGAAGGTATTCTGGAACTAGTTCACTCAGATGTATGGGGACCGGCCCCTGTGTCAGCCAGAGGTGGGGCTAAGTATTTTTTAACTTTCATTGATGACTACTCCAGGAAGGTATGGGTATATCTGATAAGAGAAAAATCAGAGGTATTTGCCCGGTTTAAAGCTTGGAGAGTTGGTGTTGAAAAGGAGACAGGAAAACCAGTGAAGTGTTTGAGATCTGACAATGGAGGGGAGTATACAAGCAATGAATTCAGAAGCTACTGTGAGGAAAATGGGATCCAACGCCATTACACAGTAAGGATGACTCCCCAGCAGAATGGTGTGGCAGAGAGGATGAATCGTACATTGACAGAGAAGGCTAGGTGTTTGAGGCTGCAGGCATCACTGCCCAAGGTCTTTTGGGGTGATGCAATTATGTTCTCTGGTTTTCTTGTTAACAGGTCCCCTAATAGAAAACTTGATGGAGGCATTCCAGAGGAGATCTGGAGTGGGAAGAAGGTGGAGCTTGGACACCTAAGGATTTTTGGTTGCCCAGCCTATGCACATGTGGAGGCAACTGAAAGGAGCAAGCTGGACCCAAAATCACAAAGGCTGATCTTCATCGGGTATCCACAGGGAGTTAAAGGCTATTTGCTATGGAGTTCAGATTCACAGAAGTGTATCATCAGTAGAGACATTATTTTTGATGAGAAGAGCATCTTGAAGAGGTCAGAGATTGCAGATGGAGCTGAAAAGGCTGAACAGGACAGCAGTGGACAGCATTGGCTGACAGGTGATGTACCTTCTACTTCTACTTCAAAACATGCTTCTTTTGAGGTGGAGTTTGGTATGAATGTTCCAATACATGTAAAGGATCAGCCACAAGAGCCATCAATCCAAAAGGAGGTGCAGGTGGAGTCACACACTTCAGCTTTGAGAGATGATCAAAGGGGTGTGGCACTACACAAGGCAAAGCATACCATCATCAAACCTGCTCGGTATCGCATTGATGACATGATTTCCTATGCTCTAATCATTGCAAATGAAGATCCAGAGACCTTCCAAGAAGCCATGGAAAGTTCAGAAAGAGACTCATGGATGCAGGCCATGATGGAGGAGATGGAGTCCCTGGAAAAGAACAAGACATGGCAGCTAGTGGATCTACCTAGAGATGCTCGGGCCATTGGTTCAAAATGGGTGTTCACAAAGAAGGAGGCACCTTCAGAGCAAGGTGGAGTCAGATACAAAGCAAGGCTTGTTGCTAAGGGGTTCTCACAGAGAGAGGGAGTGGACTACACAGAGGTATTCTCTCCAGTGGTACGTCATGCTTCAATTCGTGTGTTGTTATCTCTTGTAGCACAACATGGTATGGAGTTGCAGCAGATGGACGTGAAGACGGCTTTCTTACATGGGAGTCTAGAGAGAGGATATACATGAAGCAACCAGAGGGTTTCAAGGAATCTGGATTGGAAGAAAAAGTGTGTCTACTAAAGAAATCGCTCTATGGTTTGAAGCAGTCACCCCGTCAGTGGTACAAAAGGTTTGACACTTTTATTTTGGGCCTTGGATTTTCTAGATGTGAACATGATACTTGTGTCTATGTGAAAGATGTGGATGAGGATGATGCACTGTATCTCCTTCTGTATGTGGATGATATGCTCATTGCCAGCAGGAGTGTTGAAGCAGTGAATAGACTGAAATATGCATTATCAACAGAATTTGAAATGAAGGATTTGGGGTCAGCTAGGAAGATACTTGGGATGGAAATTTACAGAGATAGGACCAAAGGAATTCTACACTTGTCATTGGGTGGATATATTCACAAGGTGTTGGAGAGGTTTGGGATGGATAAGGCCAAACCAGTTGGAACACCTTTGGCTAGTCACATGTCTCTTTCTAAGTTACAGAACCCCAGACAGATGAAGAGAAAGAGTACATGGAGAGAGTTCCATATGCCAGTGCCGTGGGCAGCATTATGTATGCTATGGTGTGTTGCAGGCCTGACATAGCATATGCAGTGAGCCAGGTGAGCAGATTCATGGCGAACCCAGGGAAGGAGCACTGGAAGGCACTCAAGTGGATTTTGAGGTACCTTCAGGGAACTCGTGGACTTGGTCTAATTTTTGGGCAGCAAGATGGATCTAAGGAGAAATCTAATATCCCAAGTAAGTCATTAGGTCCATTGGAAGGATTTGTGGATGCAAATTTTGCAGGTGATCTGGATACAAGAAGGTCTACCACAGGGTATGTGTTCAGCATGTATGGTGGATTAATTTCTTGGAGATCAACCCTTCAACCTATTACAGCTTTGTCTACAACAGAAGCTGAGTATATAGGGATTACAGAGGCTGCCAAGAGGCTCTTTGGTTGAAGAGACTCATCATGGAAATGGGGGTGAAGCAGGGTACAGTATTGTTATACAGTGATAGTCAGAGTGCCCTGCAGTTGGCTCAGAACCCAATCTATCATGCACGCACAAAGCATATAGATGTGAGGTATCACAGGATCAGAGAATTGGTGGAAGAAGGTGAAGTGGAGCTGGTAAAAGTTCATACAAAGAAGAACCAGGCAGATGCACTTACGAAGACTCTTCCACGGGATAGCTTTCTCTCATGTGTGACACTGATGGGTATGAGGGAATGTGCAGATTTTTCAGCAGCTTTGAAGCACCAAGGTGGAGATTGTAGAGCCTGGTGTGGTACTCCAAAGCTTAAATCCTAGGGTGGAGGTTTGTAGGCTCCACAGGGTTAAGGCCCAGGTTGTTGGGTCTTGAGGGGGCTAGTCTATCATGGGCTGGGTTTGGGCCCAAGGTGTGGATTGGTCCAAGGGAGTTTTTTAGGGTTTATTATCCATATAATAAGGCACCGGTTCATGTGTGGTGTTGGTTTTATTTTGGTGGCCGTCATGGGGACGGGTTATAAATAGTCATGTAACGATGATGATTATAGATGAATGAAAGAAACCCTTTTCTCCCTAGAATAAGCTATCCCTTCTCTTTCTCCTCCTCTCTTTCTCACATATAGATGCCCTAGGTTTCTAGGGTTTTATTGCTGCCATCTCTGCCCTAGCCATCTTCTTGGAGCCACCTCTCTCAAAGAAGGAGAAGGAAGAAACCCTAGCAGCACCTTCTTCTTGGGCAACGTCTCTTGATTTTCTGGATCAGATCTGAAGGTTCACGTGAGGAAGAAGAGAGGCCACGACCCTCTCTTACAATCTTGGGGCGGAAGAAACCAAGGAAAATCCTAGTTGCTAATCAATCTAGGAAGATTACCAAGATCAAAATCCAAAATTCTGCTGCAGAAATTTCAGCAGGGATATCATCTCGCTTCCGCATCTCCACACGACTTGGGGCTGGTCGAATGCGTGCTATGCTCCAAGGGTAGAAAGAGGACGATCCACTCTTCATATTATGCACTTTTTTATCTTATTTTTTGCAGCATCTGTCAATCCCGTCTCTCTTGAGTATATATATGCAGCAAAAATGCAACTGAAATACCCAACAGCCCTCATTTTTTGGGATCTGGTCTCGAGTCTTCTTGCCATTCATTCCACTACTTGCTCCAGCTTCTCTGGATCCTCAGCATCATCCCTGTCTACGTAATCTTAAAACCTGGCCTCTCCTTGTCCCTCTACCTGCTACTCTTTCTGAGAATTTCCTTTAATGAATTGTTTTTGACCAAATTATCTCAATCTACGTTCTTAAATATTATTTTTGCTAAAGCAACCTTGGAGCCCCTAGAAAACCTTTAATTCCCTAGAATATTTGTAATTTTCATCCCATCCCTCCTGGCTGATGTCAGTCTTAACATCTATCTTCATCCTGTATCTATGCCTAATGCTACAGTCTATGCAGCATTTGCTTGTTTAACTGCTGCTTTTATTTCCTCCTGCTGTTTCTTTAGCATTATGGCAAGAAAAGTTTTCTTTTTTTTAAGATGTCACCCAGCAACAGTCCAGAATAAAAGCGACGTTAAAAATTTGCATAGACATCATAATGATGACATGGAAAGCAGAATAATTGAATAGAATAGACTGTTATGGGTATTCTTGGTATTTGATTGGGAGACAAACCAATAACTCCAGGCAGAGCTGTTCTGCCGGATTAGTTCTTTTAACATCATTTGTAACTCCTTTCAAAGTCTTGGTATTTCCTAGAGTAGGTTCTCTTTATTCCTCTCCGCTTCCTCACCTTGTCAGTACAGTTCTAATCTAGTGCTACTATAACATTCATGGTGAAGATCAAAAGCAAGCATCAAAACAAAAACACATTATTCTGTTCCGTCCACTACGGACATAATCAACAAAATGGGACCATTATAGAAACAACCAACATGTTAAGCTAAGGGAACGGAAAAAAGAAAAGAAAAAGTTATGAAGCTGTTTTCTTGTGTCTGCAGGATACTTAATGAACTAATGCCCTTTTAAATGCAATAAAACAAAATGAAGTGCTTAACTGTACACCATAACAATGAAACATCAAAGACGGAAAACTCTCAACGACTTCCTAATCAATGCATCTACAGCTCAGCAGGCAAAGGAGTTGATTGCCAACTGTCTTCTTTCATAGGAAATGTCTTCAGCTTCTTCAGTGAAAATTATGGCAGCAATAGTGATACAAGCTTATGCCAACAAACCACATCTAAATATATGTTTCATTTGGAGGATTCTTTCTAGCGCTATAGAACACTATTTCACACCTTAATAAAAGTAATATTAGCAGCAAAGTTGCATCTACTGATAACAAAATCTCAAGTTCATCAAACTTATTCTCAATCACAATGTAGCTAATGAAAAAGAAAAGAGCTAGTTTTTGATACTTCTATCAAATATTACAAATATAGAGCATTGCCATGAATTTTCTCTTGCCAACAGTTTTTCTCAACCCTTGATCTAAGATTTCAGTCAACCACCCCATGTTTGCGATTGCCCAGTGTTTTTCTGAAAGTACTGATCTTATGACTCTGTTTCAGGAATATCAGATGTACTTGGGTGGAAATAGAAAATGTATTTCCTCCACTGGAGAGGGTTTTATTTTTTTAACTTTAAAAGGCCTCTGTCAATTACAAAATTACGGACCTAAAACCAAAAAGTGGATAAAGAGTACCCATTTCTATCCTTCAATGTCCCAAGAGTCGGGCAAATAAGATGGTGAGTCCGGCACTACTTCAACACCTAAAACCAAAGTGTCCTCATCCAGAGTTATATTTTAGGTTGTCCAGATATAGGTAACCAGATATTGAAATGAATTTCATGAGTTCCTGCAAACAAATGTAATGCTTGTGTGCTAAGCTAGTTTCAATTTTTCAATGATCCATTAAGCACATTTCAACCAGAGCAGTCCCTAACCCTTCTCATAACCTTCATTCATAGGGTTTGCTTACTATTCCACCAAGGACAGATTATGATGGTGTTCCACCAAGAAGGACAGATTATAAATAGGGAAAATATATCTATATAGAAGAGTGAAACACAGGTACCAAAAACTCCTCCATATCTCATAAACAAATCAAAATAGCTAATATGAACCACATATAACAAAAGATCCATCAAACAAAAGTTAGGGATCTCACCTTCGGAGGAAGAGCGCCGAAGTCTAAACCCTAGGAGTCGCGCGGTAACTCAAATTCCCTCTTCTGTGTCGATGGCAGACCACACAACAAGAGATTATTAAGCTGCAAGAAGATAGCCTTTTGGAGGAAGAGGGCCACGAGAAGAAAGCGTCAGTTAGTACGCTAGCGAGTGAGGAAATAAGGGCTGATGGGTTGTTCGCATATTTTATTGGGGCGCTAATTCGTGACGTCTATTGACATCTAATTAACTAAGCAAATTGGTGTCGCGAATTAGCAATGTCGCTAATTGGCAACAGCAACATTAGCAATAGGAGCCGCTAATTAGGTTGCTAATTAGTTGCTGATTTTTTCATCACGTATTCGGTCGCTCTGTTGCTATTTTGTCGCTATTTTTTTGCCCTTATTTGCGCATCATTAAATTGCATCGCTAAACTAAGATTTTCTTATTGTGATATTTCATTATTTATTGGATAAAATATAGAGTACTATCATGAGATTTAAGTGTTATCAAATTGTACTTATATGGTTTGAACTATTACACTTAACTCCATATTTTTTTAAGTTATATTAAATTGCACCAATGTGTAATGAGATTTAGTGAAAATATGTTGAAAGAGAGATTCACTTAAAAAATACTAAGATTTTGGAGTTTTGTCAAATTAAGTAACTAGCTGGTTAGTCTAGATATGGCTGATGTATGAAAGATCAAGGAGCAAAAGATATGTATATTCAACTTTCCAATGCATTTAGCCGATTAGATGATTTTGCGGAGCTCACAAAGTTCATCAATTTATTCAAATGAAATGGATGAGAAATTTCGCTGGCATTGCATAAGTAAATTAAATGAAAGACCAAAATATTGTAGGCTTTGGGGTATGGTTCCATTGGCATACGGGAGAGGGAGTCTACAATCCAAGGAATGGTGGAATGCCCGATCCCCCAAAATTATTCTTATACAAATTCAAGTAATTATGGTGCCTAAAACAAAGCAAAGATTGGTCTATTTGAGATCCTTAGATGTTTTAATATTTGATCAATCTATCTTCCAAAGGTCTCCAAAAATTTCAAATGCAATTATTTCTTAGTGAACTGTGAGCCAACTTCTTAAACCGGTCACTCACAGCATTGACAGACAGCGAAGTTACAAAATCTTTTTTGAACTATAAATCAAGGAGTTACCTCTTGGAATTTATTAATGTAGATAGATGTAGTAGGAAAAGAATATATGAAAAATCATAAAATCTGCATAGCTTTTTGTAGTTGGCCATTGCACTACTTAATTCCCTATGGACCATTATTTTTCTTTTTAAAAAAAATCCCTATGGAAGATTAGATGGAATTCAACTTCACAGATTTTAAGAAATTCACATCTAGGGCAGATTTTGGGATGATAAGGTCCTTGAGTTCAGATCCAGCCAAATGCTTGCAAGATCTCTAGATCCAAGTGGGATAGCACTTTGGGAGGGGATGTGAAGGTCCTTGAGTTCAGATCTAGCCAAATGCTTGCAAGATCTCTAGGTCCAAGTGGGATAGCACTTTGGGAGAGATACGTGGCTCTTAGAAAAGACGAAAATATATTCTTGAAATAAAATAGGACAGAAGACCTTTCTTTATATCTTCTTCTACCATTCGCGGTGAGAGAGATGCTTCTTTTAGCCTCTCTACATAGTTAGTTAAATTTAATTAACCAGTACAGAAGGAATTACGTGAAAAAAAAAACTCCACAAATAATGAACCATATCTTAACCTGATCGATGTGGTCATCATCAAAATGAACAACAATAACACTTAAACATGTCAAACTTGCCAAATCAAAATGAAGCTATATTCAAGCTTTATTTAGCCAAGACATACTAAAAGAGAAATTGCACCATGAGCAACAAGGTGAATAACACTAGTACAGTCCTCATATCACTTCAACTAGATCAATGCTTATTGATCATGACTTCATCTTTGAAGAAATCTCCCCTTTAGTCTTTTGAAGCTTAATAAGATAGCCACATAAATCTTATCATATGAGGTATCTACGAATTGAAAATACATAATCCTCCAAGTCTTGTTGAGAAGTAATATGCCAAGGATTGTCCAAAACCCAACCGCATATCCTAGTGCTATCCCAAGGTAGAACCAAATCATCTTGTCCTGACCTTCACTAGAGGTGTCTGGAGCCTGGGTATTACCATCACCATCTACATCTTTTGGAACTTGATCTGTCGTCCCATCACCTTCACATGTCTTCATTATAGGTAATCCACAAAGAAAAGGATTACCAATGTAATTGGAAGGACTATTAATAGTGTCGAGTTGTCTGCCAGTTGGAATTCTTCCTGATAAATTGTTGCAGGATAAATTTAACGAGCTCAAAAACTTAAGTTGGTCAATGTAGAAGGAATTGCACCAGAGAGCTCATTCCTTGATAAATCAAGAGAGTCTAGTAGTTGCATATTACTAATCTTTGTTGATATTTCTCCCGTTAGATGATTACCAGATAGGTTTAAGCTCATCAATGCAGGAAGACTAAGTAGCTTCTCAGGAATACTTCCAGACAAGTTGTTCGCTGAGAGATCTATGATTGTAATGAGAAAAAGTGGTTGACTTTCATAGAGGTCTTCTTTTCCTTTAGTGTCCAGTATCATTTTATCCATGTATTCTTCAGTTGTATACAGAGTAGACTCAGAAGCTTCAACGTATATAGGTGGATCGAAATCAAAAGGCAAATACTTGGGATCAAGAGTCTGCATGAGAAAAAAATCACCAAAGCTCCTTGGTATGGATCCAGAGAAATTGTTGTGTGAGAGATCTACAACTTGTAGATTTTCAATCTGAGATAGCTCTTGTGGAATTTCACCCACAAACATATTTGATCGTATGCGAAGTCGTTCTAAATTTGGTAGGCTTTTTGCTACCCAAGTTGGTATGATACCGCTGAATCTATTGCCACCAAGATCAAGGCCCTTCAATTTCTTACAACTCTTCAAAGATGGAGCGAAATCACCAGACATAATGTTGTTGCTCAAGTCTAAGAAAACCAGTCCAAAGGAAGAACAGAGCGAGCTAGGAATACCTCCCATTATGTTATTGTCTGATAACGAGAGAAAACTTGGAAAATACTGCTCACAAGGTGGGAGTTCCCCTGATAGATTATTATTTGAAATATCAAGTATGTCTAAGTACAAGTCACATAAAGATAAGGGAATGCTACCATTTATGTTATTTGTGGACATAGCAAGAGCTTCTAGATTAGGAAATATTTTGCTGATATTAGGAGGAATTGGTCCGTGCAATGAAGTGTTCATCAAATCCAGATTCCATATATTTGATGGAACTTGTGGAATGGTGCTGCTGATGACATTATGGGAGAGATCTAGTTTTCCAAGAGAGGTGAGGTTCCACAACCATTCAGGAACAGAACCCAAGATTCCAGAATTGGATAAATGTAATTCATTTAACGTCCGTTGAGTTCGGAGCCACGAAGGGAATTTAGGGCCCACTCGACAAGAGCTCATGCCGATATATTCGACTTGAAAGGGAGGGGCCCAATCATAGCTAAAATTTAGAACCAATAAGTTGAAATCTACTGCCAAGTATTTCAAACCTGTGAGGTTAGCAAAATGTTCTTCGGTCAGTTCACCCTCCAAGGAGTTATGAGAGAGATCCAAATTGGCTAGCTGAGAGACCTGTCCGAGACGTTTAAGAAGAGGACCAGAAAGCGAGTTCATTGAAAGATTAAGATATGTGAGATTCTTTAAGCCTGCTATCCAATCAGGCAAATTGCCAGAAAGAGAGTTCGTTGAAAGATCAATATATGTGAGATTCTTAAGGTCTGATATACAATCTGGCAAATTGCCACTAAGCAAAGCTTTAGATAAATACATCATCTGTAGCTTGCAGAGATTGCTCAAGGTTTGTGGCATCCCAGCTGAAAGAAGAGAAGTATCAGTGAGGTCGAGGGACTCCAGAGAGGTCAGGTTCCCAATGGTAGCTAGAATGGGACCTTGGAAGTCGGTATAACTTAGATCAAGATTTCGGAGGTTCGACAATTGAAACAACCAGCTGGGTATTCTGGATTTGGTTGAGGATGAAGAAAGAGAAAGATCTGAAACAGATGTGAAGTTAACGTGTGCAAAGAAGAGGGGAAAGCTATCGAATACACAATCAAAGAACCCTATAGCGCGTAAGGAAGGAAGCATGTTTAGTGCATCTAGCCAGCCAGATGCCTTATCAAAACTCACGGATTCCATTACAAGTTCTTGCAAGGAAGTGAGACGAGAAAGCCAATGAGCATTGTCTACGATAAGTGGTGGCGACACACCATCATAATAAAGAATTAGAGATTGCAGGCTAGAGAGATTTCCAAGCTGTTGAGGTATAGTTCCACCGTAATCTGCACATTTTGAGTTTGAGAGACGTCAACCCTTGAAATCAACCCAAAGCCAAGCAATTCAGGTATGGTATATTTCGAAGCCATGATGACTTTCTTTTTCCTTGTTCTTCTACTGAAACGTCCTTGCTTCTGCGGTATTATATAGAGATATCTGGGCCTTGCGTTGAAATGGTCTTCGCACAAAGGGGCCGAATCTTCAATGTAGAAGATTCGTGAAAATTTTGGCCATGTCATTAATTATCGAACTAGACTTCATCTCTTATGGAAAATTTGGCACTGTCATAATGTAGAAGATGGGAGTGGAAGCACACGCTGAGGAAAAAAATTCTTCCATCGCTTTCATGTGGACAAGAATGGACCGATCACGCATGCATTGAATGAGTGGATTCCAAATGCACCAAAAGAGCTTTAGCCCTCCGGAGCATTCCATAAAAATAGCATGATGTCTACCATCATAGCTCATGATAATATAATAATGCCACATATGTCATCTTTATGTTTTGTCATTGCATGTTAAATCGAGCACTTTAGCATCTTGACATCTGCGATTTCACCAATGAATGAATATGCTCTCACAATAAGTCTAAATATCTTTTATTATTATTATATTTATTTAATTAACTTATTATATTTTGACAATGAACTAACCACAACATATTTTGACCTATAATATATGACCTTCAAATTACTCGCGCCATACTTCTACAAATGGCTAGCGATAAAAAGAGAGAGAGAGAGAAGTGTTGCCATTAACTACATCAAAGAGACAGATAAAGAAGTTGCCATGGCTAACTACAGAGAGAAAGAGATAAAAAAAATACCACTTCAGCAAATGATCGACTATAGAAAGAGAAAGAGAAGTGTCACGCTTTAACCAGTGGTCAGCTATACATGGAGAATAGAGATGTGTCATACTTTAACTAATGATCAGCTACGTGAAAAAATAAAGAAGTGTCATACTCTCATCAGTGACTGTCGACAATAAAAAGAAAGAAAGAGAGAAATGCCACAGGTAAACGATAGATTTTATGTTTTTGCATATGAAATTTAAGAAATACCTCGTGTGGGCAGTAGATTTCAATTAAAACAAATACAGTATTATCTGAGGATTTCTTGTCAAAATGATTCCGGGTACAAAGTTAAATTATCATAGCACTTGATCGGAGATTATATATGGTGCAAGTAAGTTCAATTTACCTCCCTGTGTATTATGCCTGGCCAATGTTGTCAAGTTTGCCCGTACGTCCACTAACTTAAATAAATGCTCAATATAGAATTGTTCCAAAATATAATTAAATAAAATGATTCTAATTTTCAATGCCCAGTGGCTTTGCAGCCTAGTGTTATGCACGCGGTCACAGTAAAGTGATCGTAAAAAAGGCCGCCCCTCCCTTACGCACAGCGAAAGCTTTCCTTCTGGCCCAGAGTCTAGAAGAAAGACTGAAGTCAGTCAATGGCTGTTAATAAACTTGGGCAACTCTGTTTCCCTCCAGATTCCGATCCAAAAAAAAAAAAAGGAAGTCAGTCAATGACTGAAGTCAGTCAATGAAGAAGACAAACTACCTCTCAGGCTGAAGTCAGTCGATGGAGAAGACCAATGGCTTCTCAGACTGAAGTCAGTAAACCTCATCCCTTGTGGAAAATTTAGCCATGTTGTGCCGTAGAAGATGGGAGTGGACTACAGTTCACAATTGTCGCCACCTTCAGCCAAGCACACGCTGTAGAAAAAAATTTCTTCGATCGCTTTGATGTGAAAAGAGTGGACGACCAGACCAAGATTGCTTCGGTCACCGATCATACGGTTTGCGTGGATGAAACGTCGAAGACCGAGAGACGTTGGAGCAGTAGCATAAATGGCACCGTAGGATACACATCCAAATAGTTTTATCTGTTTTATGAGCT
>UESW01001560.1:0-23309 GCA_900491605.1 Calamus simplicifolius | reverse complement strand
TCTCGGACCGTAGCGATCGATCGGATCGGTGACGATCCGATGGTTGCGATCCAAGCCATGATCGATCCCGGTCGGCGAGTATGCGACGGTTGCGATCGATCCAAGCCATGATCGATCCCGGTCGGCGACGATCCGACGGTTGCGATCGATCCAAGCCATGATCGATCTCGGTCGGCGTCGACCTATCTCGACCATCGCGATCGATCGGATCGGCGACGATCCGACGGTTACAATCGATCGAAGCCATGATCGATCCCGGTCGGCGATGATCCGATGATCGCAATCGATCGATCAAGCCATGATCGATCCCGTCGGCGATGATCCGACGGTTGCGATCGATCCAAGCCATGATCGATCCCGGTCGGCGTCGACCTATCTCGGACCATCGATCGATCGGATCGGCGACGATCCGACGGTTGCGATCGATCCAAGCCATGATCGATCCCGATCGGCGAGTATCCGACTGTTGCGATCGATCCAAGCCATGATCGATCCCGGTCGGCGATGATCGGTTGCGATCTATCCAAGCCATGATCGATCCCGGTCGGCGTCGACCTATCTCGGACCATCGCGATCGATCGGATCGGCGACGATCCGACGGTTGCGATCGATCCAAGCCATGATCGATCCCGGTCGGCGACGATCCGACGGTTGCGATCGATCCAAGCCATGATCGATCCCGGTCGGCGACGATCCGACGGTTGCGATCGATCCAAGCCATGATCGATCCGGTCGGTCGACCTATCTCGGACCGTCGCGATCGATCGGATCGGCGACGATCCGACGGTTGCGATCGATCCAAGCCATGATCGATCTCGTCGGCGATATCGACGGTTGCGATCGATCCAAGCCATGTCGATCCCGATCCGACGATCCGATCCAAGCCATGATCACCTATCTCGGACCGTCGCGATCGATCGGATCGACGAGAATCGATCAAGCCATGATCGATCCTGGTTGATCGATTGCGATCGATCCAAGCCATGATCGATCCCAATCGGCGACGACCTATCTCGGACCGTCGCGATCGATCGGATCGGCGACGATCGGTTGCATCGATCCAAGCCATGATCAATCCCGGTCGGCGATGATCCGACGATTTGCAATCGATCCAAGCCATGATCGATCCCGGTCGGCGTGACGACGATCGATCGGATCGGCGATGATCCGATGGTTGCGATCGATCCAAGCCATGATCGATCCCGATCGGTGACGACCTATCTCGGACCGTGGCAATCGATCGGATCGGCGATGATCCGACGGTTGCGATCGATCGAAGCCATGATCGATTTCGATCGGCGATGATCCGACGGTTGCGATCGATCCAAGCCATGATCGATCCCGGTCGGTGACGATCCGACGGTTGCGATCGATCCAAGCCATGATCGATCCCGGTCGGCGATGACCTCTCTCGGACTGTGGCGATCGATCGGATCGGCGACGATCCGACGGTTGCGATCGATCGAAGACATGATCGAGCCCGATCGGCGATGATCCGACGGTTGCGATTGATCCAAGCCATGATCGATCCCAGTCGGCGATGATCTGACGGTTGCGATCGATCCAAGCCATGATCGATCCCAGTCGGCGACGACCTATCTCAGACCGTGGCGATCCATCGGATCAGCGACGATCCGACGGTTGCGATCGATCGAAGCCATGATCGATCCCGGTAGGCGATGATCCGACGATTGCGATCGATCCAAGCCATGATCGATCCTGATCGGCGACGATCGATCTCGGACCGTCGCGATCGATCGGATCGGTGACGATCGAGGGTTGCGATCGATCGAAGCCATGATCGATCCCGGTCAGTGACTACCAATCTCGGACTGTCGCGATCGATCGGATCGGTGACGATCCGACGGTTGCGATCGATCGAAGCCATGATCGATCTCGATCGGCGATGATCCAACGGTTGCCATCGATCCAAGCTATGATCGATCCCGGTCGGTGACGACCGATCTCGGACCATCGCGATCGATCCGATCGGTGACGACCCGACGGTTGCGATCGATCGAAGCCATGATCGATCACGGTCGACGACGATCGATCTCGGACATTATTAATTATTAATTATATTTTCTAATTTATTGCATCGCTAATGCCTCGCTAATTTGGCATTATGAATTTCTTTTAAAATATTACAATGCATTAATTTGTGTCATTAAATAAAATTTTTTTTATTACTTTACTGTTTTATTGCATCGCTATTACGTCGCTAATTAACATATTTATTTTTAACAAAACATTGCGATGCACTGGATTGCATCGCAATATTTTATTTCATAATACTATTTTCTTAAAATAAATTTTATTTAAATTAATTACAATGCAATTATTGCGTCGCTAAATTTAAAAATAATTTTTATATTTTTCTAGTTTATTGCGTCGCTAATGCGTCGCTATTTAAAATAATTAAGTTTTTTAAAAACATTGCGACGCACTGTTTTGCATCGCAATATTTTTTTTCATATTAATATTTATAAAAATTAATTTCATTTAAAATAATTGTGATGCAATTAGTGCGTTGCTAAATTAAAATTAATTTTTATAATTTTCTGGTCTATTGCGTCGCTAATGCATCGCTATTTTAAATTATTATATTTTTCAAATATATTGTGACGCACTGAGTTATGTCGTAATATTTTTATTTTATAATTATATTTTAAAAAAATTAATTTTTTATTAATATTTGCGATGCAATTTTTGTGTCGCTATATTAAATATTTTTTTTCATTTTATATTTATTGTGTCGCTAATGCGTCGCTATTTAACATAATTAATTTTTTTAAAAACATTGCGACGCACTTAGCTGCGTCGCATTATTTTATTCCTTTAATAATATTTTAAAAAAACATATTTTATAAATATTGCGATGCATTTTTGCATCGCTAAATTTAAAAATTATTATTTTTTAATTTTATGGTTTATTGAGTCGCTAATGCGTCGCTATTTGCATCGCAATGTTTTTTGACGTGAAGGCGTCGCAATGTAGTCGCAATTTTAGCGACGCATCTTTGCGTCGCTAAAATTACGTCGCTATTTCATTATTTTCTTGTAGTGCAGCCATTCAACTCTATTTATTCCTTTCATGATAAGATGCGTCGCTAAAATTGCGTTGCTATTTCATTATTTTCTTGTAGTGCGGCCATTCAACTCTATTTATTCCTTTCATGATAGTTAACCAACAATGCAACCAAACAGTCACCTGGCTAGCTAACTAGCTAGGAGACCTCCCTATATAATCTTTTCACCAACCGGCTTCATTCAAATTCATCTCCTCTCTTCAACCGATCATCCTCTCCACACTTCATCTCTTCATGTTTTCATTCAATCCTCCATCAATCAATCTGTCCTCTATTCATTCCATCTATCTTCACTTCATCAATCTTTCAAGAAGATCGTTGATGGCTCCTAAGAAGAAGGCAATCCCAAGGGATGATGATTGTTCTGATCTTTGAAGGAAGTCTTCCTCATCTTCTTCTCATGTCAACACTCTTATAGCCGCCAAATCATTTGCTCATAGCTGGTTAGTTGATTTTAACTTCCTACATCAAGAAGATTTTAAAATAGAAAAACTTTTTGCTAATCAAGGTTGGGCTAAACTGTTATCTACCAAAAGGCCAATATATCCTGAATTAATTAGAGAATTTTACGAGAATATTACCTTTGGTAGTGGAACTATTTCATCATGTGTCAAAAAGACTAGGATTGACCTTGACTGCAAAATGTTAGGTTCTGCTTTAAACATTCCTTCTGATGGTATCTTAGAAATCCTTCCTAGTGAACGAGGTTACAAACTTGGTTTAATCATTAATATTGATGATAATGAAGCTAGCAATATAGATACTCTTGATGCAAACATGTTGTCAGTTAAAAATAGACTATTTAATGTAGTAACCGATAGAGACATAAGTTTGATGTATGACATTCTAATAGAAGACCCAGTAGATCTACCTAATCTTATAATAACTATAATGAAAGAATCCCTGAGTAGGTCAAAGGCTGCATTGCTTTATGGTATGTTTCTCACATATGTGTTTGAGTTTTTCAATATAAAGCTCAAAGGAGAAACTGCGATAGCATTACGTCATACTAACGTGTTTAATGCTCACTCGCTGCACCGTATAGACTATGCCAAAAGAGATGGTGTTTGGCTTAAGGTTAGATCCGGAACTGGTCAATCTAGTAATATGCCACCACCTAATATGACTCATTCTGCTTGTTCTCCTCAAAATTTCTTTAATTTTGATTTCTATCAACCAAATCCATACCTTGCTGCTATGACAGCTGATCAAAATCCATTTTTATCTGAACCACCTGATGTCACTACTGCTGGACCCTCTTATCGAAATGACAACCCTGCTTCTGCTCCTCCTACTATCCGAATATGTGAAGAACAGATTCAATGAATTATTCATGAATTGTCTATTGCTCAATCCAGTCGAAGCTCTAGAGATAGTGCTTCTTCAGTTAATGATCAAACTCTTGTACCACATATTTCATCTATTTTTGATACTATTTCTTAGTTCAAGATTACTCTAAGCCAACTTGTCCATGATGTCAACATTCTTAATGGGCGAGTTTCCCATCATAATGAGTCTGTCTTGGATCGGATCTTAAAGGAGATTAATTTCTTAAAAGATAAAATTAAAAATTTTGAGACCAAGGGTGAATGGGTAGAATATCAGATGAGATCAAATGAGAGCCTGATTCGAGATGCAACAAATGCAGTTGATCACTGTTCCACATCTCTTTCTAGGCTGAGCCGACTCGTGGAAACCTATATCACTCTTTCTGCCACTTCAGCTCTTGATGCTTCATTTTCACATCCACACCTCTGGTCTCCTCCAACTCAACCTTCCAAGGACAAGCCAGGAACCTCCAAAAAGCAAGACGAATCCTCAGTACAAATTTCTTCTGATGATGATGAGAAGTGAATGTATTTGTTTCAGTGATGAATGTTTATGACTCTACTTTTTGTGATGTATGACTTAAAACTATGCCATGTAATATCTGTATTGACTTTACTTGATTTTGTAATGCTATGTATAACTGTTATAAATATGTATGAATGTTCACATTATCTTGATGTATTATGCTTGAATTTATTGCAAGACTCTTCAATCTTCTTTTTGATCAATGACAAAAAGGGGGAGAAGAATGTTGCATACATTAAGGGAATGGAGAAAGTAATAACTCCATATATTCAGGGGGAGTTTACTTATTCAGATTGACAGGAGGAGAAAGTAATGATTTTCTGTTTACACTCTTGTTTATTCATAATACTTCCTATATTTTCTCTTTGCATGCTTAAGGGTTTTGTCATCATCAAAAAGGGGGGATTGTTGACCATGGATTGATTTTGATGCTTACAAAACAATTAAGCACAGACTAATTATATTTATTAAGCTTGTTGCAGGAAAGTTCAGATGCTTTACAAGTAAGTATCTTCATGCAAATTTTTTTTAAAGGGAGTATACTTCATTTTATTTTGCCACCTGATTGATATCAAATGAACATCTTTAGCCATGACCATTCTATTGGCTTGGGAGTTAGCTAATTAGCTAGCTTGCTCTTTCATCTAGCTAGCTGGCACGTCAAATTAGCTAACTATCAAATTGTTTATGTGGCTTGGCCAAACGGTTGTTCATTTGAGCTAGCTGGTTAGCTAGCTTGTTCCTTCGTTAGCTAGCTGAAGTTCCATTTTAGCTAGCTATGGTGCCTGTTACAATTCCTAGCTGAGCCTTGTCATTTTTGAGCTAGCTGATTAGCTAGCTTGGCCTCCTTCTGAGCTAGCTAGATTTCATTTTAGTTAACTATGTTTTTGAATGCTTCTGTGCTGGCTAAATGCTTTGGGTGTCAGTTAGCTGATTAGCTAACTTGACTTCCCTATTAGCTAGCTGGCTTGCCTTTTAGTTAACTATCATTCCCTAATTCTTCACTTGGCCGAACGCCCCTCTTTTTTAGCTAACTGATGAGCTAGCTGATGATTCTCTTAGCTAGCTAGCATACCCTGTTAGTTAACTACTTTGCTTTGGAGCTAACTGGTTTTCTTTCTTAGCTAATTATTTTTCACAGGATCCAAGCCAAGCGGATGTTATTTTCAGTTAGCTGGAGAGCTAACTTTCGCCTCTCAAGCCGTTTGAACTCATTCTGTAGTTAACTAGAGAGCTAGCTACCTTTTGGTTTAGTTAGCTGAAAAATTAGCTACTTCTCCCTGGGCATGTGATTGCTTTTCCTTAGTTAGCTAGTGAGCTAACTATCCTGGCCGAACGCCTTCTTGCTTTTTAGTTTAGTTAGCCAAAGAGCTAACTATCTGTTGGCTAGTTAGCTAAAGAGCTAACTACCCACTTCTCTATTGCCAAAAGCCGAGCGCCTCTTCTTCACAATTAGCTGGGGAGCTAGCTACCATTTCTTGGCCTCTCTTCATAGCCGTGTGGATTGCTTGCTAAGTTAGCTGAAGAGCTAACTACATTTGGCTTGGTTAGCTAATGAGCTAACTACTGGTTCTTTGCTTTATCTCCTGGCCACATTGTTTGCTTATTAGTTAGTTGGGAAGCTAACTAGCTAATGCTTTAGTTGCCTAAGGAGTTACCTGACCCTCTCCTGGATGGTTATTTTTGTTGTGCGATTTCAAGTGAGCTAGCTGGATAGCTAGCTAGGGCTCTTGCTTCCTTCCTGGCCGATCGACTTCAAGACTTCAGCTACCTGGAATTTATTTTAGTCAGCTGCCTCTCTATTATTTCTGGGCATGCTCTCTCTTTCTCTCTCTTCTTTAATATATTGCTATTTTCAGCTATATTAACTTTTGATTTCTTATGTTATGACAGAGTTCTTTCTTCCTTAAGTGGATTCAATGCATTCAATGCTTAAGAAAAATAATCTCAATGGTTACTTTTACTTCCCATTTTTCTTTCCACTTATTTCAAATGTTTCTAACGGATATTTTTTTGTTGGATGCTTATAAATAGATGGGATTAGAAGAACAAAATAACAAATCTAAAAAAGAAAAATACAAGAGAAAGAAATTCAAGAAAAAGAACTTTTATTGCATATTTTTGAAGTGGTTGAAAGCAAGTTGTTGTGCATTCAAAGATCATTCATTGCTCAAAGGTCGTCCAGATCCATTAAAGTCCTCAAGCAATCAAGACTTCAGCTACATCAACGTTGTTCATTTATTGATGAGGATATTGCTTCAAATTTGTAAAGTATATATTGAATATTTGCTCATTGTAGGAGCTACTCATTCTTATATTCTCTGAAATTTTGTGAAAGGGTTAGCCTGGTAAGGCTAGGGGTTGGCTTCCTTGTGCCGTTGAACAAGAGGACTAGCCTGGTAAGGCTAGGGGTTGGCTTTCTTGTGCCGTTGAATAAAAGGACTAGCCTGGTAAGGCTAGGGGTTTGGCTGCCTTGTGCCGTATAAACAAGAGGGCTAGCCAGGGAAGGCTAGAGGTTGTAATTGTTTTGATACGATTAGTGGAATCCCAAAGGTTTTGGAAAGTAGATTGTAGGTGCTGAGTTTGGCACCGAACCACTATAAATTCTCTTGTGTTTATGGTTGTTTGATTCTCTGTTATTATTATTCTATGTACTTCATACACCACTGCGAATCAAATTTAAATTGTGTTTAAACACATACCTGCATAGTAATTAATTTTTAATTATCCAATTCACCCCCCTCTTGGGTTGCTACATCTAGGCAACAAATATGCACCTAGGTCCGTCAAAAACCCTACCTGTAATTATTTCAGCCAACCTAGACTCGTCACAAGAAGGGAAACTACTGAATGTCATACGAAAAAAGAAAGAAGCATTAGGATGGACCATGGCTAACATAAAAGGAATTAGCCCCTCGATTGTTCAACATGGGATTCACTTAGAGAAAGAAGCCAAGCCTACAAGAGAATCCAAAAGGAGACTTAACCCATCTATCAAGGAAGTGGTAAGGAAAGAGATCATCAAACTCCTTGACAATGGTATAATTTATCCTATTTCAGATAGTTCTTGGGTAAGTCCTATGCATGTGGTGCCCAAGAAGTTAGGAGTCACTGTGATACAAAACGACAAAAATGAGTTGGTCCCTACAAGAATTCAAATAGGATGGAGGGTGTGCATCGATTATAGAAAATTAAATGCCGCCACTAAAAAGGACCACTTTCCTTTGCCCTTTATAGACCAAATGTTAGAACGATTAGCAGGGCATGACTTTTACTGTTTTCTAGATGTATACTCTAGTTACAATCAATTTGCAATAGCCCCAGAGGATCAAGAGAAGACAACATTTACTTGTCCATATGAAACCTTCGCATATAGACGTATCCACTTTGGCTTATGTAATGCATCATCTACCTTTCAAAGGTGCATGATTAGTATTTTCTCTGATATGGTAGAACGATTCCTTGAGATTTTCATGGATAACTTTTTTATTTTTGGTTCTACTTTTTCTGAATGCCTATATCACCTTAGACTAGTCTTAGAAAGATGCAGGAAAAAGCATCTAGTACTAAATTGGGAGAAGTGCCAATTTATGGTGAAGGAAGGTATTGTTCTTGGCCATGTAATTTCAAATAGAGGTGTAGAAGTAGACAAGGTCAAAATAGATTTGACTGCAAATCTTTCTTCATCTAAATCAGTCAAAGAAATAAGATCATTCCTTGGACATGCTGATTTTATAGAAGATTTATCAAGAATTTTAGCAAAGTGGCTCGACCATTGACTAACTTATTAGCTAAAGAAGTCAAATTTGACTTCACATCTGAATGTCTTGAGTCTTTTAAATATTTAAAGAGACAATTAACCTCAGCACCAATCATTCATCCATCTATATGGACTCAACCTTTTGAGCTGATGTGTGATGCATCCGATCATGCCATAGGAGCGGTCCTAAGGCAAAGAATTGATAAGCTACCTCGAGTGATCTACTATGCTATTAAGACCTTAAATGATGCACAACTCAACATTCTACCTCTGAAAAAGAATTTTTAGTTGTGATATTTGTACTAAAAAAATTTAGGTCTTACTTAGTGGGGTCTCACGTAGTCATCTATACTGATCATTCTACCATTAGGCATCTTCTTTCAAAAAAGGATGCCAAGGCATGCTTAATTAGATGGATCTTGCTCTTACAAGAATTTGACCTAGAGATCAAAAATAAAAAGGGTACTAAAAACGTAGTAAATGATCATTTATCTAGGTTAGCGATCACATCTACTGAAGACTACCTATCAGCAAGTCCTTTCCTGATGAGCCACTGTCTGCCACCATGGAACCAAGGTACGCCGACATAATAATTACTTAGCCACTGATCAGATTCCGATGCACTAGAATGCTCAAGACAGAAATCTATTTCTCTCTCAAATAAAATACTTTATTTGAGATGACCCATATTTATTTAAACAATGTCCTGACTTGATTATTATGAGATGCATTCCAGATCAAGAAGTTAGGAGCATTTTGTTCTTTTGCCATGACCAAGCTTGTGGTGGTCATTTTAGAGCTAAAAAGACAGCGGCAAAGGTGCTCCAATGTGGATTCTACTGGCCTAATCTATTCAAAGATGCTTATGATATTGTAAAAGTTGTGTTAGGTGCTAGGAAATAGGCCGAATCACAAAAAGAGATATGATGCCTATGAATCCAATATTGATTGTAGAAATTTTCGATGTATGGGGAATTGACTTTATGGGATGTTTCCAAAATCTTTTGAAAACAAATATATTTTGATAGCCGTAGATTACGTTTCCAAGTGGATAGAGGCAATACCTTGCAGAACTAATGACAGCAAAATTGTTTTAAAATTTCTTAAAGCGCATATCCTCTTTCGCTTTGGTATTCTAAGGGCTATCATTAGTGATCATGTACACACTTCTGCAACAAATCATTTGCATCACTAATGAGAAAGTATCACATCACCCATAAGATGGCCACACCTTATCACCCGCAAACGAGTGGGCAAGTAGAAGTTTCTAATTAATAAATCAAACAAATCCTAGAGAAGACCATGAGCTCTAATAGAAAAGATTGGTCAGTGAAGCTAGTTGATGCACTTTGGGCATATTGCACTACCTTCAAGACAAATTTAGGAATGTCTCCTTATATAGGCTTGTATTTGGTAAAGCGTATCACTTACCAGTATAATTAGAACATAGGGCAATGTGGGTCATAAAATAATTAAACATGGATTTGGATGCAGCCAGAAACCAAAGGAAATTACAAAGAGATGAACTTGAGGAAATTAGAAACGAAGCATATGGAATGCAAAAATTCATAAGGAGAGAACTAAAACCTTTCACGATGAAGCTATCTTTAGAAAATCTTTTACTCGTGGGCAAAAAGTTCTCTTATATAATTCAAGGCTTCACCTATTTCCAGAAAAATTAAGATCTTAATGGACTGGCCCATATATAGTAAAAAAAGTTTTTCCATATGGAGCGATAAAAATTGAAAATCCAAGTAATAGTGTTATATTCAAAGTTAATGGACAACGCTTGAAACCATTCTTAGAATTATCCATTGAAGAAGCTTGGAAGGTTATGATCCTATATGAACCAGAGTAAGCCATAACGTCTGGCTGAAAATGTTAAACTTAGTCCTTTTTGTGAGACAACCCAAAATTTTATTTTCTAACCTTTATTTTATGATTCTTATTTTTAGGAATAAGAGACTACTCTGCACGGTCACTCCTAACATTACACGAGGCATATCTCATCAGGTGGTGTTTCTTCTTGTTTTATTCTTCCTTACTTCATTGAGGACAATGAGAATTAAGTTGGGGGTAAGAGAAACCTTTTTAAAAATATTTTGAAAATACCTTGGCATTTTTTAAAAAAATTTAAATTTTTTATAAATCATGTGCTATGAAAGAAATTCTTGAGCAAAATTGACTAGAAAAAGGTAATAGAGTTAGAAAGTATTGGCTAATTACTGTAGAGAGCCAAGGAGTAGACTAGCTTCTAGACTTTTAGTAACCTACTTAGGTCATCTAAAGGCTATTAGCACTTCATTGCACATGCACACTGACGAGGTAAATTAGGTATTAGTAAGGTCAATTGGAGATTCAATTATTACTAAAAATTGGTAATTGATATACACCCCAATGAGAGAAACTTGAATTTAAGGAAAGAGCTACCTGCTGATAAAAAATATATATATATATATATATATATAAGTCTAAACATTGGTTTTTCATCGAGTAACCGGGCACCTTCGCCTAAGTAAGCATTGTTGTTCGCATCAAAAAATGGGCAATGTGAAGATATCGCTAAAAAAAATTAAAAAAAATAAATATATCAGGCAGTGTGAAAGCTACTTCAGGTCATGTGCTTAATTTGAGGGTGTATAAAAATTGATCAAAGTAAGTGATAAGCGAAGATACCATTGTTTCTTACAAGCTAGTACCGAAATGCTAAGTTAGCCATCACAACATAAGTGTTGTAGATCTATAGATGAACTCTAAGAAAGTTTCTGATAGTTCTGACAGCAAAATTTACTTCAGAAACTCAATACTTAGTGATACTGGCTATCTTCTTTCAACCTTAAGCCTAGATTTAATTTTGCAAAAGAGAATTTTAGTGACGCATGGTTTTATTTTAATTACATTGCTAAGGGACTAGCAATGATTAAGTTGGGGTGTGATAAGTCTATTTATTATCCCAATTTAACTATTAAAATAAATATTAATTACTTTAAATTTATTAAGAATTGATACTTTTTATGGATGTTTGCAGAAAAGAGCCTATAGATGGAAAGAGCTTAATTTTTGGAGTCCAACGATGCAGATGACACTCAAATCAGGACTCGGTTTGCCCAAAAAGGAAGAAAGAGATGATTTTGCATGATTTTTGGTGCAAACTAAGGCAGGTGATGTTGAACGGATGGCTGAAAAATTTCTCACATATCTGAATGATCTTGAGCGGATTGACTCCAACTTTGACTAGGAGGAAGCCCTAGACAAGCTCTATAAAAGGAGGACCTCAGGCAGTAGTTGGAGGGAGGAGTTTCTACAAAGCTCTTTTTATTCTTCTTTTATTTAGATTATTGTATTTAGGCCTGGAGAGAAAAATTATGAGGGGATGCTGGCAGCAGCAATGCGTGGCTAGATTCCTTCAACTTGGGATGATGATGAAGCCTGTAATCAGGTTTTATCTTTCTTTTTTCTTAATTTCTATGCAATAAAAATTATGCTCTTCTTTATTATATCTTTTGAGTTATTTTTTTGATTGAGGTTTTGATCTGGCATACACGGCCTGTACCCTCTATCGACGTACCATGATCTCAGGATATGGTACGTGCCTAAGAGAGACATATCATAGTATAACAGATTAGACCCTTAACCTTACAATTATTAGATAGTTTATACTCTAAGCGGATGTGCCGTGATCTCACTACAAAAAAGTATGTTATTTATGGCGAACTTATTATGGCGAAATATTTTCGTCGTTATAGGTTTATTTATAACGGCGAAATAAAAGTTAAATTCGTCATAATAATTATTTATTACGGCGAAATATAGTTTCGCCGTAAAAAAAAAAACTTATTACGACGAAATTTAAAAGTCGTCGTAATAAGTCCACATTTTATTTTACAATTTTAATTTTTTAATTTTCTTTCTTTTTATTACGGCGAAAACTTTTTTCGCCGTAATAAAGAGACTTATTACGACGACAATTATATTTCGTCGTAATAGGTCCACATTTTAATTTACGGTTTTAATTTTTTAAATTTTTCTTTCTTTTATTACGGCGAAATATATTTTCGCCATAATTAGAAGACGTATAACGACGAATTTTAAATTCATCGTAATAAGTTCACAATTTATTTTACGATTTTAAATTTTTTAATTTTTTTTTCTTTTTATTACGGCGAAATAAATTGTCGCCGTAATTAAAAGATTTATTACAACGAATTTGATAATTCGTCATAATAATTCACAATTTATTTTTTGATTTTAAATTTTTTAATTTTTTTTTTTTTTTATTACGGCGAAATAAATTTTCACCGTAATTAAAAGATTTATTACGACGAATTTTATAATTCATCGTAATAAGTTCACAATTTATTTTTGATTTTAAATTTTTTAATTTTTTTTTCTTTTTATTACGGCGAAATAAATTTTCGCCGTAATTAAAAGATTTATTACGACGAATTTTATAATTCGTCGTAATAAGTTCACAATTTATTTTTCGATTTTAATTTTTTTAATTTTTTTTTCTTTTTATTACGGAGAAATAAATTTTCGCCGTAATTAAATGATTTATTACGACGAATTTTATAATTCGTCGTAATAAGTTCACAATTTATTTTTTGATTTTAATTTTTTTAATTTTTTTTTTTTATTACGGCGAAATAAATTTTTGCCGTAATTATAAGATGTATTACGATGAATTTTAAATTCGTCGTAATAAGTCACAATTTATTTTTCGATTTTAATTTTTTAATTTTTTTTTCTTTTTATTACGGCGAAATATATTTTCATCGTAATAAATAAACATATTACGACGAATTTAAACATTCGTCGTAATATAGTGAAAAAATATCTTTATATCAGACCTTATTACGACGAAAGGTATTTTCGCCGTAATAAGGTCCCCTTAATACCCTAACCCTCGCGCGATTTTTTTTTTCTGTGAAAACCCTTCCTACTCCCGCCGTCTTCCGTCTTCCCCCCATTAGAATCTCTCACTCGCCCTCGCATTTTCTCTTCTTCTTCAAATCTCCAGAGCTTGTCTTCTTCAAATCTACAAAGAGCAGCCCTCTGCCCCCCTCCCTGGTCTCCAATCTGGTGAGGAGGACGGATCCAAGAAGCCGGTCGTCCTCGTGACCAACGGCGACAGGATTGCCACCCTGGTCGAGGCGCTCGTCCGCGGCAGCCAATGCGACGTCTACGTCTGCGCCCCTGAATTGTGAGGCCCCTCCCTCCCTTCGTCGGTTCCTATCGCGAGATTTGGATTCGTGGTTCTTTTTTCTTCTTAGTTTTAGTAAAAATTGTTTCGATTTTTCTCTAGGTTCGTTTTTTTAATGGGTGGTGTTTGTCCGAAATTGTGGGTTCCAATGTTCCTTTTCTTTCACATTGGTTTGATTCCATTTTTGGCTTCGTGGGTTTTGGAAGAACGGGATGAAGTTGTTGGATATAGGCATTGGCAGTGATGTTGGCTGATTTCTTTTTCTTCTTGTTTTTTTTTTTTAATTTTGGAGAAAGGGATAAATCTTCATCGGGTCATTCAGTTACTGTTCGTGAGACCGTCGCTGCGACTTCTGCAGAGTTTAGTGGTGCCACGGCTTTAATTTGAGGTTTCTGGTGAGATCGTGTTTCAGTGGCTTTTTGAGTTTTTTTCCCGCTTATATTATTATCTCTAGATTGATTTGTAAGAAATAGTATTCAAATTTGTAACATTGGAACTTGGACGACGTGAAGAAATTAGTTTTGTGAAGATTGTCAGAGGCTGAGCGACACGCTATTTATGTTCTAATATAGGATAGATGTTTGCTTGCTCCGACAGGGACTCTTACAATTGTAGATATTGATTTCATTGGCATCTGGGGACAATTAATTGATATGTTTAGATACTAAATACATTCCCATAATCTGTACTTCAAAATTTTCAGCACTTTACCCATTTGAGTTATTGTGTTTGCACTCGTTTCTGCTGTCACCATGCAAGTGGTTCAGATTTGTTTTGGTGAAGAAGGAATGACATATTGAAATATTTAATATTGGGAATGTGGGCTTTTGCAGAAAATTTAGGAAGCATAATCCTGTAATGATGCTTTGAACCCTCAGTCATATATTGGCATATTATTATAAAAAGTTGAGGTCATTATTCAACAAATGCTTGGAAGCACCTGTTAGCAGCATGTAAGGCATCATTTTGAGCTGTGCTTTTGCAGAAAATTTAGGAAGCATAATCCTGTAATGATGCTTTTAACCTTCTGTCATATTGGCATGTTATTATAAGACGTTGATGTCATTATTCAATAAATTCCTGGAAGCACCTGTTAACTGCATGTAAGGCATTGTTTTGAGCTTAATGAAGCCAAACATAAGCAAGCCATGCAGTTCTCAAGAACTCATTTGTTAAGAAATACACCCAACCACGAACTTCTCAAAAATGGCTTGCTGAACAAATAGACCAAGCCACCAACAAGTTAATATATTTGGTTGTGTTTGTGCTCTTGTCAAGATATGCCAAATTAAGTATGTGAAATCAGCAACTTATAGTTAGCCTTCTTAAAATGGTACTTGATGAAATCCCATTAATTCTTATTGCTACGTACACTAGGTATGCTTGCATTGTATGAAGGGAATCTGGAGTTTCAGAACATGTCTTAGTTATGACTGAAAAGTTGTTTGAAGTTCGTCCTGCTAAAACCATCCAGTCCAAGTGATTTATTTGGTGAACACCTATTTAATTATGATATCCTGTTAGAAAATTTTCAGTTGCTGAAATTTAGCTTACTAGGTCTCATCATTTTCTGTCCATGTTACTAAAATGCGTAGTAGGCAGTTATAGATTCTTCAATGTTATTCATGCGGTCACATTTGGAATTTTTGTTATGATTTCTATCGGTAGCCTTCTTCCTTGTTATAACACAGCTCCTTTAGATTCTCATATTTTTTCTGTCAACTAGTCTTATGACCTAGAACTCGTCAATGGACCTGATGGCCTAGAATATGGGCAAATAATTTCATTTATTTTGGGGGAAAGACTTTTTGTTTATGCAATTCTAAGGTCTTTAATTTGGCACAAGGTAACTTGTATTGTGAGAATAATTCTGTTGTAGGTTCTGGTTTGGGGAATCATGCATGCTTGCTTAAGGGGAGAAAAAGCTAAAACTCATTCAGTTAGAAAAACAGAATCATTTGGATATGTCCAACAGTTTTTTTGCAAAATATGCAATATTATTAATTAAAGATAATCACTTCTTGAAGGATTGATTATTCTGGAAGTGTCTTTCATTGGTATTTTTTTAACATGTGAAAAGAAATTCAGTACTTTTGAGATAGTATATGTTACCTCAAAGGACAGACATTGGTGCAATGTAAGATTGACCTGTGTTAAAACATGGAAATAGTGGTAAGGCTGCATACAAGCGACCATCCTCATGTCCTACAGTGGACGGAACCTTGTGCATTGTGACACCCTTTTTGTATGTTATCTTGTAGAAAAAATTCTGTGTTAGGTGCCTCTCCATGGTTGTGAAACTAATGTTCCGGAAATGTTAAGATTAATGTATTCTAAAGTTTGCATTTATTTGGGTGTAAGCATAGACTATATATGGACACTGATTAATGTTTTGAATAGAGCTAACCTTAGAGTTGACACATATACATTGGGACTTTACCAGTTATTTGTGTCAATCAAAACTATTGACATTATGCACTTGCCATAGTAAGAGATTCTTCTTGATGCCTGTGGCATGTAATAAAATGATTGAGACTAGCTTCATTTGCGGCATGATTAAAATTTTTCGATTTGAATTGGGACCTTTTCAATTATGTTAATGAGCTAATCCCTAACCTGAAGCAAGTTTGGCTATAAATAACGTTGTCAACTTGTCCTTGTTTAAATAAATTCTCTTTTTATTGAATCTTAAGTAAGGGGTAAGTAAATTGCAGCTGCAAGGGTTGGCTATGTGACTTTCTCTGTTACCCTATGTTGGTTATTTATAAATTGCTATGTTTTTTATGCCTTTGATTTTAAGAAAATTCAGCATACTTACTGTTTGGATTCATGATGTTATAGTAGGATAATTCACTGAATAAAAAAAGGAAAATTTTATCACTAACATATCCTTGCAACAAACAGCTGTTGTACGTCACCAACGATGCCGATTGATAAGAGTTGGATACATAAGAAACGAAATTGTCCAGAATATGATGCCGGTATTAAGAAGTTCATAGAAAGGCAAGGCTTCATGTTAATGAAGAAGGGAAGATACGTTGTCCTTGTGTGCGGTGTTATAATGGCAAATGGCATAAGCCTGATTTAGTTAAATTACACTGTACGTTAAAGGGTTTCTCGAAGACGTATCAGACGTGGTATTTTCATGGAGAACAGTTTGGAAGCAATGTCTCAGATGAAAATGAGAATGAAGATGATGACCCAGAAAGGGAACAAGATGAGATGGTCGAAGCATTGCAGGACATCGCTGGCCCAAGTGGTGCTCACACTGAGGTTGGCAATGATGATGACAATCCGATGATGTCTGACCATGAAAGGACCGATCACAGTAAGAAATTGGATGATCTTTTCAATGAGGTGGAATCCGAGCTTTATCCTGGATGTGAAAAGTTTTCTTCTTTGACATTCTTAGTGAAGTTAATGCACATTAAGGTCCTCAATCGGTGGACAAATAAGTCTTTCAATATGTTGCTTGAACTATTAAAAGAGGCATTTCCGAATGGTACTAGAATACCATCTTCGCACTATGAGGCCAAAAAGAAGATGAATGAGTTGGGTTTAGGCTACGAGAACATACATGTATGCAAGCATGATTGTGCTATCTTTTGGAAGGAGAATGCCTATTTAGAAAAATGTCCGGTATGCAACGAGCCTAGATACCAAGTGGTTAAAGACAAAGGTAAGAAGATACCTTATAAAGTTATGCGGTATTTCCCACTCACACCTCGTTTGAAACGTCTATATGCCTCAAGATATACAGCTGAAGATATGAGGTGGCACTATGATAAGCGACCGATCACAGATGGGGTGTTACGGCATCCAGCAGATGGAGAAGCATGGAAAGATTTTGATCAAAAGTATCCTAATTTTGCCAGTGAACCAAGAAATGTAAGGTTAGGTCTTGCTTCAGATGGATTCAATCCATTTGGGAACATGAGTAATGCATACAGTATGTGGCCCGTCATTTTAGTACCTTATAACTTGCCTCCATGGAAATATATGAAAGAGACATTCTTTATGATGTCGTTGCTTATCCCCGGTCCTAAATCTCCAGGAAGGGATATGGATATATTTTTAAGGCCAATAGTGGATGAACTTAAACATTTATGGACCGAAGGTGTTGATGTATATGATGCATCTACCAAAGAGAGTTTTCGGATGCACGTAGCTGTTTTATGGACTATAAATGATTTTCCAGCATACTCATTATTATCTGGTTGGAGCACAAAGGGTTATAAGGCATGTCCAGTTTGTAATGAGCAAACCTCATCCAAAAAGCTGAAAGACAAGATTTGCTATATGGGACATCGCCGTTACTTGCCTATTTATCACAAGTGGCGAAATAGTAGACTCCATGATGGAAGTAGAGAGCATGGAGTCAAACCAAAAATGTTGACCGGAGAAGAAATTTTAATGCAATTACAACACATAGCTGCTGAACAGTCCGGAAAGCATCCAAACAATAAACATCGAAAGCGAAAGCGTGCACCAAATGAGTTGAATTGGTATAAGAAGAGCATTTTCTTCGAGTTGGAGTATTGGTCATCATTAAAATTGAGACATAACTTAGATGTAATGCATATTGAGAAGAATATATGTGACAATGTCGTGGGAACTTTATTAAGCATCGAAGGTAAAACAAAAGACACATATAAAGCAAGAGAGGACCTGGCTTCAATGGGGATCCGAAGAGAGTTGTGGTTACAAACTCAAGGTAATAGAGTTTATAAGCCTCCTGCATCTTACACCTTAACATTAGATGAAAGAAGACAATTCTGTAAGTGGCTAAAATCTGTGAAGGTGCCCGATGGATATTCTTCCAATATTTCAAGGTGCGTAAATGAAGGTGATGGAAAGATATCCGGCTTGAAGACACATGATTGTCATGTACTACTTCAAAGATTGTTACCTATTGGCATTCAACCATTCTTGCAGAAACATGAGAGTAGTACTTTAATTGAGCTTTCTAATTTCTTCCAACAACTTTGTTCAAGGACATTGTATGTTAGGGATTTGGCGTTGTTACAAGAGCAGATTGTGGTGATCTTATGTAAGCTTGAACGAATTTTCCCACCAGCATTTTTTGACGTTATGGTGCACTTATCAATTCATTTGCCTTACGAGGCCTTACTTGCCGGACCTGTTCAAAGTAGATGGATGTATCCTTTTGAAAGGGCACTTGGTACGTATAAACAATACGTACGTAATAAGGCTCGTCCGGAAGGTTCAATTGCAGAAGCTTATGTTGTCAACGAGTCTCTAACATTTTGTTCAATGTATCTTCGAGGCATAGAAACAAAATTCAATCGTCCGGAACGAAATTTTGATTCGGATAGCCATTTGGACAAGCAATTAAATATATTTGCAACTCGTTGGCGGCCTCTTGGAAAAGGAAGAATGGTGCATTTAGATGATAAAACTTTAAAACAAGTACATTGGTACCTCATCAATAATTGTCCAGAGGTGCAACCATTTCTCAAGTAAGTATACTTGTAAAATTATTTCTTCATATCATGCAATTTTCTATAGTGCTCATTAGCGTAATGTTCTCTATAGCCAACACATTGATCAGCTAAATCCAAGTGGACCGGAACAACTGGACCAATTACAAAAGGAAAGATTTTTGGAGTGGTTTAAAAATGAAGTAAGCCCGTAAATTCATTTATATTGTCAATTAATATATCATGTCTTTATTTCAAATGACGTTGATGTTTGGTTTATCCAGATGTTAAATAAGCATTTTGCTGGGGCATCTGAAGCTACTGATGAGCTTTATTCATTGGCTATTGGTCCCGACAGTCGTGTGTTCTCGTATACTGGCTGTGTGGTGAACGGCATTAAATTTATCACTATTACTCGGGATGTCGGCCATAAAACACAGAATAGTGGCATTTGTGTTCCCTCTACTCATCTAGGAGAAGAAATTACCTTTTATGGTATATTATTAGAGGTCCTTGAATTTCATTTTGTTAAAGGTTGTAAGGCGATAATGTTCAAGTGCAAATGGTTTGAAACTGAACCAAAGCATAGGAGAATGCAACAACATTATAATATTACAAGTATAAATATAAGTTCGGAATGGTACAAACATGAGCCATTCATTTTAGCATCACAAGCTGAAAAGGTTTTCTACTTGGATGATTTGAAGAACAATTCTAATTGGAAAGTGGTATACAAGGTTAGTCATCGTCATTTGTGGGATATTCCAAAAAAAGATGATGATGTTCAGGAAGAAGTATATCAAGAAGATGATTCAGCAGCCCTTCGATTCACATGTGAGCAACCTAACATGGACTTAATAACATCTCGGCGTACGGACACTGATGCTGAAATAGTTGCAACTCAAGAAAACATTAGAGGTCATAGTGATGTCGGTCAAGAAGACTTTATATGCGAAGATGTTGAGGAGGACGACACACTAGCTGATTATGACAGTGAGGGATCTATACATAGTTCTGATATGGAGGATGATGAAGAAAATGAGCATATTAGTGATGACAGTGATTAATTTGGTAGCATTCAAATTTTTTTTACTTATTATAACTTATGTTCTTATACTTTCTTATTTGTTAATTCTAGTTTGTATGTTTGTTTGCAGATGTCTTCGAGAGATACTCCTGCTACATCGAGGCGAGATGATTCTCCTTACATTCCAGCTCTGACAGAGGGGTCATCTGTCGGCGCATCAGGTAATAACTCTATTTTAAACTTATATTATTTGGCTATGTTTCTTTATGTTATTTTGCACTAATTTAGTTCATTATGTTTTGCAGCTACATCATCAAAGAAGAAGGGCCGAGGTCCTGCTCGCGGATACAAGTCCGCACATCTGATTGATATGCGTCGTGGACAGAAGTTGTCTATTCTTCTGCCACCTGAGGTTGGACGACCATTGGGTGAGTTTCGCTCTGAGTTTCTGACCGAGATAGGAGTGGTTGTACGTGACATGGCACCACTTGCGGTCAGAAAGTGGAGTGAGATCACTGATGCACAGAAAGCACCTATGATCGATCGACTTCAGGTCAGTATAATTGTATTAGATTACTTTAGATTACGTTTAATGTACTTAATATACCTTATAACTTTTATAATTTATATATATATATATATACTTGCAGGAGAAGTTCGATCTTGATATGAATTTAGATCATATTAAAAAAGGTATTGAGTTTCAAATGAATAAAGCTTATCGAGAATTTAGATATCGGCTTCATATCCACTTCATTAGTCACGGTGGGGACACAAGTGTAAGATTAGCAAAACAAAATAAGCCATCTCGTGTCTCGCAGAGTGACTGGGACTTTCTATGTGATTACTTTTATTCAGATGAGTATAAGGTAAATACATTCATACAAGTATTTTAATAGTTTATTTATTTTTATAAACTCATGTAACCATTTTCATTAATTCTTTGATGTAGAAAAATCAGAAACAAATAAATCTAATCGGGAATTGCAGCCATATGCTGCTCTCACTGGATCAAGTCTATACCGGCTCACTCTTATGATATGGTAAGGAATACTGTGAATCTAGTGCTTTTATATTCTAAGCATGAACCTAGGTATTCGATGCATGGGTCTAGTTGGTCTGAATTTGTCATCGTGTTGTAATGCCTGCGTATCTTACATCTGACAGTTCTTTTAGGGTCATCTTTGGTTCATTCAAATCTTCTTTTTTTTTCCCCATTGAGCAAATCATTCAAACAATTGAAGGTTAGCGGTATTGGCATTTTCAAAAATGGTGTAGATGTGTTGCTAAATTGCTTGCTCCTTCATTGACTGAAGTCATTATTCATTACCCATTTTGGTTTTCCTAAGCATTTTCATTGTTGCAAGTTTGGCAGATCAGTGGAATCATGTCCTTTGTACCATCACTTACTGCACTCAGATCACAACAACTAATCAGTTAGAAGTGGTATATAACCATTGCACCTAAGTCAGTTAGGATATATTTTAATGTGTCATGCTGTTTGAGTTTCAAATGTCCAAGTTTTGGAGGATGTTATTTCACTTGGCACGACACCAACCAGGTTGTGGTAGGATCCCTCCAGAAACAAAGATGAAAATGTGCATTAATATTGATCATCCATCTTCTTTAAAGAACATGCTGCTTGTTGTATCAAACGTTTCTTAGAAAAGAAGCTCCTTTCCCTTTGTTTGGGTAGGTTCTAAGTTTCCTATCCCTTGATAATTTTGCTTAGTTACCGGACGTGTTGCTATTCTCTTGCAGGCAATTGTGGTAGGGTCGTTGGCAAGGATGTTCTTTTGATATTCTTTTGATATGGTGCTCTATCTAGGATTTCACGTAAATTTTGGCTGGGTTTTTTAATACTAATATAGCACCGCAGCCCCATATTTACGCTAGGAAATATTATCCCAGGATGCCCATCCTTCATTAATAATGGGAAGTGGGAAAAAATAATGGAGCGACACTTGGGTCATACCAAAGGGAAGTTTTCTTCGATTGATCCATTGGCTCTCTGAGGTCCAGTTAGTGAAATGGTACTGGAACAGGAGTGGACGGCTGTTGCCAACGCTGATGTTATTTTGTTCTAAGATAAAAATATCAGCGGAGTTCTTGGATGTTATTTTATTTAAGGATAAAAAATGCCAATGGAGTTGATATCTGGTGTCTTAAGGTGTCTCAAGTGGGACAATTCGAAGTATGGGCCTTGGGGTATTGTACGGGAAGCTACCAGACTGCGGATGGCCGTAATGGTGGTGGTGGTGGTCACAACTGTTAGACCTGGTTCGGAGCGCCTGGTAGGAAAATATTCCTGCCGGCGAGCGTTCACTATCTGCAATTTTTGACCCACTGCCCTCAACTCAGCTGGTCGCGTGGCCCAGTTGGTCCAACAATGGCCCAACCTGATCCTTTCTCGCTTATTTTATCTCCTCTCCTTCCGATCTGCCTGCTCCCATCTTTGATCACTTATTTAATCTTCTCTCCTTCCGATCGTCTGCTGCGATCTTTGATCACCCCCATCTTGCTCCGTCTCGGTCAACCTCATTGGTAGAGGGAATGGTGGCAGCGGTGGACGTCTCTCTGTGCACGCTTGAATTGTCAGATTGGATTAGGTTCTCAAGTTGGGTCAGGGCCCGTTGAATTGTATGTGCTTTCCATGAAGTAGTGATTCTTTTACACTTTTTCAGCTCAAACAAAACTACTGACACTGTTCAAGGTGTTTGTCAATTCAGCCAGGCTGCTTTTTTTTTTTTTTTTTAATAAGTATATATATATATATATATATATATATATATATATATATATATATATAAACTTCAATCTCACTGCTCAAAAGCTTCATTCGATGCGTCCTTATACTATTCCTCTGTGCCCTTAGTAAGCCAATTTCACAGCAATGTCACTTAATTGAAACTGCAAATACTAAAGATTGGCAGTA